>OX421486.1:13928012-14430512 GCA_949126895.1 Eilema caniola | reverse complement strand
TAATTTCATTCGGCTTCACTACATAGTATAAAACAAAGTCGCTTTCCTGACCTTATATCCCTATGTATACTTAAATCAACGGATTTTGATGCGGTTTTGTTTAATAAATAGAGTGATTGAAGAGGAAGGTTTCTATGTATAATGACATCCATTGCACCCGTGCGAAGCCGGGGCGGGTCGCTAGTATTTCATGAAAATAGGCTTTATTTGCTGTAAGACCAAGATAGATGCATGCATTATGTGGTATCAGACCATTACCATAATCTTTGATAAATTTGCAATGTTTATTTCTGATTAAATAGTAGTAAATCCATTCATGCGTTCGCAGCTGGCAAGCAACTTTAAATTGCGGGTATATAGTTATAGAAAAAATAAGAAACAAAATTAAATGAAAGCGTTTTACTTACTACTCTCTACTTACTTAAGCACAGACGGTCTGAAAAGAAAAGAAAAAGAAACTTAAGCTATTAATAACTATATCACGCTTAAACTTACAAGTCGAAATGCATGCATGCACAATTTTACATGCCGGAATGCATGCATGTATAATTTTGCATGCCGAAAAGCGTCCCCTTAATTAAGTACAATCAGCTTCAAAAGTGGTTAAACACAAATATACAAATTATTTCAATTAATCCACAGATATTTTTCTAGACTTACACATTAATTATGTGTAAGTCTAGAAAAATATCTGTGGAATATGGAATATCTGTGAAAATTTTTGTTCTATGAATTATAATTTGTTTAGCTACTTTCGTCGCTGATACATCGTGCAGGTACAATCAAAACCATAGGTAGTTATCCTAATATATCAATTGAATTCAATCTCATCAAGACAATAAAATAATAATTGTAGACCCAATTCTCGTAATGAAAAAAATTTTTTAAAAAAATTGTCCAAAAATTAACAGGGTAATGCTTATAATGGCAGAAAGCACCACATGGAATGTTAACACGAACACTTTGATTTCGGAAATCTCTAGAACAGACTAGATACGTGGGGTAATTTAAAAAAAAAAACATAAATCAATTTATTTTTGTATCTGATAGCCCAGTTTATTATGAAAGCTATAGGCTACATCATAGTGTGACTTTTTGAGGGCTAGTTCAGACTAAACTAGCTTATCTATGATTAATTAATTAGTTACTATTATTACGAAATTAAATCGATTACGGGTAAGAACGACGATCTACAATTATCAATATCAATGAAAGGCAAATGCCAGTTACCAAATTTAGGAAAAAATAAATCAACCGGGAGCTTTTCCTCTAACTGATATTTTATTGAAAATAAATCAATATACAACTTACTAAACTCAGAAGTAGAAGAAAAACAAACACTGAAGAAAAATAATAAGATTTGCTTATATTTTGATAAGGAAAGGTAAAACTTTAAACATACGAGAATCGGCCTTCTAAAAATTACTTAGAATTTGTTTTCTACTTTTGTTAATGATTGTACATACGCATATATTATGCAAGCGTAATATCTAGTATACCATAAAATTGAAAAATCGATAAGTACATTCGGAATCAGAATCGATTCAGTATAATAATTTTCTCATTATTATTTCAATGCTAGATGTATTATCTATGATTGTGAGGACAAAAAGCCTTCGTATAATCTAAAAAAGATTACAATTGAGTTTTGTAGTCGTTTTCAATGTGAAATACCTGAATACCTAATAGGAAAATACTATCCTTTAACTTCAATTATTACCAACGGACCCCACGTGACGGGAAACGGTTATGTACCCGTACGACCTTATTTTTTAAGATCCCTTTAGAGATGAGGTTCAAAGTTTGAAAAATTCAATTGTAATCTTTTTTTAGATTATACGAAGGTTTTTTGTCCTCACAATCCTAATGGCGTGAGGCTTTTTTGTGACGCAAGCCATTATAGTCAAGCCATATGTTTATATGTTTAGTTCACATTGTGTTACGCGTATTCCCTTTTTTTAAGCATGAAATTTTTGTTATGTATATGCTAGTATAGTATACTAAAAATACAACTATAATCTCATATTATCACATATTTACTTATGATAACCATGCATTTTTCATGCAAATAAATTTCATTTAAAATACATTAAATGCACTTTTGCACATAACATTGTAGACAAGGGGACACGGCTCCAAACGTTCGAAGTGATTTTGGGTTTCTAGTACGTTAATTGTTTTAATACATTATCATAAAAAAAAAAGCGTTTTGACCATCGTAGTCACTTAGCATCTTTGCATTTTAACCGTTGAAGTTACCTAACTAGGACCTTCGCATTCTAACCGTCGAAGTCACTTATACCATGGCACTCTGACCGTCGAAGTCACTTAGACCCTTTGTATTCGAACCGTCGGAGTCACTTAGACCATGGCATTGTAATCGTCAGTCACTTAGAATCTTTTCACGTTTCAAAAGTAGGTAGATCTTACCCGTGTAACATAGGCGGTCTTGAAACTTTTTTCGTCCGTACTAAACTGTTGAAAAATTATAGATTGCATCAATGTACAAACACTTAATACCTGTACATTATAAATTAATACTAATGAACGTCAGAAACAATACTAAAAAATAAAATAAAAAACAGAATTGCAAGGAAAAGTATAGGACAAAAAAATCTGGCAGTAAAATTCACAGGTTTTTTTTTATTGCCAGTATATAAGTACAGTGGACTGTAGAAATCCGTGTACAATTTTTATGAAATGACACCACACGCCATTATAGTAGTTTATGATACTGTTGCACAATAAGGGTTCTTATAACACGCGTGTGTTTTAAAAAACGAACCGTAGGCGAGTTTTTTTATAGTATCACACGAGTGTTATAAGACCAAGTTATGTAGTGTCATACACTGCTTTATCTACTCTCATACTATAATACATAAACTGATTTATTTTACAAACAAAATCAAACTTTGTTTAATTTAAATGTAAAATGTTGGCGCCAAGGCGCAAACATCGATTGCGCATGCGTCTTTCTTTTTTTTGCTTCCGAATCGGCGGATTCTTTTTTTAAAGTACAGGTTCAGTCCAGATGGATGTTGTATAGGTGTATCGTTATGATTAAAAAGTTATTTAATGATATAGATGTCCATACAAGGCCTGTATCGTAATAAAACTTTTTTTTGGCCTGTGCGTAATGTTTGTCATAAGAGTTTTGATTTCAATTTTATAATCTTTGTATTATAGTTTCAGAGTAGATAAAGTATGTACACTGGTACCTTCCAATGTGTTAACTGTTAATATATATGCATTCTTTCTTTCTCTTATTCTGTGTGTAAAAAGTTCTTCTTTAGTTAAGTAACCAGAGGTAACTAAATTTATATTTCATTCTGTTAAATTAGAATTAGGACTCAAAGGATTATAGATTTTAAGTTGTCCACGGACTTCAGCAACCCAATGTACGTCTGTTTACAAATTATTAACTGGATGATACTAAAATAAATGCGTGTCTAAAAGTGGAGATAATAGTAATATTATTTATTGATGTCCTCATTCAATGCATGACTAGCTTTCAACAAGAAGACCCTTACAAATAAATAAAAAATACACAAGGTATACAGCTGTAATGTCAAAATTTTGTAGAGAGAGTTTTTGTGCTGTCAGTGGGAAGACCTAAGGCTTGTCCTGCTTTATCTTCTACACTGACGGCACAGAAACTGTCTGTTCTAACAGGTTCGGCAGCGCGAGTGTGACGCCCCTGGTGTTGCACGCGTCCATAGGCCACGGTAGCCACTTTCCATCGGGTGGGCCGTGTGCTTGTCTGCCACTAAGTGGTACAAAAAATAACCTGTGTAATTTCTATTAGTAAGGGCCTAATAGTCTTGTCCGGATGTACAAGGCCCTAACAACATCCTTGAAGTCCAAGCCAACCTCATCTATAAGTCGGGCTCCAACTAAACAACGGACGAGGCGAGAAGTCGAGATGTCAATCGAAAGCTATATGCGGGAACAGAATTTTTTTTTTGACTTTGACCTCAAAATAAATAGTGGGGAAAAGCGGCAATTTTTAAGCTAGAGGTGCAGAGCGTTTTAAATTACAGTCGATAAGCATCCAAGTACTTTTTGTTTCCTAAACCTTGTGATCCATAAATATATTAATCTATTATTGAATGTTATCTTCTTCCTGTTTCATTTTAATTATATTTTAATAACGTTATATTTGAAATATTTATTTATA
Organism: Eilema caniola; assembly: GCA_949126895.1. Taxonomy (NCBI): domain Eukaryota; kingdom Metazoa; phylum Arthropoda; class Insecta; order Lepidoptera; family Erebidae; genus Eilema; species Eilema caniola. The sequence goes on along the minus strand of OX421486.1, from coordinate 14,426,335 downwards.
ACCATTATGGTGCTCTAATTTAGTAGTAGTTACCAATAAGTATAAAGTAAACAGGTAAAACTATTTAATTGTGCCCATAAAGTTAACACAAAATGTATATCAAGTAAAATATCATATTGCAATCACCATTGTACTGTATTTTTACTACTATTATAAAATTGAAAGTAACTCTCTGACTATTAAGCTTTCACGCCTAAATCCGTGAAACGGTTTTGATAAAATTTGGTAGAGACAAGACTAGAGCTTTGGAAAGGACATAAGCTATGTAAGGTCACGATAACGGACATCCACGCGGGCAGAGCCACGGCGAACAGCTAGTCATAATACACTTGCTAATCTACGCAGTGTAGCAGTAGAGTTTAACTTCAAATTTTGAAGCCAAGGAATCGATTCCCTTTCAGTAAAAATATTTTTATACGAGTAGGTAGTTAAATTTATATGGGTTTGGGTTGGAGACTTAACAAAATAATAATTAAGAGAGTTGCAAAACATTTCGAAGAATTTAACAACTATTATTTTAACATTGAAAAAGTAAAACAGCTAGTCAAATATGAGTATTTCGATTTAGAAATTTGTTGAAAAAAACTTACTTCACTACATAGCATAAAACAAAGTCGCTTTCTCTGTCCCTATTTCCCTTTGTATGTTTAAATCATTAAAACTACGCAACGGATTTTGATGCGGTTTTTTAATAGATAGAGTGATTCAAGAGGAAGGTTTATATGTATAATACATGTTTAATATAGTAGAGGGTGCAGCGGGAACGGGATCTGACGCCACGCGGGCGGAAAAATATTGGCGGTACGAAGTTCGCCGGGTCAGCTAGTAGACCATATACTGTATAGGCGTGAAAGTGTGTAACCTAATGTCAATATTGTTCTTTAACCTGCCAATGTGTGCATTTTATGCATATATTTTTTACACCGCGTTGGAGTTACTCCGTCATAATTTGTCTAAGAAATCAGTTCTATGCAATGAGTGAGATGTGTATTATATCCAAAAATTTTCGATACCCATTATGTAGTGCCCAACTTGTCTGAATGTAATGTGTGCTTAATAAAAATACAAAATACTACATGCACATGCGATAAAACATAACAAACTAAAACACGGCAGCCACATGATAATTTGTTAAGTATCAATGGCATTTAAAATTCAGGATCGCGATTAGGAAAATGTCGGTAATTTTATCTTTTAAAGTTATAGAAAAAACTCTTCACATATCATTTTGTTTTTCTATTTCGAAATTATCGCAAGGCTATCGTTAAAGCAAGCGATTAATATTAATTCAAAGAGACATAAATAACGAATAATTTATATTTTAAGACTTTTGCACCACGCAATTATGTTTTAAGAAAAAAACATACTTATATAAATGTCTTTAAAATGAGGTCGTACGGGTGCTTTTGTGATAGAATCCAAGCTCTGAGATCGTACCATATAAGCACAGCGTATTACGATCAAAGAAGAGTGCTGAATATACAAACAAAATAACAAAAAGTCGCTTTTTAAGCTATTTGAATTGATATCAATCGCTTTAAAATGTTTAACCCTTTACCTGCGATTTAAGTAATAAGTATTAGCAGATGTATTGGATAGGGCAGCCTTAAGAAGTGCAGTTCTAGATAGAAACAAAAAGAAACACATAAAAACAGTAAGAACAAAGTGCAAAAACACACCAAAACACCATTGAATACTCAGTGAAAAGAGTGATGCTTTTCTGTGAATATTCAAATAATTGGAAGCCCAACTACCCACAGTACTAATAATAATAGAAATTTACTAATAACAACAATATCTATTATTATTAGTTCTATACTCATACCAAACGTTTTTCATACATTCAGTGTCAAAAGTAGAAGATTGCATATTTTACATTAACAATCTGAATGATCATTTATAAATATATTGTGAACAATATGTTTATATTCAAGTATTTAAATATTAATTACATTGCTCAAAACCAAACCATGAAATCTAACAGTAATCATCTACAATTTTGACGCCAACTTTGTATACGTTTACTACACGAAAAAAACAGTACACTCACAGTAAACTGAAAATAAAAACAACTACAAAACTACAAGCTGTATGATGATAATTATTAAAATTAATTCATAAGTTTATCTATTTTATAAAAATTATGATACCCATTTAATCCCTTTTTTTAATTATGGTTAGACCATTGTCTTATGCCAGCTGTACACTGAACAGAACCGAACTACCGACATTTGCGCACGCGAGACGATGCGAATACCGGGGGCGAGTCGGGGACCGCGTTGTCCCCCCTCCCGAAGAGGGCCAGACCAAGAGGGATGGCCCTGGGTCAGCTGGAGTGCGAGGGATATGTCGCACGACAACCTTACCTCCGGCCTAGTACTACGACCAACAGCGTGCAGTTTAGTCGGTTCGCGTCCGAATAACCTCCCCCTTCGGCTACGAGGAGGGGTAAAAAAAAACAAAAGAAATCAAATAAAAATATTACTCTTTACACTAAAGTGTGTAGGATGGTGTAGAGGATATTAACTTCAAAGAAAACAGAGCTCCTAGATTGGTCTCTGTACCAAAAACGCCCATACGAAGTCATTAATGGATGAGGTCCAAACTTTGAGGTCGTATGTATATATAGCTGAAAATTATTGCTTTTTTTGTCTGAAGAGAAAAACTTTCAATATTTCAAGTTCTAGAAAAGCATTATACCAACCGCCTGCAAAAATGTAGAACCCCTCACCATTAGTCAAGACAAGGCTGTGCGTGTTGTGACCACAGATTAAAAATAAATTCATCTATTGGGTTAAAATTCAGTCGGCATTCATGAATTATGTTCAGATGAGACACTTTGAGTGAAAGATGAAAAATGATAGACGAAATTGAACAAAAAGTGAATATTCTGAAATAAGCTTAAACGACAGATAATGTGTGATTGATAAGTGCTTAAACAGTTGTGTTCGTATTTTCCGTTTTAATATAGGTACACGCTCCACAAGTCCATTGAGTTTAGTTATTATGAATATTCATAAACGAGTAGTTTTAAAAAGCCATTAAACATTCAGTCAGATTTCATGTCACACACATACACACCGTGACCACAACCGTGACAAAAGCTTTGGCACTCGTTGAAATCTAAATTGGGTCAACTGTCAGTACTTTTAGTAGAAACATGGTTAAACCAACATTTAGTGAACTGAAGGCCACTTTCAATATTGTCAAATCGTGCTAAAATGTCTTTGATTCGCAATAAAATGCGTATGACAGTGACAACGGTAGATTCGAGTTTAGCGAGTCCATGGAATCATGGGTTTTAGTATATGTGCAAGACGCTTGGTATGTCGATGGAATTCTATGAATACTGTTTTGTTTTCTACAATAATAACTATTATAACGCCTCATACAATAGTCGGTTGGATTCCAATATATCGATATCATCATAGACTCTGGTAAGGTGGAAATTTGTGATGTTTTCCACATCAACAGCACTTGAATTGATAGAGAAACGAGCCGAGAGGCTTCTGAGCCTAGAACATCGGCGAAGAGTTGCATGTCTCTGGGTGTTTTATCGGATGCACGTCGGAGAGCGTGCGCTGGATTTGCACCACCTAATTCCACCAAACCCCTTCCACCATCGAATGACTAGACTTACGGCGAACCGCCACCGGTACACTGTCATTCCACTTATATGTACTACTAAACGAGTCAGCTAAGCGTTCATAATGCGTACCGCCAAGAAGTGGAATGCCTTGCCCGAATCTGTGTTTCTAGATAGCTATGACTTGGGTTTCTTCAAGACTAGAGTGAATAGGTTGCTTCTGTACTTCTAGGCAATCGTGCTTCACTGTCGACCACATCTTCACTTACCAACAAGTGCGATAGTGGTCAAACGAGAGCCTATCAGCTTAAAAACTAAAACAAAAAGGCCAAAAGCGACCATCCATAAAAAATATGTCAATATTTCACCATCTTTCAAGGTTGAATTTGCCACTGAAAAAATCTACTGTAGTTTTTGAGTTGCATAAAATTACAAAGCCGCTGCTCTTTCAGTGGGGATTGACCCTAATGGCTACAAAATTTCATACTGTATCCTTGTGTTCGAAGTGCTAAAAGTGCTCATTGTAATACGACTGATAATGTTCGCAGTAAAAGGTACCATTATAGCCCTGCTAATTACTTACTGATTAAGACTTTGAGGAACACCGCACACACTCAACTAAATATTATAAGTTACAGTTTGTGAAGATATTTAGATGTTAGTTTCTCAATCATGTTCAAACGGCTCAATGGAGCTGGCTGATTTGTTTGTATGGATGCATCAATATGACTTTTTTGATGGTAAGCTGAAAGCAGTCTCAGGAAAGAGGGTCGTGAAAAAGCATCTGATGAGGCCGTCAAGCTGAGGGCCACTATTGTATATAGTGGCCCTCAGCTTGACGGCCTCATCAGATGCTTTTTTTTTTATTATTTATTTATATAAATATTACATGTATAGCTTAACTCTATAATGAAACGGTACAAACATAAGTTATACTAACTTTACCGTGTACCGGTGCAGCCGACATTCGTTCTTAATAAGAAAGAGACAAAAAGTTACTAAATTAATTTAAATTACCCGAGTAACTCTGACATCGAGTCGCGGAATAATGGAATGCGGCAAGCGGCGCACGCGCCGCACGGCGATCGATCTTTTTCACGACCCGCTTAAAGGACCCGGGACTGTAGGAAGAGGGAAACACAAATGTTGTCAAAGAGTTGCAAGACTTTTTGGTGCGACAAAAAAACGAGACATTTTAACCTCGTGTTATCCTGTATAGGAAAAGAGAGGTTGGGAATAATTGGCAGAGCTCATCAGAACATTCACTATGGTAAGACGGTAAAAACCTGCCAAAGACGCAATATCTCTACGCATTAGCAAAGATTCTAGGGTTTTAGTAACATCAAGTACAAAGATAGATGATAGCCTGAAATAATATAATCAACAGGCATTCTATAGCCGGGATAAGTACGAATGCGGAGCCGAGGGCAACACCCAGTTGTCAATACTATTGACTGTGTGCGGTTAGCCTAATACACTATCAGAAATTAGCAATTATTTCGCAGATTTATCGAGTATACTATATAGGTTATCTGGTTTTCCTTCAAACACAACAGGAAAATCTTTTATTTTCTATTATTTGGATACATTGGTAGGTACCGTACCCGTACGACCTCAAAATTTGGATCTTATCACAAAAATACATGTACGACCTCATTTTAAGAAACTTTTATACACGAGGTTCAATCTTTTAGGTTGTACTGGTGCGTAGCCTCGATTTTCTATACTTATTAATACAGAGAATGGTCATTTTATAAGTTTTACGCAATTTGCTGCATGAATAAATTTCGCACTTTTTTCCAAATTTTTGAAAAAATGGCTAGTACTTACATACATACATACACAGGAAATTAAGAAATCACCTCAATTAAAAAAGTTCTTTTAACGCAACAAAGATTAGCTAGCGGCAAAAGTAGATGACTTTTTAAAGTATAAATAAAAAGCTGCACGTAGAGATTGTAGAGTAATAGATTAATTTAGAGAAAAGTAAGAAAGAAAATAGGACCCACTAACTAAAACTACTACTATACTACTAAAACTTCCGTATAACAGTATTTCACTAGGAAGCTAAATATTTAAATCGATTAAAAGAGAAAAAAAATAATTGGTCGGCGGGGATCGAAACCGCGTTCTTTGCCTTACAGGGCAATGCTTTGACCACGAAGCTACCAGAACTCGCCCTTACCAATTCAAATGTCTAAAAAAGGGTAAGTAATTCTGGGACAGACTGGATGCGGAAGGCGGAGGATCGGACGAAATGGCGCACATTGGGAGAGGCCTATGTCCAGCAGTTGACTTTGGCGGGCTGATAGATTGATTGATTAAATAGAGTAGTAAAATTCTCTTTTAATATCTGAAAATGATCATATACTTTTGACGCTGATCAGTGATCACCTACATAATTTTAAGTCAACAACTACATGCCCGATTTAATAAATAATTTATTAAATCGGGCATGTCTTAGAATAATTCATAGACATAAAACGTTTTACAGTTTTTTCAACAAAATTCGTAGTCAAATATTTCACATATATAGATACATACATAAAATGACGCTTGTTTCCCATAGGGGTAGGCAGAGATCACGGATCTCCATTTGCCACGATCCTGACATACTACTCTCGCTTCATTCACTCTCATTACATTCTTCATGCATGCTCGTCGGTTAAGGGTACTCCTGACCTGCCCCTTATCTTAAACTGCCCCGATTTGATCCAGGTATGTGCGCCTAGGTCTTACCCTTCCGACGGTACCATCCACATTCACCTCATACACCTGTTTCGTTAGTCTTCTTTCATTCATTCTCTCAACATGACGGAACCATTATAATATTCCTCTCTCACAATATATATTAAACTCAATTTTAACAAAATAAAGTTGAACATCTCTTACCTCCTAGTAATATCCAAGTTAGGCTGTCTATACATATTATCGTGTAAAATAATATAATAAGCTATAGACATGAATATAATAAATAAAATTATCTGATTCCTCCGCGAGCGGTACCATCTTTTCACATTCACCGTCATCTGAAAATAAACAGAGAAACTCGATTAGATAAGTGAAGATGAAACTACAAACATAATCATCAGCTCGAGACATAAATTGAAACTTGTTAGACTGAAAATTTAACTACTGACAAAGAAACATAAATTTATAGTAAACGCGCAGAGGGGTACTTAAGACTTTCATACAAAATTCGATCCCCTATTTTAAAGATAAAAAGAGGTTCACTTCTAGGGATACATGATTACCCGATTAAAACAGGAAAATTTAAATCGGTCTAGTCGGAGTTTGAACCCACGATCTTTGCCTTACAGGGGAAATGCTTAGACCACTTAGCTACCAGACCTCGCCCGAACCAATCCAATCTATCTCTGAGACGAAAAAAAAAAACATAGTTAGGTACTCTTAACAGTCTTACTTCAAAAATTTTGTACAAACTGCCAACGTCGTTGCCCCGTTTTACCCCATAAAGATGGAGTTTCGTAAAATCTACACCTTACAATCTGTGAATAATCTGTGAATCCGTGTATAATATCGCGACGGACTCCCTGGGGAAGATAAATGTATATTGGCTCCCCAGTGAAACTATTCTTGTTAAAGCCCTTTTATCCATACTAATATTATAAATGCGAAAGTAACTGTTTGTCTGTCTGTCTGTCTGTATGTTACGCTTTCACGCCTAAACCACTGAACCGATCTTGATAAAATTTGGTATAGGTGTAGATTAGACCTTGAGAAAGGACATAGGCTATGTTTGGTCGCGATAACCGACTTACACGCTGGCGGAGCCGCGGGCAAAAGGTAGTGTATCAATATTTTTATGGTGGTTTTGTCACCCACACTGACCACCAAGTCAGTGTATCGAAGTTCAGCCGCATCTCGGGATAATACTCGTAGAACGATAATGTGTTTCTGTGAAACATCACATCACGGTTGTTTACTTTTAGTTAAGTACCTAACCAATAGAAGTACTTATAGATAATTCACAACATAATCTAGCACTCTAATAAATCAAGTGGGCCACTTGCCCTGAAGTGTACTGATAACATATCAGCTTATCGGCTACTGATTTTACTGAACCCCTGTACCGTGCTGACAAAAGAAACTTTACATATTTGGTGTGAAATGAAAAATTAAAGTTTCTATTTTGCAAAATCATGTTTATTTTTGCACACTTACGTCTTTATTGCACACCCCAAACATATTTAGAAATATACTAAGGACAGTATTATGATAGTGATTTGTACAATGGGTGGTCTCATTTGGTGTGGAAAGTAGGTACCGAATAGTCGATCTCCAGCTCCGGCTCGGTGTATGATGAGGGAGAGAAGGGCAACAAGTTGTTTTTTTCCGCGATATAATGGTTTACAAATTCAACTGGATTCCCATTTCCAATAGCGCATTCTTATCGATGGAAATAGGAGTTAATATTGTTTTACAGCTATGGTTGCGAGGCATAAAATGATATTAAATATAGGGCGACATAATACAATAGCTGGCACTTTTACAGTCATTGGCATTTACGACTTTAATAACAACATATTAATAAGATTTTGCGGGTATTGTTGATGTTGCCATTTCAATCAAAAGAGGATTGTCGTCTGCGCACCGCGTGTCACCCGCCGGCCCTACTAGTGCTGCGACCACAATCCCCCCTGCCCGGCTATGCACTTGCTGACCCTTGAACACAATCCAACCGAGATTCAATGACTAAATATGGATTGTTATTCGCCGGTGACGGTGAGGTTATGTCGGACTCGAACCGACTAAACCGCACGCCGTCTGTGGGTCGTAGCACTAGGCCGAAGGTGAGCTTGTCATGCGACATATCCCTCACACCCCGGCTTACCCAGGGTCATTCCTCTCGGTGTGGCCCTCCTCGGGAGGCTCTCGACTCCCCCCCGGTATGGGAAGGCGCGCATCGTTCCGCGATGCGCGCCGCCATCGTTGTGACATCAAATTTCTACGTTTGACAACGACAGCGATAGCGTAATTTTTTATGGTTGATTAGTGCATATGCGCAAACATGCCCGCTTCTGTTCAAGATTTTTGCCGGCACTTCTATCAATGCTCTATTATATTAACTACTCACTCAGAAGCTATTTCAACGAATGCTCAAATAAATAAACTTCCTATTAGTCACGTCATAATGTTTTTAAAACGTATTGTTTTGAAGTTTTTCTTTAGTATTTATTGTTATGGGGAATACCCGCGTCCGGCGAGCATTGAAACTTGACGCTACAAATGTATGTCAGTTTGTATTTTTAGGTCACTTTTCAATAGACTTCACCTAAAGGTGATCTAAAGCCGCTTAAGGTTAAGTTTCAGGCATGAGAGTAATCATTACAGATAATCTAATACTTATATAAAATTCTCGTGTCACAGTTTTCGTTCCCAAACTCCTCCGAAACGGCTCGACCGATTCTCATGAAATTTTGTGGGCATATCGGGTAGGTCTGAGAATCGGCCAACATCTATTTTTCATACCCCGATTCGCGATAACCGACATCCACGCGGGCGGAGCCGCGAGCGACAGCTAGTACATACATATAAATAATATTGGATACTCTGTTTGTAAAATTGAAATAAGCGTTTTCACTACATGCATATATAAATATAATACGGTACATACACCAAAATATTTTTTTTACAATTTTTGTCTGTCTGTCTGTTTGTTTGTTTCGGCTAATCTCTGAAACGGCTGAACCGATTTTAACGTGACTTTTAATGGCAGGTAGCTGATGTAATAAGGAGTAACTTAGGCTACTTTTTTTAAAGAAAAAATAGCGACTCTACTCTCTCTAAATAGTGACTCTACACTAAGCGATAACCGACATCCACGCGAGCAGAGCCACGGGCAACAGCTAGTCTAATAAATGTAAGTAGGTACCTCGGATTTCCGCACGAAACAAGAAGTATCTCGGAAGTAACTTCTTAAATGTAATCCGTGGCGTGGCGGTAGTGAACGCGGCCGCTACGCAGGAGGCGCAGGTTCGATCCCCGCTCAGTGCAAATATTTGTATGCATAAATATGGGTATTTGCATTGGTCTGGCTGTTTCTATGTATAATATGTATGTATTACAAAAAAAAAGTATCTAAGTATGTTTATCCGCATTCTAGATTCCATAACACAAGCTAGTTAGGCTATGCTTACCGTGGATCTAGATAGCGTTGTGTGAAATGTTGTGGAATATTTATTATTTTATTTTATTATTTTTTCATATTCTTAAATGTAATCAAAATCACAGGGTTTTTTCGAAAACAACCTGTAGACATAATATGTACAAGGCTGTATAAATATTATGATAACGTAACAAGATTTATTTAGTGATAACGATAACGGTAAGCAGAATCATCTCAACGGCATATATCTTGACCCCATGTCGCAAAAGAAACTAGGTCCTAGCGCGAGCGTATTGTTTTGAAACAGTCCATGATTGGTGGATAAGGTCCTTGGCCGTAGCACCCCTCAAAAGACAGCCCAGAAAGGCCCTGCTCATATCCCTATAACACATTTGTGAACAAGATATTTCGTACCGTAACAATACTATTAATAAATTATTAAGGAAGTACGCCAATACTGAGTACGATGTCTGCTCAATGTGATAAAAATAGACGATATTACGTGGTACACGCATATAATATGTCAATCACGAATTCATGACAACGTTGTTTTATCATTGAAATGTGGTATCGAATAACTTTTCGAATAGATATGGGGTAAAAAGTGACGTGTACCAACACTAGGACAACTAATGCAGTTAGTAACCAAATCACAGGTGTGCGGGTCTGCCGGGGTGCTGGGTCAGGCGGGGCTGCGAGGGATATGTCGCATGACAACCTCACTTCGGCCTAGCACTACGACCTAGAAACAGCGTGCGATTTAGTCGGTTCGAATCCGACATAACCTCCCCCTCCGGCTCCGGAGGGGTGGGTATCCGTGGGGATTTTCCGCACGTAAAAAAAAAATCACAAGTGTGCGTGCTCTGAAACCGCGACAGAATATTCTATTGGCATACCAGCTGTTGCCCGCGGCTCCGCCCGCGTGGAATTCGGATTGCGGCTATTGAGATGTTAGCTATCCTATCTTTTCAGTTGGACCAAATTATAAATAGTTACAAAATCCGTTCAGTAGTTTCGGAGTTTATCGCGAACATACATCGTGACACGAAATTTTTATATAATACTAGCTGTCGCCCGCGGCTCCGCCCGCGTGGATGTCGGTTATCGCGAATCGGACTATAATTTGTGATTTAAACTATCCTATCTCTCAAGTTGGATCGAACTGCACATGGTGTGCGAATTTTATTATAATCGGTTAAGTGGTTTAGGAGTCCATTGAGGACAAACATTGTGACACGAGATTTATATATATTAAGATAATAAGATATCTTTACCCCAAGTCGCAAGAGAAACAAGGCCCACCGGCCCGCGCGTGCTTGGATTGGTATGATAATAATCTATTATTGGTGAATTTGAGCTCCTCCGCCGCCGTAGGTCCTGTAAGGTACCTACGTAGCACGAAAAACTATTGTGATCGTATCGTATTCGTTTTGAGAGAACGGAGCATTGTGATTGGCTGGCTTCACATACACACAGGTTCACAGTAGGCAGGCGGCCAATCATAATATTCCGTTCTCTCGATACGATTACGGATAGTCTTTCGTGCTAGCGGCACTGGTCGTATCCGATGCTTTCACCTCGCTGTTTCGAGTTCTGCGGCGCTTTGAATATTGTTGGGACTATTGTCAGCCCGGTTCAAAAATCAGTCTGGATATTGAAATTTTTAGATATTTATAGGAAAATTAAGCAAGACGATAAAAGATAATTCGTATGGTGACAGAGAAAGAATACAAGTATCACTACCCCATGTCATGTGAAGAGTAATATCAGGGCGACTAATGGAAAAAATAAGCAGATGATATCACTATGAGGGAAAGAAAACTCGAAGTAAAACCCAGTAACAACTCGTCTGGACAGCATGGACACAGTAGGCCAATAATTATTATTAGGACATGTGAGATAGACTCATTACATCCGTCTGTACTAGCACATTTCCTGCCTAAGATAACTATATCTAAGGCAGGAAGTGTACTATTATTTTAGCACACTTCTCATCAAAGTTAATGACAATTAATGAACTTTTACACTGTAGTCACAAGCTAAATAAATAATATAAATTTTAACACACAGACAATGTTACAAAAAGGTGCGCTAAACATTTACTTCTGTACCGCACATACCGACAGCTGCAAAAAGTCATTTCTTGTTGCTGGTCAAGTAGTGGTCTTTTGCAATAGTATATGATGATGATAATGTTCAAACACAGGTAAATGTACATCAGACTCTAAAGTCAAAGTTACATACTTATGACCTGGGCTTGCAATGCCTCGGGTATACATACTAATGTAATGTACCAAACTATTATTTTATGCTCTTCAACCCTTTAGTAGAAACACAGATTGTGGCTAAGAAAATTTATAGATTTGACAACATATATCTTTAGTTTGTTCTGGAGTGATTTAATATGAGTAATACAGCAAAAGATCATTCTTTTACAGCAACACCAATTTTTATTACTGAAGTCAAGTGTTTCATTTAATTTATGTTACTAAACAGGGTTGAATCTCATATCCTATATAAAAGCTCATAAAAAATTAATAGCATATGCAATTTTTTTTAAACAAGAATATTTAAATATGTAGTTATTAATGTAAACAGTACAATACCTTTCTCAATTGTGACCTCATCTAATTTTAGATCTTTATAAGTATGCTGTATAAAAATGGGAAACAAATATCAATTATCATTTGTTATTGTTATTATCCTGGTAAAAATTAATTAAAATAAAACAGAAGTTAAATCCAACTAAATATAAAAGCTCTAACTTAACCCCTCGTCCGTGGAGGATCCCATTATGGGACTTTTTAAAAAGTGCTTGTCTGTGGCGCGTCCTGTGGTGGGACTCGCCACTTGACCTACCAGATGTTCATTTCGTGCCTTATTTTAACGAGTAAAGACGATTCTTACTCTTTCGCACACGTTTAAAATCGAATAAGAATGAACGACTTTTCCCTCTGACATGCAACGTTACACGTCTGTAGTACGAAAAAAATGATTTTTTTTAGTTTAATCTGTGACCTGCTCAGTCATAGATTGCCGCGCATTTCTTGCTAGTTCGTGCAATATTTCCTAAGTTTTGTGTGTGTTTCTATAGAAAAGACGATGGAACGATAAGTAATATTTCAGTTTATTTTCTAACATGGGCCTATTAATTACATTTTAAGTCAAAAACAAGCTTTGAAGCGATGGGCAAGTCATTTTACGAATTGGTAGATGGATTTTGCTTGATCATATTAGGATTGAAACATTATTATAACCAACGCGAATGTGTGTAATCAGATCACTAATATAATAAACTGCAATGTGATTATTACAAAATGCGTGTATTTACGTGGTAAATGCAAAAATTCCAACCTCAAAAATAATATAACAACATAAAGTCCTATTCTGGGACTCGCCACAGATATAGGTTTTAACTCACAAAATGGCTGCCCGTTCATAAAATATGGATAAGACTTTTGAACTTTATATAAAAAATGAAATGATTTAGTTTTATTGATTTGATTTTTATGTAGAATAAAACTGTCGTCAATGAGTTATACATAAATTGCCATCCATATTGTTGTACTAGATAAAAATGCTGTTACATTCATCCGTACTGTCGCGTCAGGATCGCTTGACCTTTGAACCGTAACCGACGACTGACGTCATACAACATTAGCTATAGACTGTCTATTTTGCAAGATACGATAAAAAGCATCGTAGCTTAGCGGTAAACGCTTCGACTGTAAGTCCCTATGGTTTCAGATAGTACCGGGTTCAACCTGGCCTGACACTTTTTGTGATTATTTTTTCTTTTTGTAATTTATTAATTTCTTCTGACAGAAAATTAGCAGAAAATTAGTGATAGGTTCTATGATTGGCGCTATATTATAGGTATTGTATGGTATGATATGGTATGGTATGGTATGGTATATTCTTTTTATCTTTTTCTATGTATATAACGAAGAAAGAGAGAAGAAAATGTTTTCACTTCTGCTGGCACTCCCAGAGTGCAACCCGTCTTTTTTTTTATCTTCAAGCATATAATCACTACAGTAATTGTAATATTTGGCTTATCAATAGATAAATAAAAATAAGTTAAAAAAAACATACTGATTTATTTTTGCATTTACTAAGTCGTATCCATACTATTTAACCGTCATGGAGCAAACATGCTAATTTTTCACTATGTTTAAGATCATGGTTTTTCATATTTTTCTTCCAAACATGTAGTTTTTTTCAATGGAGTAAACGCCTAGTTTCATGTAAATCTTGAATAATTAATTATTATAACACTTTTATGCACATATTCTGCAAAATCTTAGTATAAATGAGACATTGTTTTTTGTACCAGTTATGAGTCTCATATTTGATACATTATTGTTCAAGTTCTATAGAATATAACAACATATCATTGTTTAAACTAGTTAGGCGATAAGCTTAAATTATTGTGAAAAAAACACTTCTTGTCCCTGACGCCAATAATGTACTGTAAACTAAAGTTAAATGAGACCCACTTAGTGACATTTTGAAGAGGGACTTTTTTCATCAAACTTTAAAAACAGGTGTGGTATAAAAAAAATGTATTGGAACATAATGCCATTTGGTTTTATTTTATTAAGTATGTAAGATTGTATATAAAATATATAATATTATATCCAGCCGGCGTTTTATTTTTTATTAATTAGAAAATAAAAGTTAAGTTCTGGGTAACCCATATTATTTCTCTTATAACGGTTACAAGGCAATTCAAAGTCAAGTGTAGTGTAAGGAATAAGAAAAAGACATTTATTAAAATGATAATTCCAATAGGAATTACTCTAAATTCCAATTAGATTTAGAGAAAATAATGGTTTTCTACTCCCATGTTTGCAAAAAATGTGCTTAAACCCCTATCTGTTGCAAGTCCTGTAATGGGATCCACAGATAGGGCATAATGACATTTTGACACTCCACGGACGAAAGGTTAAGGTAAATATAAAAGCTTTTGTGTTTTATTTTATCTGTGGAATCACTAATGAATAAACAATGCTGTTCAAAAACTTGTAAACTTGTTACATACCCTATCAGAATATTGATAAAAAATCTAAATAAATAGATAAGCTTTATTACTTACCTATACTTACTATACTTACTTATTATTCTAGATATGGATAAATCTATTTAAGCACTAACAAAATTAACCTCTTGTAAAATATTCAAACTATTTTGAATACATTGTGACCAAAAAGGTTTTAACTACATAAAATAAACAAATGATGCTATTTAAAATTAAAATTTAAGTGCATACCTACCTTACTTTTAATTTGCCTAGATAACTAGAAAAAAATATAGTTAGGAGCTTTAAGAAGTATTTAAAAAATATTGTGAACTCAGAAAAAAGTACTATAGTACTTACCAGTGCGTCCTAACTTTCAGAAAAAAAAACACAGTCTTGAAAAATCCAGAACTTCACAAACACTGAATTGGTTAAAAAATACGCACACATTCGATATGTACTTGTTGTGCAATTATTTTATTTGATAGTTAGTGGGAGGTAATCGAGTGCAAAGGACTAGTGCATTTGATACATTATTGACACTGATAAGTTAAACACAATATATCCGCTGTTATCAATACGGTATTATGCCGCTAAACCAAACAAATCAATTCAATCTCTACTTTCATTTCTTTCAACATGATTTTGACAGTTGTCAGGGCTGCCAGTTAAACAAATTCATTTTATACCGCTCCAGTTTCAGAATGCAAATTTTAGGTACAATACTCATTTTAGTGAACAATAAACTCATAATATAGAACTAGAAAGATAAATTACACTAATTATCATTTATGAATTTCTCTAAATTCTAAAATATGCATGTCTCACCGGTGTATTTTGGTATTAAACTTCATGCACTTCATAATAAAAACTTTGGGTTTATTGTTGGCACCTCACTAGTAATAGTATTGTGAACTAATGTGACACATCACTAGTTATGTTTTTCTATTGATCAATATTTCGTAATTGAGTTTTCCCAGTCTTCTTGTGATAATCCCTGCTTTCCATTTTTCATCCTCATTTATATAATAATAATAGAATAGAATAATAATCTCCAATTTGATATTCTCTGTTTAAAACATGTTCTACCTTCTTGTTTTTGTCAAAACTTTCGGTGTATAGATTTCTTTTTAGTGTATCAATCTTAGTTCTGTAATTTCTCTTGAACATCATTTCCCCTGGACTTAACCATGTAGTACTATTAATAGTATTGTGAACTAATGTGACACATCACTAGTTATGTTTTTCTATCTATAGATATAAGAAAGATGGTGAAGAATACATACAGTATCAGTTATAACCAATGTTTTATTATCCATCTAAATACAATTACATACATAACATTTATGAAAAGAACAACTCCGAGCCAACTCCGACACGCATGAGAAGAAATGCCCAAACCTATATTTTTTTTATACCGCTCAGGAGGCAGGCTGGCCAAACACAGCTATGGAAATGACTGAACGGATTTTGATGCGGTTTTTTTTTTTCATTTTTGTTTGAAAGGTCTTGGTCAGACCTAAAATCTTACGTAAGTTTGATCGCAATCGGTCAAGTAAAACCGGAGAAATGGCTAATAAACGGAAAATCTGACATTCACACGAGTGTTAGGCTAGTATTAAGATCCCCATTAAAACAACTTTTTGGAGTCGATACATAGATCACTGACTGCAGGCAAAAAGCTTCAGTCTAGAAAATACCCTAGACTACAAAACACAGGTTACCTATGGTTTGACCGTAACCGCTGAATTGCGGCCTAGGCACAGATTACCTAATAGTTGGAACTCACTGCCTAGAAAATCAACAACCTAACTCACACACAAAGATCAATCACTGCAGGCATATATGTACCTTAAGCGTTGGTCATACGGTTATTATTACTTTGTAGCCACTCGGTCACAACTTAGCGTCGTTGTTACGTAGGTACCTACTAAAAAACCTTATGTACTGTGACATAGTACTGATTAGGACTCGATTGAAACGTAATTAATGAAATGTTAGGTACTCAATTACGTGCGTCCGCGCTTTACGGGTAGCGATAGCCCGAATGCGGAGCAAACTTAGCAGGTCCGCGGCGGAGTAGGTGAATATAACGCGCAGGTTTATAGAGTGAGCGTGGCCTGCCTTTTTTTTTTTTTTTTTTTACGTGTGGAAACCCCCACGGGCTTCACCCCATCGGTGCCGACGATGGGGTGGGCGTGTCGGAATCGGACCGACTAAAACCACACGGTGTCCTTCCCAAGTATCCATTGCCGGACACCCCGGGTAAGCCCTCGAAAGGATAACCCAAGGGTTGCCGGCGGATATTGGCCGCCACCGCGGTCTCACCTGGTGGGTTCGGGTTATATCCCGCGTCGGTGAGTTGGCAAGCGTGTGTAGGACACACACGACACGCCTCCGCCACGGCCTGCTTCTGTAAGGACGGCGAGTCGGCCAACTGCCGTCCTCAGGCCCCGATCATGGAGGTCGGTAGTCCCGGGCGTAGACGAGTCTGCGGCGTCCACGCCGCAGACTGCGGAACTCAGGGGGCAGGGTTCTCTCCCGCTCCCTCTCCGCCGCCTCTTTCGCGCGCATTACCTGCTCGCAGAAAGAGGCGGCGGCGTGCCATTTGCTCCCGTCGGAGACCACGGCCCTCACCATAGTCTCCAAAGAAAGAACGTCCACGCCCAGGACCGCAACGAGATCCCGGCGTTGACTCGCCCACGCAGGGCACTCCACTAACGTGTGGAGCGCCGTGTCTTCGCCAGGATCCTCGCAGTGCTGGCACTGCGGTGTTGTCTCCCGGTGGATGCGCCATAGATACCTACCGAAGCACCCGTGCCCGGTAAGTATCTGGCACATCCGGTAGGAGAGGTCACCGTGGTGCCTCTCCAACCACTCCTTCATGATCGGTCTCACCGCCGCAATGGTGGATTCCCCCCACCTTGGATGCTCAAGTCGCACCCGCCATGTCTCCATGAGTTCCCGGCGGAGCTGGGACCGCTGAGCCCTGATTTCTCGGGGCTCCGGCCTATGGCCCCGCTCCAGTGCCTCCTTGCGCCACTGATACAGCAACGCAAGGGCTCTCGCTTCCAGGTCCCATGGAGGGGTCCTGGCTAGGAGACATGCCACCTCGACAGAGATCGTGCGATATCCCCTGATCACTCTGACGGCCATCGCTTTTAATGGGCTGTTTAATACAGCCACGTTGCGGGCCGCCAGAGTCTTCGCCCATACGGGAGCCCCGTAGAGGGCCATGCTTCGCACGATCCCCAGGTACAGTCTCCTAGTGGGGGCGTTGGGTCCCTTAACGTTGGGCATTAGCCGCGATAGCGCGGCCGCAGCCCCCCTCAGTTTTGGGACCAGACTTCGGAGATGAGGTCCGAAGTCCCATCGGCTATCGAGTACGAGCCCAAGGTACTTCATCGTGGGCTCGATGCCGATGTTTACGCCCCCTATGGAGATACTGGTTCCAGCAGGTGGCCCCCTCCGAGGCCCGTGAAAACACATAGCCTCGGATTTGTGGAGAGCCACCTCGAGTCCCAGCCGCCGTATTCGACCCACGACTTGAGCAGCCCCTGCCGTGGCCTTTAGTGCCGCGCTTTGGTACGTTGCTCCCCGCGCCATAACGAGGGTGTCGTCAGCATAACAAGTTATGCTGACACCATCGAGCAGCGGTCCGCGCAGCACCCAGTCGTATCCGATGTTCCACGGGAGTGGCCCTAGGACCGACCCCTGCGGAACACCGCACGACACTTCTCGCCGCCCTGGCCCTAGCCAGCTCGGGTAAACTATGGCCCTCTCGGATAGGTATGCCTCGACAATGCGGCGGAGGTAAGGAGGCACTCCGTGATACGCGAGAGCCACCCTAACGCAGCTCCAAGGTAGGGTGTTGAAGGCGTTGGCAATGTCGAGAGACACCGCCACCACCACCCCACCTCGCGAGACTACTTCCTCCGCCAGGCGCCTAACGCGCATGATCGCTTCCACGGTGGAGCGCCCCCGGCGGAAACCGAACTGGTTGTCCGCCAGATCTGGCCCCACGTTCGTGAGATGCTCGACGAGGCGCTCTGCAATAATCCGCTCAAAGAGCTTGCACACCTCGTCGAGCAACACGATCGGCCGGTAACCGGATGGCAGATCCGCCGGCCGCCCCGCCTTCCGGATAAGGACCAGTTTCCCCGTCTTCCACGCAATTGGAAACTGGCCCCTTTCGAGGCATGCGCTAAAAAACGCCACCAGTCGAGGCCCTAGTTCCTCAAGGGCCAGGACCCATGCTCGGCCTGGGATGCCGTCGGGTCCGGGGGCAGTGCATTTACGGGCTTTAAGCCGGAGCACTGCTACCCCCAGTTCACTCTCCCTCACTTCGGGTACATCGCTCTCGCTGTTATTAGCGTCAGGCGCCTGAGGCGGAGCCATTTGTGGAGGAACATGCTCCTCCACTCTCGATGGGAACAGAGAGCCCAGGATTCCCCCCAGTTGCCCTGGCTGGAGGCTCTGGGTCAGTAGGGGCGCCCTTGGGCGGATTTTGCCCCTAACCGCAAGGTAAGGGCGCCCCCATGGGTTCTGCTCCAGAGACTCCAGCAGCTCTTCGCGGGCCCGCCGTTTAGCCTGTTTTATGGCTTTCTGGAGGGTCCTCTTGGCCCCCTTGTACGCCTCGTATAGCTTCGCCTCTCGGGCTGCCGCATCATCTGGGCGGCTACGCCTCCGGCGAAACCTGGTATACCGGCGGCGAGCGGTCACGCACGCTGCTCTCTGCTGGGCAATCTCCGCAGACCACCAGTACACCTGCTTCTTTGCCGGGCTGGGCTTAACCCTAGGCATCGCCGCATCGCACATATGCGACATGGCTCTCCTGAACCATTCCGCCTCTGCGTCAACATCGGCAGGCCTGGCCGGTGACGGAATCCAGGCCTGCACAATGGATGCCTCCAGGAGAGCCTCCCGATTCAGGCGCCTGAGCGCCCAACGTGGATCCGGGGGGTTCACGATAGTCGGTGGCAGGCTAGGTGGAGGGGAGACGTTGAACCGAATGTACTTATGGTCGGAAACCGTCTCCTCCTCCTCCACCATGCGCCATCCCTGGACGCGGCGGGCGAGAGCAGGGGTCGCGAACGTGACATCCACGACCGAACTGAGCCCCCGCCGCTCCCAGGTGGCGACACTCCCCCGATTGAGGACCTCTAGACCACGGGTGTTGGCCCAGTCCTCTAGTACTCGTCCCTTGTCGTTGGTTTCCCTGGAGCCCCAGGCCAGAGACCAGGCGTTGAAGTCTCCCAGGACCAAGACAGGACGAGGACGGCACGCGGCGAGAACGATGTCCAGTTCAGCGAGCCGTAGCTCAAGCTGATACTGGTCAAGGCTTGGCGAGAAGTAGACGGCCACGACAGCCATACCCTCGTAGTCCGCCGCGACACAGCCTCGGCCCCTTGCAATGAATGCAAGGCGTGAGGTGTCCGCGGCGGAGCCCCCGAAGACGGTCGCTACGCCGTCCAGGTCCACCGGGCTTCCGGGGTGGACCCAGTACGGTTCAGCGACCACGACCAGCGTGGCCTGCCTTAGGCGAGCCGGGGGCAGTATAGGCCAAACAGTTTTGGTCAGCCACTCGCCAACGCTCACGGTGGCAGTATCTCGCTCGCTATCGACTCATGCTCTTTCTTTCTCTTTCTTCACCTGGTCCCCCGCGAAACCGAGCACGGTTTAGCGCATTACACCGGTTGCAGTATATTTATATAAAATGGATGATACACTTACATTGAACCTATAGTGTCTTAACATATTTCACTCATACGAAATGATTTTTCACATTTTTTCAACTCAAATTCAACTTAAATTTTAATGTAGGTACTTAAATAACCAATTATGGCTATAATAATCATATGCAAATTAACTATAAAAAACATGTAAAACATGGTTTCCTCACTGTATTATGTCAGTCAACGATGTCAAATTAATCGACATGATCAGTCGCGTTCGAAAATAAGTAAGTAGGTTAATACTTTATAGGTAGGACACCCCCTAGCCTACACCTTAGCTAGATGGAAGCATTGCAGCTAGACCAGTTGTTGGACTTTTGAGGGCTCCAACTACCCGTAACGACTGCCATAGCTGTTTGTATGGTAACCGGGACCGCCGGCTTAACGCGCTCATAAACACGACCAGACCAATGCAAATACATATATTCATACAAATATTTGCACTGAACGAGGATCGAACACTACCGCTACGCCACAGAGCTGTCGTTTCACTGTGTTTTGTAATTTTCAAATACTTAGTGTGATCGATTACTTCGCGTTCTAGGTCAACTGATGCTGGACAGAAAAAGTGCAGTCGAGAACGGAGAGAGACGATATTCTTAGCAATCCATGGATTCTCCGTGCGGGTGCCGGGTCCATCGTGTTGCTGAGTTGGGAACTCGGAACAGTGCCTGGGACTTGCGACCCAAGTGTAGGTTTAGAAGGGGCCCCTTTTGTTGATGTACATCAACACTCACCTTCCCTACCCAAGTTCCCCTCCCTGCCTAACCAAATTTGATACGAACCTACTAGTGCCGCTTTAGACATTCGTCCTAGTAATGAGCTTATTGTAGCTCTCGATAGGCCTAGATCTTTAAGTAGGTTATAGAGAGATTTAGCTGGTATACCTCTAGCTCCCACTTCTACTGCATACAAATTAACCACGTAACCGTTTTTGATTAATTCGTTTGTGAGATCATAGTATTTATTTTTCTTAAGTGTGTGGTCCTTCGGTATATTTGTTTCCCACGGTACAGTAAGTTCCACAAGGACCACATTTTGTCGTTTTCGAGTATAGAAATATGTCCGGTCTAGATGACGAAACCCCAACATCCTCCGGAATTTTATAGTGCTTTTCATACGTGTCGATTAGGAGAGTCCAATCTGGGGCAGTATCTAAGATTGAAAAAGGTTTGTTCCTGGATTTTATGGATGAACCTTCAGACACAAAGTTGATATGACGTCTGTTAGTAGTCAATCCTTTTTGGGCTCTAGCTACTGCCAGACTCATAGCTTCGCGTATGATGAAAAGCACCTTATCGTGGCGGCGTTCTGAAAAACTGCAACCGTAGGTTTCTCTTTTGTCGACTGTACAACTACCAGTAATCGCAAAAGCGCCTGCGTAAATCATGATGGCAAAAGTAGGTAAATATTGTATTTAATTGTTGACGATTGACGAAGATGCCTGGCGTGAAACTGATTGTATTTTGTGTCTGCAGTGTGTTGTAATAGTATGGGTCTGAGAAGGCGCGGTTCAAATGGGGGAGGGGTTCACAGGCGACATGAGCCCTTCTCGGATTTTATGGGCTGACCAGGGAACCCCTCTCTCTGACAGAAACCTTCCCATTAGCACTGTTGGTAGTCGTTAGTTTTAGTAACTCCCGTACGAGGTAGTAAAGGTGTTTAGTCATTGCGGTCAGTGCTTCAGTTATACATAGGTAAGTATATATGGCAGTCACCAGCTTAATCTGTATTTCAACTAACTGCCTAGGCGGGTAACTCTACTAAACTAAACAGCGCCGTTCAATTAGCGGCCTGAATGGTATTGTTGAATGTTGCCACAATAAACCTAGCACTAACTTTCTGTTCCTGTCATGTCCTGTATGTATTAAATATTTAGTGAATGTTTAAGAGTCAACAAGCAGAAAACGGCAATAAATCACGTTTGTTGTAAGACAGCCCCCCATAAATAATCTGTTTCCAAACTATGGCATCAAATCCGCTCTTTTCTCGCATAAGGCATTAAAATTGGACGTGAAATACAGAATCTAATCGGCATCGAGCACCACTTCCAGATGGGAATTGCTTCGAAGTTGCCGTCGAAGTACTGTCTGCTAATCAAGAACCACAGAGCCCGGAGTCAGAGGAATCTACAATTTCCTATGCACCACAAGAAGTAATATGGTGCCTTGCCAATCATTGAGAGAAAGGTCCGCATATTTGAGGGATTACCTCTCTGATAACGAGTAAGACTTGTGACGAGATGTCTCTGATTACGAGTTAGACTTGTGACGAGATGTCTCTGATAGCGAGTAAGACTTGTGACGAGATTTCTCTGATAAGGAGTAAAACTTGTGACGAGATGTATTGACTTCGGCCATAAAACTGCTTCAAATCAATTTGATTAGAAAAAGTGAAACACTCAGACGTAACTTGAACTCCTTCCCCCCCTAACACGACATCAACGTGTGCTTGCCTCAAATTGTAAACCTAATATGCATGTGGTCTTTTCTGCATTCAACAATAGTTTGTTTGCAGAAAACCAATTTGAGATGGCATTCAAAATATTATTAACATTATGAGCAGCTGTACTATGCCGATTTACTTTGAATATTAACGATTTATCATCTGCAAACAATATTATGCTGGTTTGTGCCTCGACCATTTAAGGCACATCAGTGACATATACCAGGAAGAGAAAAGGTCCTAGGATTGATCCTTGGGGTACACCTATTAGTACGTTTGACCCATTTGACTTAACGTTATTTTTTTTTATGTATGACACATCAATTTAACTTCACCTCGCCTGGTAGTAAGCTGAAGGCAAAGTCTCAGGAAAGGGGGTCACCATTACACACACGTACCATGTTAACAATGGTGGCATTCAGCTTGACGGCCTCATCAGATGCTTTTTCACGCCCCGCTTAAAGGACCCGGGACTGTAGGAAGAAGGTCGAGGTTTAAGACCTCGACCTTCAAAGAGGTCGAGGTCTTAATGGTGCGACAAAGAAAGGAGTCACCAAACCGCTTGGTTCTTGAAGAAATATTCTGCACCGTATACGGGTGACATCTAAGCCCTGCTCGTGTTGTCCTGTGTAGGAAAAGAAAGGAACTATTAGAGTCCGTACCAATTGGAAGAGCTCATCAGAACATTCACCCTGGTAGAAACGGTAAAATACTGCCAAGGATGCAACATCTCTACGCATC
The DNA here is from genome assembly GCA_949126895.1 of Eilema caniola. Lineage (NCBI taxonomy): Eukaryota > Metazoa > Arthropoda > Insecta > Lepidoptera > Erebidae > Eilema > Eilema caniola. Next base: position 14,402,678 of record OX421486.1, on the reverse strand, counting down.
TGCAAAGGCTCAAGGGCTTGTGACCTCGGGATTCCCAATAATGCGGACCGCACGTCGCTGCAACCTGTCGAGAGCATCTAATAAGTACTTTGCGGGGCCATCCCAAAGATGCGAGCAGTATGCCACGCAGGACCGAATTTGGGTCTTGTATAGAAGACACCGCTGGTCCGGCGTGAAAAAACGTCTCTCTCTGTCCGAAGCCTTTTCGCTAAGTACGACTCTAATAGTTCTGTAGATTTCCTATCAAAACCATATCGACGTAGCTTTAGTAAGAGTGTTTAATGGTCAACACAATCGAACGCTTTGGAAGGATCACAGAATAGAAAGAAAGAAAAGTATTTTATTTATGCTCCTCACAATGTGTTGCTTATAGGTACAATATTATATTAAAATTGCTCTATAAATCTTATTACAGTAGTTGCAATATTATATTAAATTATACATTTCACACTGTGCGAACATAAATTGGGCCCCATTTCAGCATTGAAGTTACATCATTGAGTTGAGTATGCACAGGGGTTGAGTATTCATATTCATTAGGCAGCGCTGACGCCAGTCACCACTTCGATACGCGGAAGCGGTGGAAGTGATCGACAATCTTATCACTAAAATGTGCAAACAGCAGCCCCAATACCCCAATAGCAGCCTGCGATCCCTCCCAAGCGTCGTAGTTTAGTCTAACTAGGGCCACTCCCGCATCGGTGCCTATGACAATTTTTAGCACAATTGACAAATGTTTCCAGCCCAAAATTAAGCCACACTGCCGGCTTCCGCAGTCGCCTTATTAAGGTCCTACATTGTGCAGGTGCAATACTAATTAGAGATAGTGGTAAACGAGAGGAAGCTCCCTGAGCGACGTGGATAACGTGAACCGGATTCGAACTGAGTGTAATCAATTCTCAAAATTCCTCAGGGCCTAGTGCTTCCCCCGCACGCTGTTAGAGGTCAAGTAGGTGATGTGCCAGACAGCCAACAAGCACCTATTGACGTTCGCGGGCACCAATGACTGGGATTGCTACGTAGGGACCTTCAATAACCATTTTAAGCCTGATTTCGTGAATTAACAAATCAAGGTAGGTACTGTCTTTTTATCTGGCAGTAGGTATTGCGAGCGGCTCCGCCCGCATTAAAGTATGTCTAAGTCGAGAAAGAAGATATTAATACCATTTTCTCGCACTCTTTGTGTGAACTAGTATTACTTTTACTTTATGTGGCTTAGTGGCTTCACTCGTTAGTTTTTTTTTCTATACCACTTAGGTGAAAAACAAGCACACGGCCCACCTGATGGAAAGTGGTTACCGTGGCCTATGGACTTGTGGAACACCAGGGATGTCACACTCGCACTGCCGACCGTGAAGAACCCCATATTGTAGTCGTTTGACAAAAGCACAGCAAGGAGTTCATTCCACAGCTTGAGCGTGCGTGGGATGAAGTTCCTTTCATACCGAACGGTTCGTACCATTTCTGGTCGCAATGTGTGATGATGAATTCCCCGTCTATGGCGAGCGCTGCAATGATAGAATGTAGCTATCGGCATCATGTCAAGTAATTCATCTGAGCACAACAGTTATTTATATTTTACTTTCATTTGTAAATGTGTATTCGCATTTTTTTGCTGGCTCCCGACCGAGGCGTCTTTTAAGCCACTCTGAAATACTCCACCAAAACGGACCAGTTTTACTTGATTACTAATGACATATCCATAACTCACGCGTTAGTTCTAGATATGTCATTAGTAATCAAGTAAAGCGAGATCTATCTTTTCTTGGACCTTTACTTAAGGAGTTTTGGACCTTTTTTACAATATAAATTTCATGTCTTCTCATACTCAATCGCGACGCGTACATAGATGCAAAACGTGCCACTAAGAGAGCCGTAGTTGGGGTCAAGCGAGCGGCCCTGGGTCAGCCGGGGTGCGAGGTATATGTCACGAGACAACCTCACCTTCGGCCTAGCACATCGACCCACAGACGGCGTGCGGCTTAGTCGGTTCGAGTCCGACATAACCTCCCTCTTCGGCTCCGAAGAGGGGGTATCCGAGGGGATTTCCCGCAAGTAAAAAAACCACTTGCAGCCGCTATACAACCAGTTGGAATTGTCTGGAATCGTTCATCCGGGTAGAAGGGGTAACCTTAACGTCGTGAAGGGCGGCAGGCGTGCAAATGGTCTCACTACTATGAACGCCCAAGCTCGTGCGAAGTGGAGCCAAAAGATTTGGAAGGCCGACCATGAGCTCCGAGATCACCTTGGCCTCGGGTGCAATCAGGAAAATACGTCTCCATTAAAATGATGACGACATTCATCTATTCTCATAATTTGTCGTTACAACGTATGTAATATATGTTTTAAATTGTGCATGATGCCCAGTCATTATGAATAATGTCCAATATCAGAGCGCAAGTTGATTATAATTATTAAAATAATCAAATAGACCAGGCAGAATAATGAAATAATCAAATTGCCCATCACCTTTTCGGTCTAGTAGTAGTAGTAGGTAGCCTAGTGGTATGGGTAATGGACTGCTAAAACGAGGTCTCGGGTTCGATCCCAGATTTTCCATGGCACACACCAATGGCTTTTCGATGCTTTTCGAAGTTATGTGTGTATTTATCGCAGGTTTATAAGTGCCCAGTTAATGGCAATAGGCTCGCCACCTATTAAATTGGGACCTAAACATAAACCGGCGAAATGTGGGTGCTAGCACCTCTGCCTACCCCTTCGGGGATAAAGGCGTGAGTTTATGTTATGTTTATGTTATGTTATGCTTTTGGGCAGCTATGTGTTATAAATGTACAATGATGATAATTATTTTCATTCAACTATAATTTGTTTAAAACTAAGGTTGATAGAACGGTATTTCAATTCTGCGGTTCATGACGATTCACCTATTATGGTCCATGTATGGGTGGCTATAAAAAACGTTGATAAAGTTAGAAGGCTTATACAAAATTCGTAGATATTTTATAGCCCCCCAAACATAAACCACATGTGAGTCGTCCATTAGTTGAAATGACTAACATCATAAGCAATCATACATAGTACATAATACATGAATCAGTCAAAAGTGCAATCAAACATAGTTCAACTAACTTTATCTTCTACACTAACAGCACAGAAACTCTCTGTTCTAACAGGCTATAGTCCACCGTAACCACTTTCCACCAGGTGGGTCGTGTGCTAGTCTGCCACCTAAGTGGTATAAAAAAAGACGGGTTGCACTACGGGGTTGCCCGCAGAAGTGAAAACTTTTTCTTTCTTTCTTCCGTTATATATATTCTTCGTTATATATATAGAAAAAGATAAAAAGAACATACCATACAATCTATCTATCTATCTATCAGCCAATAGACGTCCACTGCTGGACATAGGCCTCCCCCAAAGAGTGCCATGACGACCGATCTTGTGCCTTCACCATCCACCGACTTCCTGCGACCGCTTTAATGTCATCGGTCCATCGAGTGGGGGGCCGTCCTACACTTCGTTTTCCAGTTCGCGGTCGCCGTTCGAGAACGTTTACTCCCCAGCGGTTATCGGTTCTGCAAACTATTTGGCCTGCCCACTGCCACTTCAACTTGCTTATTCTAAGAGCTATGTCGGTAACCTTGGTTCTTCTACGGATTTCCTCATTACGGATTCTATCACGCAGTGAAACTCCTAACATAGCTCTTTCCATAGCTCATTGCGCAACCTTGAGCTTATGCATGAGACCAATATTTAGCGACCATACCATACTATACCTATAATATAGCGCCAATCATAGAACCTATCGATCGGCCACCCAAGATACTAAAAGTAGAATAAAGCGAGCAAGTGGACAGATGTTATCACTGCCCACACCAATGAGAAAGAGGCGTAACTGTCTGCATAACAGTGTAAGCAGTTGTGTAATTGTACAGCTACATTCACTGAAATAATTAGGTACCATTTCTTAAGTAGACTATGAAAGTACCACATACTACTAGACTGATTTACGAGGCAATGCCCTCATGTTATAAAAAAAAAGACGGGTTGCACTCCGGGAGTGCCGGGAGAAGTGAAAACTTTTTCTTTCTTTCTTCGTTATATACATAGAAAAGGATAAAAAGAATATAACATACCATACCTATAATATAGCGCCAATCATAGAACCTATCACTAATTTAATCTGCAAGTTTTCAGTCATAAGAAATTAATAAATTACGAAAAGAAAAAATAATCACAAAAAGTAATAAAATCCAAAAAGAAAAGATATTCACAAAAAGTGTCAGAAGTTCAATTTCGAACCCGGTACTATCTGAAACCATAACGACTTACTGTCGAAGCGCTTACCGCTACGCTACGAAGCTTCTTAACGTACCTAGCAAAATAAACACTCTGTAGCTAGGAAGGTCGTCCTACAAAGTCGTCGGTTACGGGTCAAAGGTCACGTGATCCTGATGCGAGTTTAACACGTGATTCTGACGCGTGTTTAACACTTTTTACCCATCGAACGCCGCTAAAGAAGTTTTTACTTCAAAAACTACAAGTTGGTGAATGAACCAATAGTCGACTCGTCAAATATCCAACCGTAGTTGAAATAATCGTAGGTGAACTGATGAACGTAACGTTTCGAAATTTGGTATACAAATGAACTAGAGCTACGGAAAGGACATAGGCTATTGCGAAAAAAGTGGTTGAAAGGGATGAAATTTTAAAGGAATACTTTTAAGATAATCTTAAGTTCATACCTACAGAAAGGTTAGAGCCTGAAAGAGCACTTAGGCTATGTTTGGTTACGGTAACCGACATCCACGTAGGCGGTGCCGCTGGATTAATGCTTGAAAACAATAATTCTTGAAAATAATTACTGTTCGTAATTTATCTTTTAGATATGGCAAAGAACCGAGTTGTATAAGCGACAAGATGCCTCTTCTTAATCCATTTTGTTATTGCAAGAATAACATATATTAAGACTAGATATGTTTAAGTGAAATTATATTACTTCAACTGCCCCGAGGAGGGCCAGACCCGAGGAGGACCAAACCGAGAGGGATGGCCCTGGGTCAGCCGGGGTGCGAGGGATATGTCGCATGACAACCTCACCTTCGGCCTAGCACTACGACCCAGAGGCATAACCTCCCCCTCCGGCTCCGGAGGGGTGAGATCCGTGGGGATTTCCCGCGCGTAAAAAAAACGAAATAATCATACATAGTTATTTTATTACTAGCTTTTTCCAGTGGCTCCGCCCATTTGTTTTTGATGTCCTTTTTATCTGCACACCTTTGGACCCCAAGCTTTCATTTTAAAAAAAAACCGATGAAAATTGGTTGGGTAGTTTTTGAGTTACGAGCGTTACGCTAACGTATTATTATAAGAGATTTCACAACCTACGACGACCGTACTTTATGAAACAGTGTTATTGCCGGTTTCAAACTTAAATGCTTAAAGCAATCTTGCTTATATCCGTATCACAACTGTACGTTGTACATGCCATGAAAGTATTCCTATGTAGCGCTTTTTCAACGTCATTTTCATTTTAGTTCATTCAATTCATATCATAATCACACCTCGACAGCCTCCGTGGCGTAGCGTTAGTGAACGCGGCCGCTGCGCAGGAGGCGCGTGTTCGATCCGCGGTCAGTGCAAATATTTGTAATGCATGAATATGGGTTTTTGCATTGGTCTGGTCGTGCCTCGGAGAGCACGTTAAGCCGTAGGCTCAGGCCGTAGGTCCCGGTTGCCATACAAACATCTATGACAGTCGTTACGGGTAACTGGTCTATCTGCAAAGCTTCGGTATCGCCATTGGGTTGTGGAGGTCAGGTGGCAGTCGCTTCACAGAAAATGTCGAAGTTTAGCCAAATCCGCAGTTGGACTGGTAAAAGGCTGACCCCGGACTCCAAGTTGATAGCTTAGAATGCGGCTGAGATGAAGAATTCATATCATAATGAGATTTTAGAGCAGTAATTGTAGAATATGTATAGTAAGGAACGTCGGTACTCTTCACCTTGCTTTTCCTCAAACTTTAATAGACAGGTAGGTACTTTAGTTAAGTAATATACATCAATTGCCTTTGGTATACTTTTAACGACTCCAAGATGGCGGTAATAACTATAATGGCAGCGCAATTGGTGCACTATGGTCACTTTAAGTACAGTACACGTCTTTTTATTTGGCACATTTTTTTTCTGTATTTGTTCCGTCAATGGACAGGATCACGCTAGATGGTAAAAAGCTGAGGTGCAGCCCAGAAAATATGGTCAACCATATGTGATTCTATTGGCCTTGATAGATGCTTTTTCACACCCAGCTTGAAGAACCTGGGGCTGTAGGAAGAGGGGAACACGTGCGCGGCTGAGCATTCTAGCTTTTTGTATTGCGGCAGTTCTATCTATCTGTTCGGCTAGCATCGGATTGCTTCTACTTTGCTTCATTCTGGTAACGCATCATCTCCGTTGCACAATCAACCAATCTTCCTACATATACTCCCTTCAGTTAGGTAATTAACTAAACCTTAACTAACTGGAAAGCTGTTGTGCTGTCCTGCTTTATCTTCTACACTGACAGCACAGAAACTCTCTGTTCTAACAAGGTCGGCAGCGTGTGTGTGTCGCTCCTGTTGTTGCACACGTTCATAGGCCACGGTAACCACTTTCCATCAGGTGGGCCGTGTGCTTGTATGCTACCTAAGTGGTAAGTATAAAAAAAAATCTTGATGTGTTTATTTAAAACTCAGTTTATTACTGCTTTTCTGTTTAGAAAGGAACTCATTTTGAAGATTTAAAACAAAATGAACCACTAGTTATTCAGTTAGCTTAATTTAATTGTATAATGTGTTTTTACATTTAGTTAACTACCTAACCGAGTGAAGTACTCCTTTCTCTATATCTATCTCTTCTCTTCCATGTATTTTTCCAACTCAATTGGAGTCAGAGAAATTAACAGAGGAGAGGACAGAATCCCTACTCCATGATGCCATCTGAGTGATTTCTACAATACACTGAGAATATTGAAGTTCTGCAGTTTGTCTAAGTAGTGAAGCGTCGGTAACTTAGTGGTTAAGGCGTTCGCCTTACGACTGAGAGGTCCCGGGTTCGAATCCTGGCCGTCACACTATCGACGTGAACCCATTCCTAGCACAAGCAATTAAGCTTAGTTGCACCGCTCCAAGAGGGAATATTATTAATTTCGGTTGCTAATATTCTTGAAAAAAGAAACTAGGTTGTCGGATTTCTAAAACCTCCGATTATCTGTAATGAATACTACAAATACTTGTAAGATACTCGCTGAAACACGAGGAGGTCCTAATTTATTACAAATGGACATTCATCCTAAGGTAAGCCAAGCTGGTATACTTAACTTAGGTAATCATATATGGTAACTTACTCGATTACCACTTAGCTTCAAGATTTGCATTCAAATTTATCGAGAGGGCTATCAAAATGAAGGAGATTAGAAGATTACAAAAATATATATGTCATAACTAAACAGTATGCCATAATTTTTTTTTTTTAATAAAATTCGACTGGTGCTGAAAAAAAGATCGAAACAAGCTTTATAGCAGGCGGTACCTACCCATTTGCAAACCAGATGAAAATTAATGGGCATCGTCTGCTATAAAGCTTGTTTCGATTTTTTCAGCATCAGTCGGGTTTTTGTTTTATTATATAGGACACGTCAATTTGACTTCACCTCGCCTGATGGTAAGCTGAAGGCAAACCCTCAGGAAAGAGGTTCACCATTACAAATACGTACCTACCATGTTAACAATGGTGGCACTCAGTTTGACGGCGTCATCAGATGCTTTTTCACACCCCGCATAAAGGACCCAGGACTGTAGGAAGAAGGAAACACGTGAGCTGGCAAGGAGTTCCAGGCCTTAATGGTGCGGCAAAGGAAAGAGTCACCGAACCGCTTTTTTTTTTTATCTAGTACCTCTTGGCTGTACCGTAGTGTCGCCAGAGCCTACTCTAAACAATGCTGTATTCCTCCTAGTCTTCTATTCTTTTCCAAAAAACCCGCTCAGGGTTCATTTACTACTTTTATAAATTGCTTTTATCTTAAGATTCTCGCTTTTATTCTATTCCTCTAGTACCATACCAGTTCTCGCAAGTATACCTCTCGCACTTTCACCGAACCGCTTGGTTCTTGATGGAATATACTGCACCGTACGCGGGTGGCATCTAAGCCCTGCACGTGTTGTCCTGTGTGGGAAAGGAGAGGGTGGGACTAATCAGTTTGGCGAAATAGTTTGCCCTCAAGGAAAAACAGCCACCTTGGTATGAAGGTGCATGATTTACAGGAGGCAGACAATATTGAGTTTGGCCACTAGGACATTCATTTCATCGCCAATTGTAAGAGCTCATCAAAATATTCACTATGGTAGAGACAGTAAAATACTGCTAAGGGAGTAACATCTCTACGCATTTGCAAAGCCTCGATTTAAAAAAAAAACCTATTCCTTATGAATAATAAAGAATTATCTATCTATCTATCTATCTAAGAAACATTTATTTAGTGAAAAGTGGTCACACATGACACAATAAATGATACACCAAACAAAAGACTGTAGAAAGTGAACAAAAAACTGTACAAAGTGCCTTAGCTGTGATGTGTTCAGTATACATTTGGTAGAAATGGTGATGAAAACTTTTTGACATTTACTATTATAAATATAATAAATGACTAAATTCTATATTGACATTACAAATTTATAATACAATTGAGATAATACATAATACGTTATGACATTGTTAATTTAATTTTTTAGTAACCATAGGTACCATGACATTTTGATTTGTGTTCTGGAATGTATAAATATAAATAATTTGACAGTACAAAAATTTCTAGAAGTAATATATTATCAGATTATTGTTTAGTAGTTTTTCCTAATAGCTATTGAATTGCATGCCTATTATGGTGGAATATGACCTAGTGAATGTAACATCTTATGTTACCCATATTTGCAAAGAATAAATGAATTTCAATTTGAAAAATAAAATTGGCAAAGTATATCTGTCTCAGCCAACTCGCTTTGTCAGCCGTTCAATTATCTGCCTAGGCTGGTAACTAAACGGCGCCATTTACATCGCCATCGCCATCGCCAAAGCTTTCGATAGAGTTTGGCACAAGTCGCTTCTTTCCAAGTTACCAGCCTTTGGTCTGCCTCCTAGACTGTGCGACTGGGTTGCCAGCTTCTTGCAGGAGCGCCGTATTCGCGTCCTTTGTGATGGACGAGCCTCGGAGTTCTTGCAGGTAAATGCCGGCGTACCGCAGGGATCTGTCCTATCGCCAACTCTCTTTCTTCTGCATATCAATGACATGCTGTCGACCGGCAGCATTCATTGCTATGCGGATGATAGCACCCTACACGGGAGTTATCATGGACGTCCTGCGGATAAGCAGACGCATATCGCGGAAAAAAGGCTGCTTCTTGTCACTGAGCTTGACCGGATCCTGAATCACATTTCCCAATGGGGCTCTGAGAACTTGGTCGAGTTCAATGCCAAGAAGACGCAGGCATGTGCGTTTACAGCAAAGGTATCTTCTTTCCTTCCCCTTCCCACTCTTCAGAGCACGCCACTGCCACTGCAGGACAACCTCAATATCCTCGGTATGGATGTTCGCTGCAAACTGAACAGCAAAAACTACATCGAGAGTATCATCAAAGCAGCCTCGCGTAAACTCGGAGTCCTGAACAGAGTGAGACGGTTTTTCACGCCGGAGCAACGGTGTCTTCTTTACAAGACACAAATTCGTTCCTGCGTGGAGTACTGCTCACATCTCTGGGATGGATCCGCAAAGTACTTATTAGATGCTCTCGACAGGTTGCAGCGACGTGCGGTCTGCATTATCGGAAATCCTGAGGTCACGAGTACCCTCGAGTCTCTGCAGATGCGTAGAGATGTTGCTTCCTTGGCAGTTTTTTACCGTCTCTACCATGGTGAATGTTCTGAAGAGCTATTCCAATTAGTCCCACCCTCCCCCTTCCTATACAGGACGACACGTGCAGGACTTAGATGTCACCCCTATACGGTGCAGAACATTCCTTCAAGAACCAAGCGGTTCGGTGACTCTTTCCTTTGTCGCACCATTAAGACCTGGAATTTCTTGCCAGCTCACGTGTTTCCCTCTTCCTACAGTCCCGGGTCCTTTAAGCGGGGCGTGAAAAAGCATCTGATGAGGCCGTCAAGCTGAGTGCCACCATTGTTAACATGGCACGTGTATATAATGGTGGCCCTCTTTCTTGAGACTTTACCTTCAGCTTACCATCAGGCGAGGTAAAGTCAAATTGACGTGTCCTATTTATAAAAAAAATAAAAGGCCATTCGTACGATAGGGCACCACCCCAAAATAAGACAGAAAATTATATACATATTTATACTTTGCAGAGGTGTATTAACACACATATTATTTCGCCATTTTTTTATTCATACACAGAATGTGATAGGTTTGGATAGGTGAGGTTAGGTCAGAAGGCTACTACGGGAGCGGGGCGAAGAGTTGCTCCCACATTAGCCTTGTAACTATGCAGAAATAAGTCATGTTTGCTTAAATGGCAAGGCAAGTAATTAAACGTCATCGGCCCCAGCCATTTGTGTAGCCGTTTAATCAAATGGCTGAACATCATTCAGGCCGTGAATTGAAGGGCGCCGTTTAGTATAAGAGCCTAGGCGGTTAATTAAACGGCTGATACTTGGCCACAGTGTTACTGAGGCTTGGCTGTGATTTAATTATAAATCAAATCTATGTGCGACAGAGAGAACGCTATATCAAAACGAAGCAAGCCGATCAGGAACTGAACGCTCTCTCTCTTCTTCCCGACTATGACGTGCCAAATAAAAAGACCTGACTGTACCTACGTGGTGTTTTGCTCTATATGACCGTATTTGAGATGTTGTAATACGTATTTCACAATTAAAGTACTACCACCGCCCACTACGGAGTGATCTAGTTATAAAAACACTATGCGGCTCATGCTTTTGTACTTCTAACACAGATTAATGCGCAGAGAGTACGCTTTCTGCATTTAAAACTTGGAGGATATTTAGTATTTTACCTATTTTATTTTACTTGCAAACTTTAACTGAGTTTCCCTGGAAAATTTTGAGAAAAATTATGTTAATGATGAGAAGTAATCCACCTCTCGATCCATTCTTTATTCGGTGGTGTAATGACTCGAAGATGTGCCATTTGTTTAACTTTTTAGTGATATAGAACACGCCTCGATCGGGATTTTGTCTTTTTCTCATCAAATCCAGAGGCACTACGTGTCTATGCTAACAACACGGTCCTAAATTTAATACTCGAGTTAAAAAGCGTCGCTAGATTAGTAGTTAAGGAAACGTCCTTACGTTTCAGAAGTTCAAGGACTCCTGCAGAATCTCCAGAATCCTAGCCTTTATACTGCCTAAGTGAAGCCACACACAGTCAGGTGCGAGGGATATGCTCTATAGCTACCTCACCTTCGGCCTTACACTGCGACCCACAGACGGCGTGCGGTTTAGTCGGTTCGAGTTCGACATAACCCTCCCTATCCGGCTCCGGCCGGGTGGTATCCGTAGGAATATATTCCCGCACGATAATAAAAAAAAATGAACCCACACATAACACATGCAGTTTAATTTAGTGATAAACAGATTAATGGTAATTTTTATAATTATGAGAGTACCTCATACATACTTTGAACAAAAAACCATGTAATTAAATATGCTACAAACACCTCCGTAGCGTTTATTATAATACGTTAGAGTAACGCTCATAACTCAAAAACTACCCAACCAATTTTCATCGGGTTTTTTTTAAATGAAAGCTTAGGATCCAAAGGGGTGCAGAAAAATAGGACATCAAAAACTAACGCGCGGAGCGGCGGGAAAAAGCTAGTATTTTATAAACAGGCTGGCGTAAGCGTACTATGAGGTACCACCCAGAAATAAGACAGAAAGTTAGTGATAGGTTTATTGAGAAAAGCAGCGCACAACTTGGACAGGTTATTTTATTATACCACTTAGGTGGCAGACAAGCTCACGGCCCACCTGATGGAAAGTGGTTACCGTGGCCTATGGATGGCAATAACACCTATCCAAGTCGGATTGCGCTGCTTTATTAGCTGTTATTTTTTTGCGATTGGCCTAGCTGTTTGCCTAAATGGCTAGGCAAGTATTGAAACCAAGCTAGGCAAGTCATTAGCTGTTAATTATAATGGCTAAATATCATTCAGGCACCCGTTTAGTTTACTGCCTAGGCGGTTAATTAAACCGCTGATTATTATAAGCTTGTTGGATGCGATATAATACATTTGTACCTAATGACATATCTATATTGTATAGTTAATCTTTCAAAGTAGTAAATACGTGATGGGATTTAGAGCAAGGTCATTAGATCGCAATTATGGGCCGATTGTGTCCGGTGTCTTCAAAACGTGGCGGAAGTTATACGCTTAAGCGACAACGGGTTACAAAAGCCTCTCTAGACAAGCGGCAATTCGCTAGCTGGCGTTTGGTGGAATAGAATGACGAATATATAGGATTAGACATTTAAGACAATTGTTAACGCATGTCAAATACGTCAAATCCCATACATTTGTCATTTTATTCCATCAAACGCCGGTTAGCGAATTTCCACTTGTCTAGAGGGCCGGGGTTACTACGAGAGCTAGTGTTGTTTGACAAGCCTGCCAGAGCCTGTCCTGTTGCCAGTAGCCCACCATTTCAATGTGTAACACCAACAACTAACACGTCAGGAAATAGAGGTTTAATAGCTACCTACAATATGACGCAAGAGGGTTAAAATTCAAACTTGGCCCGTGTTCTAGGATCCTACTTAACTGAGTCTCAATTTGTCTGGGGAAAGACTGTATATGTATATTATATGTAGGTATTGTATGTAGTGTATATTATTATGTCATCATGTCCGTTATTATTATTTCATTTCAGTAATTGAATTGTAGTACCAAAACCCACATATTATTTCTTTACACTCCTGTCCATCCAAAGGTTGCCATTGTACATTATTATGTAGAAAAAATTCCATTCATTTTATTTTTTATAATATTTTTTGTGTATTTTAACATAAACATAACATAAACTCATGCCTTATTCCCGAAGGGGTAGGTAGAGGTGCTAACACCCACATTTCGCCGGTTTATGTTTAGGTCCCAATGTAATAGGTGGCTAGCCTATTGCCATTAACTGGGCATTTATAAACCTGCGATAAATACACTCATAACTTCGAAAAGCATCGAAAAGTCATTTGGTGTGTGCCATGGAAAACCTGGGATCGAACCCGAGACCTCGTCTCAGCAGTCCATTACCCATACCACTAGGCTACCGCGGCTTTTTTTTATTTTTTGTGTGTTTCGGTGTACAATAAAGCATAATATATGTTACTTTTACTTTTACTTTACTTATACACCATGGCAACCATGGATAGGGAAATAATTTTTATTCTATCCTCCGTGGTATATACACATATTGACAAATTTGACAGGTTATCTGGCAGATTGTTTATACAATTTTTCTTCAGATAAATCGATATTCAGCTATGTGATTTTTTTAAGAATATTAGCAACCGATATTATCGAAATTACTAATATTCCCTCTAACCCCTCCAACTAAGCTAAATTGCTTGTGCTAGGAGTGGGTTCACGTTGTTAGTGTAATGGCCAGGATTCGAACCCGAGACCTCTCGATCGTGAGGCCGACTCCTTAACCACTAAGCTACCGACGCTGTAAATTTAATGTGTCCGAATGTATATATTAAATAAAAATTATTATGGTTTTAGAGTTTTCTAATACTAGTTTTGTTTGATGTTTATTTTACTTATTGTGAAACTCTAAATTTCCTTTGGCTCCGTTATCGATATTTGTTTATCATTTGACAGTTTGTCTTTCTGACACATGATATTGGCGAAGTTGTGGTGGATTTCCGCAAAAGCCACTCTTTAAAAGGTGAAGTTGAAGTTCAGCTGAGTTACATTCTAGAATATAGGCCTGTGGTAACTTTTTATAAAAACACATTAAACAAATAATAGGAGAATTAACTGGCTAACTAGAGGTTCAATTTCTGAATTTACTCTTCAAAAAAAGTTTCTAAACACAGACATATTAATAAGCTGAGTTTTTAAATAAAACATATTAAATAGTGTTTATGATTAGTTAAGTACCTGCCCGAATATGTCAGTCAGTCGTATCTCTATATTCTTACATTCTGGCTGCTTATTATTATTAGTAGGATTAGTAAGAACTTAATAAATAAAAATATTGTTAATGTTATTTTTAAACTATCGCGGTGTGCATTCATAATTATATAACTGTTCGGGACTTTTCGCGATAAATCATGGAACTTACTATTTTTTTTTGCAGAAGATTTGCAGAGAGAGTCAGAGAACATATCGCAGCTGTGAAAAACCGTCAGTTTAACAAATCGGCAGTAGCAGAACATCTTGAGTCTACTATACACGGATTGTGCGTGAAGCTATTGAAATTAAAAAAAACATAAAAATTTCAATAGGCAAGAAGGATTCAAACTGTCCGTAACGTGGAATCCAGTGATTAAGATACTGAAACCAAAAATCATAGTGCCGTTTAAAACTGACATAGTGAGTGTGGTGTGTCGCCAGCCTTACCATTCATTATAAAAGCAATGGAGGGTAGGCGCACACAAAATGTTCTCCGCATACCTCACGACGCTCAGAAACCAGTCTAGCCGTGACCACGTGTTAGGTTTATTTTTAGGGGATTGAAAAACATAAAAGTACCTAATATTATTGACTATAATTTATTGTAAGGTAATTGATGATTTTTAAGCTGGCCACACTAAGCGACGGGTGGGGCGGCGGTTACTTGGAGATACTTGGAGATTCGATTCCAACATTCTGGTGGGAGGCATCTTGAAGACAAGTCACTACGTACCTACAAGATAATCAAGTATAACATTGTACTTTGTACCTGTCACTATACTATTATACGAGGTAACCTAGTAATAGCCATAAGTTGGAGATTGGAGGAATAAACGTGTTGTAAGCATATCTGGTGTTGTTAATTTTATACTTCAGAAGTGGGATGTGCATACATGCTCACATATTTATATCTTAGTGTTTATGTAATTTCTTTAGTGAATAATGTTGTGCAATTTTAAAATACCCTCAACTTGGCATCTTTCACAAAGATAATATTTTAATTTGATATTAGTGTGTATTTCAATTACCTATCATCTCGGTATATTCATTTCGTAATTGGAATACTTCATACGATGATTATAATTTGCGTTTTCTTTTTTCGAAACACCGTCATAAGTTACGAGTTACAATACAAATACATGCATATTAGCTTATCGCGTTCGAAGAGAATATAATCACTACATTTTAATCGCGTCTTACTAAATTTAAACACTAGCAGTTCTGTTGTGAATTCATAGTTACCAGCGTATTTTAAGGTTATTACTTAAATAGATTAATGTGACTGTAGAAAGGTGTTGTCGGGTTTATGTGAATTTCGTTAAACAGCGAGGGTATGATTATGATAGAGGTTGCTGATTCTCTAGTAATGATACGCACAATATGTGGATTAGATGCTACCTATACAGCTAATCTGTAATAATATCATGACGAATATTGAAATATTTGTAGGTACTCCTATTTTTAATTTCTTTTCTAATTTAATTGGGTCAAGAGATCTACAGAGCTTCTGGTATTGCCATTTATATTCTATATTTTTAGTGTTATTGGTTTCATTATTAGTAGTAATACTCATGCTTGTTTCATTTTTGAGTTGCAGTCATGAATTATGACCCCGAAATGCAAAAGCAGCACCCACTGCGAACGCCACCTGCATGCTTGCGCAGCCGTCACTCGCAAAGCATCGATGGCAGGGATGTCAGCAGCTACAGCCGACTGCGCAGCCGTAGCCGCCTGCACAGCCGTAACCGAAAGCGCAGCCGACAGCGCAGCCGACAGCGCAGCCGACAGCGCAGCCGTAGCCGCCTGCACAGCCGTAGTCGACCACGCAGAGGGAGCCGTCTGCACAGCCGGAGCAGAGAACGCAGCCGTAGCCAAGTACGCAGCAAACGCTGTCTCCGAGGCCGGAGCCCGCTGCGTAGCCGAACCTCCTGATGCAGCTCAAACAGGTGGAGCCGGAGCTCTAGTTCAAGCCACCGCCGACCCCCTCAACACAGTATAAAAAGCCCTACTATAGAAGTAAGTGCTGACGATAGTAGATCACGTAACAAAAGGGATTCTCCTTCGTTTTCGAGTAACGATGTTATTAATCTTTTAAAATCCTTTAAGAACCAACCACTTTCAGCGGACACATTCATTCAGCCTAATAAGGTTAATCACAAAAACATTTTACCAGACTTTGACCCATCTTCAAAAAATCAACGCATTAACATATGGCTAAAAAAGGTGAATGAATGTGCCTCTGTTTATGGTTGGGATGAGAAAACCATTATTCATTTTGCCATGCAGAAATTGCAGGGACTGGCCAGGACTTGGTACGAAAGCCTTGACACAATACTCACGTTCGAATGGACAAGTGGAGCGATTTAACCGTACGATCCTTGCATCTCTAACCGCTCAGAATCTTAACTTTGATGAAAAGACTGGGACGATAAAGTCGGTAGGATTCAATGGGGAATTAACAATACAGTCAATAAAACCACAGGTAGAACAGCTACGGAAATAATGTTTGGCCCTAGTATGAGAAGTGAGTTAGATCCTAGACTAAATGAAATTATTGTGGAAACGCACGAAAATACGGACTTAGAAAAACTTAGAACTGAAGTTAAAGACAGAATCGACAAAGAGCAAGTGAAGCAAAAAGAAAGGTATGATAAAGGCAGACGTCCCGCCCGTGTCTATTCGGAGGGAGAGCTAGTCAAAATTACCAACACGGATTTTAAGAATGATGGCAAAAGCAAAAAGCTATTACACAGTATACGGGACCCTACCGTATCAAATCAGTCTTAGGAAACGACAGATATAGAATAGTAGCAATTCCAGGCTTTACAAAAAGTAAACATAAACGTCACACTACCGTTGCCGCCGACCGTATGCTACCTTGGGTTCATGTTGCTGCTTTGGATGTAAATGACAGTGGTTCAGATACAGAAGGTCGAGATATCGATGACGACCAATGAAACATAATATTTAAATAAAAACAAACATAGATACCAAGTTCCAGCTATTCAAATATACATTTTTATTTATTTATTTATATTTATTTATAATTATGATTATTATTATTATTATGTATTTTTGCAATGTAATTTATGTATTGTAAAAGTTTCTTATTTACGAATATTCAGCGACCATAGTTGGTTCGCCAGTTTAGCGACCATATTTGGTTCGCCAGTTCAGCGACCATATTTGGCTCGCCAGTTCATGCGATGCGAGATTCGCCAGTTTAGCGACCATATTTATGTATTGTAAAAGTTTCTGACTTACGAATATTCAGCGACCATAGTTGGTTCGCCAGTTTAGCGACCATATTTGGTTCGCCAGTTCAGCGACCATATTTATGTATTGTAAAAGTTTCTGACTTACGAATATTCAGCGACCATAGTTGGTTCGCCAGTTTAGCGACCATATTTGGTTCGCCAGTTCAGCGACCATATTTATGTATTGTAAAAGTTTCTGACTTACGAATATTCAGCGACCATAGTTGGTTCGCCAGTTTAGCGACCATATTTGGTTCGCCAGCTCATGCGATGTGAGATTCGCCAGTTTAGCGACCATATTTGGTTCGCCAGCTCATGCGATGTGAGATTCGCCAGTTTGCAACCATAGTTGGTTCGCCAGTTCATGCGATGTGAGATTCGCCAGCTTAGCGACCATAGTTGGGTCGCCAGTTTCTGAGATATTGGATTCAGAAGTTTGTGATAGAAGTAAGATTGTGGTAAGATGTTGCATTGAATTTACCTAATTCAAATTATATTAATGTTTTGTGTAATTGTCTTTACAAGATTTTCAGTTTTTATGTTAACTTTGTTACCCTGCATTTGACAGAGTTGCAATCCTAGTCTTTAGCTATTCGATGTGATAGATTCACAAGTTTAAATACCTAGCTTAGCAACTTAATAACGTAGAAATTGTATTTTTGTTAATCCAGTCTGATAAAGTAATACAACCTTATAAAATTGCAAGTATAAACCTGTATTTGTCTTTGAATGTGATTATTTTGTTTGTTAACAAAATGATAAAGTTAAATATGTATCCAGTTTTTATTAAGAGTTGTTATCCTGT
Organism: Eilema caniola; assembly: GCA_949126895.1. Lineage (NCBI taxonomy): Eukaryota > Metazoa > Arthropoda > Insecta > Lepidoptera > Erebidae > Eilema > Eilema caniola. The sequence goes on along the minus strand of OX421486.1, from coordinate 14,384,479 downwards.
AATTATTCAGAGTTGTTTAAAGTAGGTAAATATTAGTCTTAAGTTAAAATCAAAATACTTTACTGACAATGTTATTCATTATTATTCTGGTTACTGTTGTTGGAATCGAATGACCAAGTGTTAGGTTAACCTGTATCTTGCGTGTATGAGGACATACACGAGGTCAGGATGGACGAGTGTTAGGTTTATTTTTAGGGGATTGAAAAACATAAAAGTACCTAATATTATTGACTATAATTTATTGTAAGGTAATTGATGATTTTTAAGCTGGCCACACTAAGCGACGGGTGGGGCGGCGGTTACTTGGAGATACTTGGAGATTCGATTCCAACATTCTGGTGGGAGGCATCTTGAAGACAAGTCACTACGTACCTACAAGATAATCAAGTATAACATTGTACTTTGTACCTGTCACTATACTATTATACGAGGTAACCTAGTAATAGCCATAAGTTGGAGATTGGAGGAATAAACGTGTTGTAAGCATATCTGGTGTTGTTAATTTTATACACGGGCGCTGCAACGCATCCGAAACGTCGGCAAAAATAATAAGTTCCATGATTTATCGCGAAAAGTCCCGAACAGTTATATAATTAAGATTATTGTCAGATCTTCGAGTCAAAAGGCTAGATCTGGCATATAGTGAGTAGTTTTTATTTTTACCCATAACTTAGCCACAGCAATGGCGTTTTTTGTTGCTCTATCAAGTCGGTACTACAGGCAAAGGGTCACAGCAAGTAAGAGAGCAAATGTGACATGGACTGGTATTAGGCCCCGCAATCGAAGGGCTCTTGCGACCGGTAGAAAAGCCCTTGGAACACTTTGAAACATCTTGAAATATTTTAACATGAGTTGTGGAAAGTGAATCAGCTGTGTAATTCTCTAAGCATACAGAGTTCGACGCTGTAACACTCAGCACTGTGACAACCGTCATAGAGATTGCTATTGGTCAATCGCTAGTGACGTCACCCAAACCGACCAATCATACTTTGTCAACAATGTCGCAGCGCTGAGCCGCAGCGAATTGCACTGCAGAATTTCAAGCGAGAAACAGAAAAATTCTCGCTAAAGTTTATACCTTGTACCACAAACGTGTATACAATAAACTGTTTTGTTTATTGTTTTTATAACTTGACGAGATTGACGTTGGGATGTATCGGAATTACATTTATGAAGAAAGCAAGGTCGCGTCTGTTTAGCATCGGACTTGTCTGCTGTGATGAGCTATTGTATGGTCTGTGGTATCACGTCGGAAAGGCTTGTTTGTATTTCGTAATACCTAATGCAACGACTTCTATTTATATGTATTAGAAACTTAATAGACTGCATATATAGGTTCTTTCTATTCGGATTTATTCTAGCAGAAACCCCAACACCTTATTCTGACCACTCTTAAAATTACCCGTTAATAAATCGAAAATACTTTTTCTGACAATATATTGACCATTTAGATTTAAAACGAGCAATTTTTTCTAATTGCATTACAGATGTCGTTTATAAAAAGACGCGTTATTATTATGCAATAACTGTTACCATCTTATACCTCGAGAAACATATCTCGGACCTAAAGTCACGAGACAAACGTGGCGCTTAATTGTATTTTATATATACTTGGTAAATTTGAGCTCGTCACCGCTGTATCCCTTCTTGATATCTTCAAAAAGATACTCCAGAAAAGTGTACTGCGCTGTTAGACCACATTTTAGGTCTAAGATATATATCCTGAGCAATACCGGAACACAGTACTGTGATATGCCAATAATTACCGCCATAATTTCAACGCGTAGGTGAAGCTACGATTTTGTGGCAATAATTTTACTTCAAATTCAACTTCTTCAAAATTCAATTCTTCTCTGCAGCAAATCCCACATGAGATTCAGGTGGACGATCGGGACGTGTGGTTGGATTTTGGGGAGCCCATAATTTTATAATGCTGAACAAAATTTATTGACATATTTATTGATATGACTGTCACTTTACAGTACTATAATTATTGCGGTAACAGCCGCATACGTAGAATAATCGAGTGGATTATAGTCTTACTCCTTTCCTATACAGGAAAACGCGTACAGGGCTTAGATGTCACCCACATACGGTACAGAACATTGCTTCAATAACCAAGCGGTTCAGTGACTCTTTCCTTTGTCGCACCATTAAGACCTGGAACTCCTTGTTAGCTCACTTGTTTCCCTCTTCCTACAGTCCCGGGTCCTTTAAGCGGGGCGTGAAAAAGCATCTGATGAGGCCGTCAAGCTGACTGCCACAATTGTTAACATGGCGCGTGTGTATAATGGGTGCCCTCTTTCCTGAGACTTTTTCTTCAGCGACACGTCAATTTGACGTCACCTCGCCTGATTTAAATTCGAGACCTATAAAAAAAAAAGTATACATGTATGTATAGATGTCAGAAAGCCCTAGATACAACTGCAACATACCCCATTTTAGGCAAGCTTAATGTTATGCGGCGTACTTTGTCTGGAAACCTTGGAGCCACATATTTAGACGGGCTCCTGTTATCAATACAACCATATCAGAATACCTACTAAATATTCTGTCTGCGAATTTGCTATTCCGATAGCTATATAAACCAAGTTTTCATGATTTTCGCAATGAAATTTGTATCTAAGTATGTTTAAATATTTTATTTTAAAATATACGTTATAGTATGATTTGAGATTGACATGGTTAGAGGGAATATTAGTGATTTCGATTCAAATATTTTTTTAAAGGCGCCCACTCACTAACAGTCCGCCTGCAGTCCGCCTGCAGTTCCTGATCTGTCCGGCGGCCTGCAGTCCTTAGCCGATAGCGCCCACACACTAAAGCGATTTTGGCCCGCCGGCAATTCCCTGTTGTCAGTTTTGCGACCACACACTAGCACTTGTGAGTCGTCAGTTTTAGGTCGTACGATCGCCTGCCGGTAATGGTCTTATATCAGTTACATAGAGAGTACGAAACAGTGCAAGCGATTTTCGACCTTGTTGACATTTTCTTAATTACATGTTTTTTCGCATAAATAAATGCTGCTGATCACGAATATAAGAAAAAAAACTAGATTTGTTGTGATGTCAATAAGGTTGAAAATAGCTTGGACTACGTTATTCTTATATAAGTACGTGCTAATCATTGTGGGAAATAGGTGTTAGCTATTTTGAACCTTATGGACTATGTGCATAAGAAATATAGACGAGTATGTACAAAAAATGAATAAAATCTTAGTAAAAACTGACACGAAACGTCGATCGACAGGCCCGTTGTGCTCGTTCGCCCTGACGGCCTAGGACTGTCCGGCTTAGAACTGTCCGGAATCGTTCGGCGGCCACACACTATCGGATCGTATTAGTCGTCAGTCCAAAATCGTTAACGAAACTGTAAGTGTGTGAGTTATTGCGATTAACTGACAGATTTATATCGTCCGGCCGTCGTCCGGTAAACTGTTAGTGAGTGGGCGCCTTAAAAGAACTGTTATACTCGTATAACAGCGCCGAAATACCGGATACTCGAAAAAATAACATGATAAATGACAGGGTATTAATTAAACCCTATGAGGTATCTTTACCTCGAAGTTGGGTATCCGCTTTTTCTTGCGGTTGAACTTCGGTATTTTCCGTGAAGCGACTGCCATTCATCTCCACATTCCATAGGCGATATCGAAGTATTGCAGTACATCAGTTGTCAAACCTTTTTGGGCTCCAACCAAGTGACGACAAACTTTTACGTAACCCGGAACAACCCCTAACGACGGTTCATATGCAATCGGGAAATACTCAGATAGATGCAAATAGACATAGTTCATTTTTATATTATTATATAGTCAATTCATGTTTATATAAATATTTATAATTGAATATTAAATTTAAATATTTGCACTGGGCGGGAATAGAACCCGTGCCCCCTGCGTAGCATTCAAGTCCACAACCGAGGCTGTTGCAATTGACAATTATTGAAGAAAATACTATTATGTTGCGGTTAAAGATATCCCATCAGCAAGATCTTTCAAGGACAAATGGATCACGTTCCGAATTTAAACTTTTAAAAAGTTACAACATTGTGATATATGTCTTTTTTTTAAAGATGCTAGATAACTTTTTATGGAGTCTATAACATCTTGTCTATGAATCATGTCGTATCGGCTAACTTTGTCGGCGCTGTTCTTTCACATCGGAAGTTAATTTATTGTCTTATCTACAGCGCCGAGATTAAAATATATTCACATCGCGAGCATCAGTTAAAAAGTCAAAGGTTATAGGTTATTGTCTTGAGCTGATGGTTCTTCTTCATCCTAGCATTAATCCCAGTTAATCCGAAGCTTTCAACTCGGAGTCTGGGTCCACTTTACCAGTCTAACTGCAGATTTTGCTGAACTTCGATATTTTCCCTGAGGCAACTGCCATCTGACCTTCACAACTCAAAGGCGATATCGAAGTATTGTAGCTAGACCAGCTGTTGGATTTTTAAGGGTTCCAGCTACTTGCAAAGACTGCCATACATGTTCGTATGGCAACCGGGACAAATGCAAATACACATATTCCAGTGGCGATGAGCTGACGGTTATTCAACAAATATAATAAGTACCTGTAAGAAAACAAGCAATCAAGTTAACTTATGAGACTGCATCATAGATAAATTCTTGCGTGTTCTTCATCTAAGCGTGGTTGTGTATCCGAAGCGGTTCCTTCGGAGCTGATGTTAGTTTACCCCTTAGTTTACCCCTCCTCTTCCCTTAGAATTGACTTATACGGTTTTTATCGGCGCGATTACCGTCTGACCCCATAATCTTGAGAGCACAGCCTGCACCAGAGGCCCATCTCACTACGTTTTTTCAAAATTTGCCCAAAGTAAAATGAAACACCGCACTGCCATCATACAATCGTTCATTCCTTTTTTACCTCTTAGGGGAGTAATTTCAAAAAATCCTTTTAAGAGATGCCATTTTACAGAATAATGGTTATCTCCTCGATACTGGAAAGGGTGAAAATATTCATAAGGGAAGAATCGGTGAAGAAAATCTTACCTTTTATAGAACGACCATAGCATTAAACATCTCAATCACAGCTTCCTTTTTTAAGCAAGCAAGTAGGAATCTTTTTATGCGGAGCACTCACCACTGACCTACTATTTTTTATACCACTTAGCAGACAAGCCCACGGTCCACCTGGTGGAAAGTGGTTACCCTGGCCTATGGATGTGTACAACACCAGGGGTGTAACATTCTCACTACCGACCCTTTAAAACGCAGTCTCTGTGCCGACAGTGTAGAAGACAAAGCGGACAACCTTTAGTCTTCCCACTGACAGCACAAAAACTCTCCAGTGTGCTCTGGCTACCCTACTCTCCGCCGGGAACACAAAATGAGGTTATTGTGGCCGCGGTATTCTGAACCTACTACAAATTACGTAGGTATAATTATTTTTTTATAACATGAGTGCATTGCCTCGTAAGTCGGTCCAGTAGTATGTGATGCTTTCATAGTCTACTTAAGAAATGATACCTAATTATTTTAGTGAATGTAGCTGTACAATTACACAACTGCTTACACTGTTATGCAGACAGTTACGCCTTTTTCTCATTGGTGTGGGCAGTGACTAAATCTTTCCACTTGCTCGCTTTTTTCTATTTTCAGTATCTTGGGTGACCGACTTCCGTTCGTGTATGGTCTCAAAAACAGCTACCTGAGAAAAAACCACCTCTATTCCATTTGGTTCAACTCAAATTTCAACTCGATGAACTAATTGGAATATTTTTGCAATTAAGGTCAACTTTTTACCACGTAGTATCTTAGTACAAGCCCACAGGCCACTTAAAAAACTTAGAGGGGTCATTCGTGGTCTAAGGGAAAGGGAAAAGCATATTAGATAAATGGGGAAATAGAAATCTATTGGTGTGGTGACGGAGATAGCATACAAAACGCACTGCAAACGGCTAATTGATTACGAAAAAGGAATAAAAGCCTTAGGGCTTTTAGTCATCATTTAAGCCATACACAGTCCACTGCTGAACATAGGCCTCTCCCATAGACTTCCAGAATGACCGATCTAACGCAGCCCGCATCCAGCGCTTCCCGGCGTCCTTCCACCTGGCCGTTGGGCGTCCTACACCACGTTTGCCCGTACGCGGTCGCCATTCCAGAACTCTTTTGCTCCATCGGCCATCTGTTCTGCGCGCTATGTGTCCCGCCCACTGCCACTTCAACGAGCTAATCCGCTGGGCTACGTCGGTTACTTTTGTTTTCGTAAGGATATCATCATTTCTGACGCGATCACGTAGGGAAATACCCAGCATAGCCCTTTCCATAGCTCGTTGAGCGATTTTGAGGTTGTTTAAGAGACCCATAGGGCTTTTAGTCCATCAAATCGTGCTGCATAAGTCTATACAAGTAAATGTGATTATTTTTGTGTAAAGGTGAATTTAGAGAAAACGAGCGAATGCTCATTCTATTCCCAAAAACTTTTGGTTATTCTTTCTTTGAAATCAAGGTTACTTTTACACTAAAATATCAAGAAAGAATGCTCTTAGAGTGCTCTTGTCGTTTGGTCTAAATCCACTTTTAGACAAGTAAGTATGTAGGTACGAATGTTATGCAAACATTTAAAACCGCTCAAGCATATCAGTATAGTCTACAATTGTAAGAGACTGTGCTTGTTGTAATAATTGTTTTACTTACCGGACTTAGGCTAACAGCTAGGACCATCCTTCCGTTTAAACAAAATCTTTTCTTACTTCTATAATCACGCCTTCCATGATTACAATAAAGATAACAAGACATGGTTCACGTATAAACCTATTCTGCATGCCCATATACATCGACTGGGGGATCTCAGGAGCGCCTCCGGGAACACAATCCAGGTAGCAGCACACTGGGCAAACAGGATTTTTAGAGTAGAAGCGCCGTTGAATCTACAGAAGACCTGGCACTAAATATTGACGGAATAGCGACGTTTCGTGTTGGTTCCAAATCTCCCTAAAAACCTATAGTGAACTTAACTTAACTAATCTTTACTGGGGTTGATTCATGGTCATCATCATCATTAACAACATCATCAACAATAATAATTAAGATAATAAAAATACAAAATAAGACTTTTCATAAAGGTCCTAGTTACCATTTCATAAAATCCTGAAAAAAGATGGAATTATAAAAAAAGACAAAAGATGGTCTGCTTCTATTTTCAAATCGAAACCACACGCGTGATGCCCCAATATAAAAAAAAGCGAAATGGCTATCGAACAAAAACATTTAAGATTTTATTTTATTGCAATCAACAGTAGTTATTACGAAATATTTTGATTGATTACCTAATGAAGGCGTGCTTAAAATATCCATGTTAGTACACAATTGCAGCTTGATTTCGTATTATAGTTATACTTACATATGTAATTATGATCATTCTTTCACGAAGTAGGTTGCACGCAGGACTATAATGAGTGAAAGCTTTTAATTGAATGAAATACGTGTTTGAATATGTGATATAATATATTCACAGTTAAACTAGCATAATTGGCCCTATCAATGAATCTTTAACTGGTAGAGTATGCAGTGAAAAGTATAAGTGAATAAGTATAGATGTAATTCTTCTGTACAATAAAGAATAAATAAATAAACTAATTTCTTTATGTATGACAATAAGTAGCATATTATTTGCGATAATTTTTCGACGAATAATTTTTCGATTAGCGATACTTTCTATTTATTATTAAGTAAGAAATCATTAAGCACGTTACCTAATTAAAGTCATCGTTTTTCCAACAGCCCCTCTAGACAAGTGGCAATTCGCTAGCCGGCGTTAAATGGAATAGAATGACGAATGTATGGGATTTGACGTATTTGACAAGCGTTAACGTCTGTCATATACGTCAAATCCCATATATTCGTCATTCTATTCCACCAAACGCCGGCTAGCAAATTGCATTTGTCTAGAGGGGCAGGGCATAAAACTATATTATCAGCTGCATACACGATTTTCACATGAGCTCATCAAACTCATCATCTTTCGAGAGCCAAGTGGATACTTTCCTGTTTAATATTTTCTAATGTTAAGTAAAGTAAAAGCAAAGTTAGAATCCGTTAAAAAGTGTTTTATTTAAATACTTTTCTGTTTTAATATAAAATATTTAGTTGAACTTATTAAATTATAACCGCGGTAGCCTAGTGGCATGGGTAATGGACTGCTGAGACGAGGTCTCGGGTTCAATCCCAGGTTTTCCATGGCACACACCAATGACTTTTCGATGCTTTTCGAAGTTATGTGTGTATTTATCGCAGGTTTATAAGTGCCCAGTTAATGGCAATAGGCTCACCACCTATTACATTGGTACCGAAACATAAACCGGCGAAATGTGGGTGCTAGCACCTCTGCCTACCCCTTCGGGGATAAAGGCGTGAGTTTATGTTATGTATGTTAAATTAAGAATGGTAAAAGAGTAATAACAGTTGCGCCGGTGCTTATTTTATCGTTTTTATTTATTTTTATTCATCCATCCAACCTAAAATAGTAAATGATATGACTATTAAATACTATGACGTCACAAATAAATTTTTCATACCTTTTTCCTTATAACTTACCGTTTTGACAACGGACAAAACTCTGATTCTTTCCTTTCACAGCTGGGAAGTCAGATGAAAATCTCTCTCGGAAAAACCGGCATACATGAACAATAAGTAGACTGTGGCTCTTAAGTACAAAGTTTGAACGCAACTGGGACACCACTATCCCCCAAGGCGCGATTTGATGACTATAATACACATCAAATCCCATAAATTCGTTATTCTTTTAGACAATACGCCGTCCAACGAATTGCCTCTTGTTTAGGGGAGCTGATGATGATGATTTGTTCGCACGAAAGCTGTAGATTTACTCAATGAGACTGTTTCTGTAATGGTCCTACCACACGCACACGCTTCACTACAGTGTTGTGTATGTAGTCCAGTTTGTCACCGGAACACCGTACGTAAATGGAACTTCATCCCACGCACGCTTAAACTGTAGAATGAACTCCCTGTCGTGGGTTTTCCAAGCGATTACTTGGAAACAACAACAAGGCTTTAGAAGGTTGAACATTATGAAATAGTTACAGGGTCGGCAGGGTTGGCGTTGCCTGGCGCCAGAAGTAGGGACGGCCCAAGAAATGCTGGCTTGATGTCGTGCAGGATGACATGCGTGACGGACTAACCAAACAGGATGCCGAAGACCGTGCAAAGTGGAAAAGACTTAGTAGGAAAGCAGACCCGCGCTAGGCGGGACGAGCAACCGGGAGACACGGTAGGTCAATGATGATGAGGGTCGGCAGCGCGAGTGTAACGCCCCTGGTGTTGCATACGTCCATAGGCCACATTATATATTCCATCCAGTGGGCCACGTGCTTGTCTGCCATCGAAGTGGTATAAAAAATATTAGATCAATTATACCAACTACATACACAGTATTCTGTGTACAAACCGATCTGCGTAGGCAAAATTGTGATGAAGTTTGTACGTGGTAAACGGGATAAGGACACTACGGCATTTCCGTCCCAATTAAGCAGTCCGACTGTTGAAGTACCTCCGCCCTACAGAATACCGCAGCCATAATAACCTCGTGTTGTGTTCCCGGCGGTGAGTAAGATAGCCAGAGCTCACTGGAGAGTATTTGTGCTGTCAGTGCGAAAACCAAAGTCTTGTCCTGTTTAGTCTTTTGCACTGATACTATCTGTTCTTACTGAGTCGACAGCATGAGTGTGACTGCCTGTTGCTCACATCCATAAGGTAGGCTGCGTTCTTGTTGGCCACTTAAGTGGCATAACAAAAACGTGTGGCAGACCCTTAACTCGTAAGGATACAAATCACGACATTTCCCAACATTAAAGTACAGTTATTATTACTAATGAAATCACACAGCAATCGAGATGAATTTAGTCATCTTTGTACATTCGTTGCAACATATTGGCACTGAGATCGTGATTCGTACCACTTATTCCAGCGTTATGGTAAGATAAGTGATGTAGAGCAACTTATTAGACGCGCCACATGATCGATATGCAACTATGAGATGGAAATGTGGCGCCACATTTTATATACATAGCCCAGAATTTTAATCCGTGTGGTGACGAAGAAAGAATACAAGTATCACTACCCCATCTCATCCGAAAGGTATCGTAACAGGCGGCTAACGGAAAAATACGCAGACGATATCACTGCGAGAGAAGGAAAACTTGAATTAAAAGTACCAACCCGTGGCCAGCGTGGTAACTGTAGGCCAGAGCCTCTCAACATTGGCACAAGCCTATGGCCAGCATTAAATAGACCAATTGATTAATTGATCGCAGAATATCTTCGGGTGACTAATACGTTTTAAATTGTAGGATGGTGTTTGATCTTAAAAGACTCAGTTCCGTGTCAGTCCCAAGTCAAACACAGTACAAAAAACAAAAACACACCTCACAATACACACAACCTTGATTGGGATTCTACAGGTGCTGTGGTGACATCACAATCGTAGGTGAACCTGGTCATTACCATATTAGGGTCATATAGCTATAGGTAAAGCGCTGCGTTACTTGCAGCCAAGTTTGGAGTGGCAGACGGGTGTCTGGCTCCATCAGATGGGTTCATTTGTATTTATGTATTATGTGGTTCACCATCTTCATATTTCTCGTAGCGATTGCGCAGTAGTGTACAAAGTTTACGCTTTAGGGCCCTGAGTCTTCTTTTGATTGGTTTTTTTATTTTATGTTACAGTTCACAAAACTTACAGCTAGTATTTGGCTATAAGAGTAACTACAGGAGCGGCAGATAAGTGTTGACATGCCCTGAAGATGTTGGAAGGGTCTTTAGGTATATGCTTCCTCAAAATATGGATGTATTCAACAAAGCAAAAGGGATATTCATTCTTGTTATCTATTAATAATCCAATGTCTGTGGTACAAGTGGCGCCACATGTGCCAGGTGGCTCCAGTGCGTTACCTGCCTTATACAGCATTGGAAGAATTAGGTGGCTGCTGTACTGGTATTGCGGTTAAGTGCTTGTTAGCTTGGGGGAGCAATTCACTAAGATGTTATCAAATAAAATTGTGTACTAAAACACGTGATCGGTTAGAAATTAATTTGGCATCTTTTGTCATGTTTACTGGTAAGGAGGTAGGACACGACGGCATTTCCGTCCAATTGAGCAGTCCGACTGGGGAAGTATCTCCACCCTACAGAATACCGTGGCAATAATAACCTCGTGTTGTGTTCCCGGCGCGGGCGGTGAGTACGATAGCCAGAGCTCACTGGGGAGTTTTTGTGCTGTCATTGGAAAGACCAAAAGGCTATTCCTGCTTTGTCTTCTACACTGACGGCACAGAAACTCTCTGTGTTTACAGTTCGGCAGCAAGTGTGTGACGTCACTGGTGTTGCACACGTCCATAGGCCACTGTAACTACTTTCCACCAGGTGGGGGCTTGTCTGCCAACACAGTTGTATAAAAAAATCCATCTTCCATTTTAATGAATTGAAATCTAATTCTACTCACGATATTACCGCGTTAAAGCTCACAATCAAGCAAAATAATATACCTGGTCAGCTTAATTAAATCGTGCAAAAATCTAACTAATTTACATATGTAATGTAGGTACACATTCTCAAAGCAATTAATACTATCTACATACGAATTAACCCAGTTACTCTTAATAAGTACTTTCCTGGTCTTCCTATAAGATAACCAACAGATAGATCTATTTCGTGGGAAACACCTTGAAACTTTCTCGATATAAACTCGCCGCCCGGCGCCGCTTGCGCAATAGTTTTAGTTTTAAACTAATTGATACAACAGTTTTGTAACGGTTTTGTTAAGGTGCGATGATGGTGTGAAAAGTGGTTTATTTTTATGTAATTGGTTTTAGCACGTTGGCTAATGGAACTAAGTGTCATTTGTATAATACCTACTCATTCGTTCTACGTGTACAGTGCGCGGATGCATGGGCGGCCAGCGCCTCCTTCTACTCGAGAAGGAGTCAGCAGAGCGTGTCAAAATCGCGAACATCGCTGCCCGTGTGCGTAGGCGGCTCGGGTGTCGGAGAGTCCCCAACTCGCCTCAGTATGGGTGCCTCCGCGTGGTCCCGTCTCCCGAGGAGGGCCAGACAGAGCGGGATAGCTCTGTGTCAGCCGGGGTGCGAAGGATATGTTGTTGACAACCTGACCTTCGGCTTAGCACAACCACCCACAGACGACATGCGGTTTAATCGGTTCGAGTCCGAAAACCTCCCCCTCGTAACGTAAAATAAAGCATATCATTTTCAAATAAAAATTCCTGATTAAAAGCTATATTCGCAGGCAGAGTAGTGGAAATTAGTTTATCATCGTCTTCATGGAGACATATTTTCGTGATTGCAGCCAAGGTGCCCTCGGAGATCAGGGTCCGCCTTCCGGCTCTTCCTCCTCCATTGGCCGTCCAGGATAGTGAGACCATTTGCCCGCATGTCACTCTCCACAACTTCAAGCCAAAACTTCATGGGCCTGCCCCTGCTACCTTAGAAGTCAAATTGACGTGTCTTATATATAAAAATAAAATAAAAATTCTTACACTTACATGGAGGAACAGTCCAGAAAGCAAACCGGTAAGGACTTTTTAGAATAGTACCCACTACGCAAGCTTGAGCGCATAGCCATCTCAGGTTGCCCTGAACGCCCCTAGTGTTGCACAGTTTGCACACGTCCATAGGCCACGGTAACCACTTTCAGGTGGACCGTATGCTGGTCTGCACATTATTCCAGTAGTATTCCAGTCCAGAGAGCGAAACCAGGATGCTACTGGGATAATGTGAACCATCACTGGAATGTGCCCATTCCAACCAAGTAAATTTTTCAAACGCACTTAAAACGCTGGATTATTGTTGCACAGTACAATCCAGTCCAGTAGTGGACTGGATTAGTTCGCTGGATTACTGAACTGGAATTATGTAAACCAGACATAAGTTGCAAAAACGTGTAGGTATGTATAATATGCAAAATAACGAATAAAAAATATGGCCGAAAGTTGACCATGACACGGTCACTAATTTAAGTAATTTTACCAATAATTTTCACTTTCCACATTCACAGGGAATCCTTCCCGGTATCTTTTTGATTTAATTCCTTCTTAACTGCTTCACGACGCGTGTAAGCTCTCAGGCCCTAGTTAGAAAAGTACCAATTGCATTCAATTTCGTGACTACTGATCTCCTAATTAATGTATTACAATAGAAAAACTGCGGCAATGATCCGAGTACGGGCCAAAGCGCAGGCCAGAGTTACGCAACCCAAATGGTTCTACCTATCAAAGTTTGATTTATTGCGGGAACAACAGTGATCGTCAACTGTTTGTGCTTTCTCATTTAGTTACTCTTGCACAGGTATTAGTTTTAAATTTGGAACACTTGATTTGGAGATTTTCGTATTGGGAAAAAATGGCTATATAGATCATCTTATAAAAGTGCAGTTAAAAGCAATAAGCTCGCACCCGTGGGAGCAAAATATAGATGATTGAGATATCAAATTTATTTGCTTAAACATTATAGTCCTTGCTAATAATAAAATATTCTTTTTTTTTACGTGCGGGAAATCCCCGCGGAAACCCACCCCTCCGGAGCCGTAGGGGGAGGTTATGTCGGACTCGAACCGACTTAACCGGACGCCGTCTCTGGGTCGTAGTGCTAGGCCGAAGGTGAGGTTGTCATGTGACATATCCCTCGCACCCCGGCTGACCCAGGGCCATCCCTCTCGGTCTGGCTTTCGTGAATAATAAAATACCCAGGGTATATACAGCCGTTCTGTCAAAATTTTGTAAGGCAATTTTAACATATCTTGTGTAATTAAATACTTATAAGGGCCTAAAAGATTCACCAAGATTTGTGTTTAGAATATAAAAATACCTCTTTCTTCCACCCACTTCAAATTAAGTACACCTTTATCCATTGGCGATACATCTACAGGCATGTAGCTTCAATTTCAGAATGAAAACTAAATAGTTGAGCACCCCTGGCTCTCCGTGATCGTACTGATCCAAGGCTGCCAGTAATTACCCGTCCGATGGTAAGTACGTCTTTGAACTAATTGGTACCAAATATGCATTGTACTATCCAGAATCTCCTCTTGCTGGGTTTATTAGGCCGTTCTTTGTACCCACAAAGAACGGCCTTGGGGATTGAAGATGATCCTAGACAAGGCATATAAAAAGAAAAAGACATATAAAACGAGACTTAATTAACGACACGAGCTCTTTCTGCGTAAATATTAACATCAACAATTCAACATAGTTCGGCTACTTTGAGAAAATTTACACTTAGTATCTTAATGGTCTTACGATTGAGAAGTCCCGGGTTCGCATCCTGGCCATTACACTACCGACGTGAACCCACTCCTAGCACCAGCAATTTAGCTTAGTTGGAGGGGTTAGAGGGAATATTAGTAATTTCAGTTACTAATATTATTCTTTAAAATAAAATGAGTAAACTAGGTACCATCTTTACTCACCTGTCTCCATGGCTACTGAAAAATAGTCAAAATGTCGGACTAAATGTAATATAATACCAAATAAATCGCCATAGATTCTGTTAAAAGTAGTTTTATATAAAATCAAGATGAAAGCTTTGGTCTCGATTCAGATCAGATAGAGAAATACTCGCGCAATAGGTATACCGACGCAAAACTAATTGTAGATGGCAGCAGCATACTCATTAATAAACTGGGGTGCTCGTTGGGTAACCTCCACGTCGGCTTCTCCGTTTCTTCCCCCTTTGGACCGCGGTCCTGGGGAGCGGAAGCGGGGGGGCTGGTGCACCCTGGACAACGGCTAACAGACTCCTACCTTGGGAGTTCTGTTGGCCGTTGACGAATAACCCGACGGCTGACCTCACGAGGAGGTCGTGGGATGGCGGGCCTTCAAGGCCCGCGGGAAGGGGTCCGTAGGACACCCTTCTATTCCAACAGCCCTTTTAAGGGCTAGCTGACCCCATTGCACGAGGGGGTCGTGGTATGGCGGGCCTGCAAGGCCCGCGGGGAGGGATCCGTAGGGTTCCTCCCACCTCAACAGCCCTTTTCAGGGCTAGCCGTCGCTCCCAGTACCCCTCTGCTTTAGCAGAGGAGACATAGGAGAGGCGACGGGATCCGTAGGATCCGGGGACGGGTCGGCCCACTGCTCGCGCAGGGGCTGACGGGCATTCGTGCCTCCGTCGGCGTTGGGAGAGTTGGCTACTCCCCCGCATCGCGTAACCTCCGAGATATCGACAACGACCTGAGTGCTAGCCACACTCGGGAACGCCGATATCCTGGAGGCCGTGGGGCTTGCCTTAATCGGCCGGCCCGCGACAAGGAAAAGTCTGAAAACCCGACAGCGAAGTCGCTTAAAACCTGTGGATACCTGGGGACCTCCACAGTATGTACCCCGCTTCCTGGAATGGCCGTCACCCAGGAAGTGTAATTAGAACGGTTCTTCTCGTGGGAACAAAATGGAGTCTCTTAATTCAAAACAAAAAACAAAACCCCAACCAAGCGAAACAGTCTGCGCGAAGGTCGCGCAGCATCACGACGCGGAGGTCGCGTCCCAGGCGGTGTCGGAGAACTTCGACACCGCCACTGATAGCAGGTTCAGCAGCCCGGTGGGACTGCAGACCCGGAAAGCTATGTGGCGTAAGAGGAGCGCCAGAAAAAAAGTTCCTCTCCCACCGAAGACGGAGTCGGATGTCGAGCTCACGCTCACCGACTCGTCTTCCAGCAGCAGCAGCCATAGTGGCGAAGAGATGCTGCGCCCCCCCCCGCCCAAGCTGCTAGCGGTCAGCCGCCGAAAAGCGCGGGGTGGCAAGCGGCCCACCCCTGAGGTGCGCGCCCCGGTCCCGAAGGGTGCCCCAGCGCCGCCGAGTTCCTCCACCTCGGCGGCGCCCTCTCCCGGCGATAGAACGTCCCGGGAAGCAAGGGAGGCTCTGCAGGGGTTGCTTGTGGCCCGCGCAGAGCTTCTGGGGATGGAGGAGGACCGATTGTGTCAGGCGGTGAGGCGCCTAGTAGATGAGTTCGACCTGTTGAGGGCGGAACTAGCTGAGGCCCGCGAGGAGCGATCCCAGCTGGGCGGACACCGGGTCGAGCTCATCAGGCTGCCGGAAGGGCGCGTCACGCGGTCGGCGGCACGCATGTCGGCGGCGCAGCCGGTACGCAGAGGGCAGACGTCACCGGCGCGATCGAGGTCGCCCCTGCGGGACGAGTCACCTGAGCGGCCGGAGGATCGGGCTATCTCGCCGTTGTGCTGCCGAGGACCGGGGCTGACCCGGCCCGCAGAGCCGTCGAGTCCGCTGGAGGCCTGCATGGCGACGTTGGCCGCCATGGAAAAGCGGATGGAGGCGGCTCAAGCGGCACAGGAGGCGCGGCAGGCGGCGCATGAGGAGCGGACGCGGTGTTGTCTGGAGGCCATCATGGCCTCCATCCACCGTCCGCAACTGGCGTCGTCGACCGGGGGGTACGCCGGAGCGGTGAGGGGGGGCACCACGCGAAGTGCTCCCACTGCGCCTGCTGTGGTTGCTCCTGCTACGGCTCCGGCTACTATAGCCGTGCCGGCCGGGGGTGCCAAGGGCAAGGGAAAGGGGAGGGGCAGGGGGAAAACATCCTCGGCCCCAGCCCCGGCCCCGGCACCGACACCAATTCCGGCCCCAGCTGCCTCCACCAGCTCCGCACCGGCAGGGGGCTGGGAGGTGGCCGGCGAGGCCAGGAAAAGGCGGAACGCCAAGAAGAAGGCAGCCAAAAAGGCCAGGAAGGCCCAGGCTGCTGCGAAGGGAGCGCCAGGAGCGCTGCGCGTCCCCCGCACCACCGCTGTCGTCTTAACGATGACACCGGAGGCTGCGGAGAGGGGCGTGCAGTACACTGCTCTGGTGAAGCAGGCGAGGGGCCTCATCGATATGAGGGCCCTCGACGTGGCGGGGACCCTCCGAGTGACACACACTCGGACGGGTGCCCGGCTCATCCACGTCCCTGGCGCTTCGAGCGGTCCCAAGGCTGATGCCATAGCGGCTAGGCTGAGGGAGACGCTCGACGCAGCCGACGTCCGGGTGTCCAGGCCCATCAAGTGCGCAGAGCTGCGCATTTCGGACCTGGACGACTCCATCACGGTCGACGAAATCCGTGTCACCGTGGCGGAGGCCGGGGGCTGCCCCCCTGAAGCGGTCAAGGTCGGAGCAATCCGCTACGGCCATCGCGGACAGGGGGCGGTAGTTGTCGGCTGCCCCATCGCAGCAGCCCAAAAGGCTGCCGACATGCGGACCCTCGCGGTGGGCGGAGTTGTAGGGGTGCGGGTACGCCTCCTACAGGACCGACCGGCCAGGTGCTTTAGGTGCCTGTCGGTCGGCCACGTGGGAGTGCAGTGCACGGCGGAGGTGACGGTCGGCGACCGTTGCTTCCACTGTGGCCAACCCGGTCATAGGGCTGGTGGTTGCGAAGCTCCGCCGCACTGTTTTAGGTGTGCGGCGGAGGGCAAGCCGGCCGACCACAGGGTTGGCAGCAAGGCCTGCACCCGCGGGGAGCCGAAGCCGCGAGGCGGGCGTTCCGCCAATAGTTCGGGGCGGGATGCGGAGATGGTTCCATAATGGATCCCCAGCTCCGCATCCTGCAGGCGAACTTGGGCCACGGTGTCGATGCTCAGGCACTTCTGCTCCAGAGCATGGCACAGTGGTCCGTACACGTCGCCGCTGTCGCCGAGCCATACACTCACCGACCACTCGGGCCCGCCTGGGTGGTCGACCTGGATGGCTTGGCGGCACTGGTGCATAACGCCGCTGCGGGTGCCCCTCCCCTTGTAGTAATCGCAAGGGAGCATGGCATCGTGGCGGCGCGTGTAGGGGAGATTGCGGTCGTGGCCGTTTATTTCGCGCCAAGGTTACACCGACTAATCGGGCATTATCGGCGGTCGCTGGAGCGGCTGACCGACGTCGTCAATGCCTGTACACCTCGCCCGGTTCTCGTGCTCGGGGATTTCAACGCCTGGTCTGTGGCCTGGGGTTCCCGGCGCACGGACGCGCGAGGCAGGGCTCTGGAGAGCTGGGCCGATACCCTCGGTCTAGTTCTCC
This sequence comes from Eilema caniola, assembly GCA_949126895.1. Lineage (NCBI taxonomy): Eukaryota > Metazoa > Arthropoda > Insecta > Lepidoptera > Erebidae > Eilema > Eilema caniola. The sequence goes on along the minus strand of OX421486.1, from coordinate 14,366,440 downwards.
AGAACCGCGGGGCCGAAGCCACGTTTGTGTCGGGGGAGCGCAGGTCGATCATAGACCTTTCGTTCGCGAGCGCTTCCCTGTCACTTCGCGTGCGGGACTGGCGTGTCGCCGCGGAGGTGGAGACTTTGTCGGACCACCGATATGTTCGGTTTGATGTCTCCCCTCTCGCGGGGAATACGCCGGTCGCAACGGCCCAACGCGAGCCGCGCTGGGTGCTGGGGCGACTGAATCGGGAGGACCTCCTGGAGGCCGCCATCGTACAGGCCTGGGCCATTGCGCCGGACAGGCCTGTCGATGTCGACGATGAAGCGGCGTGGTTCCGGGAGGCCATGACACGTGTCTGCGATGCGGGTATGCCTAGGGCTCCAGCCTATAATCCGAGGCGTCGGGTCTACTGGTGGAATGCGGAGATCGCGAGGCTGCGTCAAGCCTGCGTGATCACGCACCGCCGGTGGGCTCGATTCCGTAGGAGGCGTAGCCGCCCCGCAGACTCGGAGCCCCGACTGGCGGAGCTTCACGAGGGATACAGGGAGGCCAGGAATGCCCTCCGAGCGGAGATCAAGCGGTCCAAGGCCGCTTGTTACCGGGAGCTCCTGGAGACGCTGGAGCGGGACCCATGGGGGCGGCCTTACCTTATGGTAAGACAAAAGCTGCGCCCCCGGGCCCCTCCGCTGACCCAGGTGCTCGAGCCGGCTCTGCTCGGGGGAGTGGTCGAAACCCTGTTCCCGGCGCGAGCGGAACATGTTCCGCCGCAGATGGCTCCGCCGACTCGGTCGCCTATGGCGCCCGGTGCGGTGATTGACGACGATGTGCCCGAGGTCACTCGGGTAGAACTAGAGCTGGCGGTGCGAAGGCTTGGAGCCAAAAAGAACACCGCCCCGGGACCCGACGGCATTCCAGGCCGCGCGTGGGTCCTAGCTCTAGGGGAAGACGGTCTCGAACCCCGACTGAGAGGGTTCCTCAGCGCATGTTTGGAGCGGGGCCAGTTTCCGAAGATGTGGAGGACGGGGAAACTGGTCCTCATCCGCAAGATGGGGCGCCCGGCGGACGAGCCGTCCGGGTACCGGCCCATAGTGCTGCTCGACGAGGTGGGCAAGCTCTTCGAGAGAGTCATTGCCAAGCGCCTCGTCGAGCATCTCTCTAGAGTGGGGCCGGACCTGGCGAATACCCAGTTCGGGTTCCGCCGGTGGCGTTCCACTGTGGATGCCATCATGCGTGTGAGGACTCTGGCGGAGGGTGCGGTCGCTCGGGGCGAGGTGATGTTGGCGGTGTCCCTGGACATCTCCAACGCGTTTAACACCTTGCCCTGGAGTTGCATTAGAGAGGCGCTCGTGTATCACGATGTGCCTCTCTACCTCCGCCGCATAGTCGGGGCATACCTGACGGGGAGAGCCGTCGTCTACCCGAGTTCAACCGGAGTCGGTAGGCGCGAGATGTCGTGCGGTGTTCCACAGGGATCGGTCCTGGGGCCGCTGCTGTGGAACATCGGTTACGATTGGGTGCTTCGCGGTGACTTCGCGTACGGTGCCGCCGTCACGTGTTACGCGGACGACACGCTCGTGACGGTGGGCGGGGCTACACACCGCGAGGCGACCCTGAGGGCCACGACCGCGGTTGCTCAAGTCGTGGAACGGATCCGGCGGCTGGGTCTCGAGGTGGCTCTGCACAAGTCCGAGGCCATGTTCTTTCATGGCCCTCGGCGCAGGCCAGACCCGGGAGCCAGCCTTACAGTGGGAGGCACTCCCATCGACATCAAGCCCCGGTTGAAATACCTGGGGCTGGTGCTTGACGGTCGATGGGACTTCGGAGAACATTTCCGAAGTCTGCGCCCCAAGTTGGTGGCAACGGCGAATGCCTTGGGCAGGCTGTTGCCCAACTTGAGGGGCCCAGAGGACTCCTGCAGGAGACTCTACGCGGGTGTCGTGCGGTCCATGGCCCTATATGGGTGCCCCGTATGGGCGGACACCCTGGGGGCCAGATTCCTGCCTCTGCTCCACGCGGCGCAGAGGACGACGGCCTCCAGGACCATCAGAGGGTACCGCACGATATCCTTTGAAGCGGCGAGTCTCCTGGCCGGATCGCCACCGTGGATCCTGGAAGCGAGGACCCTTTCGGCACTCTATCGGTTCCGAAAGGAGGCGCGGGAGCGGGGACTCGATCCCGAGCCCGAAGAAATTCGGGCCGAGAAGTCCCGGCTCCACAGGGCCATGGTGACCGAGTGGGAGCTACGACTTGAGCAACCACGCGCAGGGCACGCCGTGATTGCGGCGGTAAGACCCATCATGAGGGAGTGGCTAGAGAGGCCACACGGTGGCCTCTCGTACCGTCAGACGCAGGTCATTACCGGACACGGTAACTTCGGGCGGTACCTGCATCTGATGGGCATAGAGCCAACGCCCGAGTGCCATCACTGCGACGCGAGCGTGGACTCGGGGCTGCACACGCTCACCGAGTGTCCGGCGTTTGAAGCGCCGAGGCGGGAGCTTGTGACGGCCCTGGGGGTGAGAGTGCTCACGCTCTCCACCCTGCTCGCGGCGATGGTCCGCTGCGCGGATGCGTGGGCGGCCAGCGCCTCCTTCTGCGAGCAGGTCATGCTCGTGAAGGAGACAGCAGAGCGGGCGCGGCGCAGCGAGCGAGAAAGACTCGCGGACATCGCTCGCCGCGTTCGAAGGCGGCTCGGGCGTCGGAGGGCGCAAACCGACCTCCGCCCCCCATGAGCGCGGGCCTGAGGGTGACGAGTGGAGCCGCTCGTCACCCTAGCAGAAGCAGGCCACGGCGGCGGCGCGCATCGTAGGACGATGCGCGCCCCCCCCATACCGGGGGCGAGTCGGGGACCGCGTGGTCCCCCCTCCCGAGGAGGGCCAGACCGAGAGGAATGGCCCTGGGTCAGACGGGGTGCGAGGGATATGTCAAAAGACAACCTCACCTCCGGCCTAGCACATCGACCCACAGACGGCGTGCGGTTTAGTCGGTTCGAGTCCGACATAACCTACCCCTCCGGCTCCGGAGGGGTGGGTATCCGTGGGGATTTCCCGCACGTAAAAAAAAAAAAAAAAAAAAACTCATTAATAAACTGATTAATCAATTTGAAAAGTTAGCATATATAAATGCTTCAAAATTTCATTCAATTATTTGGGCGGAGTCATCGAAAAACAATGTTTAAAAATGATTGCAACATCATTTATTGTTTCCAATATTTCGTATGAATGTCGGTAGATGGCTCCCACCGTCGCCCTAAGACGGTAGTATAGGAGAATTTGGATAGCTTCAGGTGTGGCTCGGTGGCTCAGTGGTCAGAGCATACCGGTTCTCTGTTTTTATTCCTAAAATTTTATGTCATATTTTAACATTGCAAAATGTTACTTGTCATAACATTATTTACGCATAATACTCATTTGCCATAACTTTTAAAGCATATTTTTTTACTCCCATTTACTATAAACATAGTATTTTATAAGCATAATATCCTAAAACATAAGTTTACTTAAGCATAACGACGCATAACCATAACTATTCCGGAAAACTCACTACAATTTTTTTATTAAAAATAGTAGTATAGTAATATATTATACGACACAACATTACATTATTTTATACATTGCTCTCGTCAAACTTATAGGCGCATCAAAGTTCATTTAACATAATGTTCTTTTGACCTAATTAGTCGACGGAGCCCCGCCACGCGGGGCTCCTACTTCTGGGTGGTTTATAAAAAGTCCAGATTGCATCCAGATCCTTGCTAGCTTGCTAGCACCATGTTAACAGGCGTTTATCATTATCGCAAATAACTATTAGACAAATAAACAATATGCTTTACAACTTTATGCATATCAATGTTATGAATAAAAACATTAGGATATACAATATTTATGCTTAATAAAACAGTATGCTAAAAACCCATTATGGCACAATATTATTATGACAAAGAAAATTATGCCTAATTTGTTATGGCAATTTAAATTAGGACAAAAACCATTATGACAAAAGATGGAATCCCGAGCATTCCCCCTGTAAGGGAACGATCGTGGGTTCGAGTCCTGTCCTGTCATAGGCTGTCAGATTTGAAGAGACAAACAATGAAATCTACGTAGATGACAGCTAATATTGGCCATTACGTGGCGCCCTCTGTAGGGATAACCGCGCAGTCGGCATCTCCATTTGAAGAAGCAATTAAATGCGAGGCTTATTGCGTTTACATGCAGTTTTAAATATTAACTATTCTACAAAATTCTACTGTCTTTAGTTGTATATTATTTTCGGCAGAAAACGAACCCGCGACTCATAGCTACCGAGCTACTGTGATTCTCTTAATAACGTATTAAATTGCTTGACTTTGACTGAAAAAAAAATGACATTGCGATTGTAATAATGTAATTTAATCTCATTACAATTAATTTTTATAATATAGTTTTTTATCTACATTTTTATGAATAGAGGTTGAACTTGGAGGACGATTATCTAAGACCATAAATAACAACTTTTTTGTGGACAGTCTGCTGCAGGTGTGGAGATTATTTCCAACCAAAGATTTTACTTGGTCTGTCTAAAGGCTAGTTGGACTTCCTCTCGGCCTTGTGCCTTCCAATCTTTCTTTCCTTTCGAGGTATTGACACACTTTTCATAATTAGATGTTTGAATTAGTTTTGTGATAATAATTAAATGATCTCTTTTAAAATTAAGCAGCTTAACTTCACAGTACGAGTATACTCTGCGGTAATTTTATTTAAAAAAATAATGAAGCAGACAAGAAATATCTCATGGATAGGTTTAATTTTTACTAAAAAACCTTACAAAGGCTGTTTATACTGGAGGTTGATGGCACTTGGTGGGATCTACTACACATATTGAATAACAATTGCAATTGTACTGTTCTGCAAAAGTACAAGGGCATTTGTTATTCAACTTACAAAGGCGTTTTATAACAACGAATCGATGTCAAAAGAGACTGCATACAAAGTTTTCTTTCTGCTTAATACCTCACCGGTAATAACGTAATAACCTACCAATTATGAACGCTGCTGGGCAAAAATGCTAAATTTACTACGCTACAATTGATTTTAACTAAATACTTCTATAGGAAATGGGTGATTCTCCATGTATTTATCTCCAATCATATGTTAATCCCAGTCGCAATCTAAGTTTTCAACTTGGAGTCTGGGTTCCGCTTTACTAGTCTAACTGCGAATTTATCTGAACTTCGATATTTTACGTGAAGCAACTGCCATTTGACTTCAACAAGTTCCACAACCCAAAGGCGATATCGAAGCATTGCATTTAGACCAGTTGTTGCACTTTTTAGGGCTCCAACTACCCGTAACGACTGTCATAGAATCGACTTTACGATTGAGAGGTCCCGGGTTGAAATCCTGGCCATTACACTGCCGACGTGAACCCACTCCTAGCACAAGCAATTTAGCTTAGTTGGAGGGCTTAGAGGGAATATTAGTAATTTCGATAATTTCGGTTGCTAATATTCTAATTTAAAAAATAATACATTAATTGTGTATGTTGAAAATTCACTAGACTTAGTAACCTGCATATCTTGGAGAAGCTTAAAACCACCTACCGAGGAGTATTAGTAGTGTGAGTAGTAGTATTAAACCAATCCGCGCGCGGTAAGAGTCAAAATATTTGCCGATAACTATACCAGTAATTAGTAAGTTGTAGCACAGATAATATAATACAATTTTGTAGTAGGTATGAAGCATTGATAGGGATGGGACATCACGACTTTCAAAACCAACGCTAACCTCAGCTTTAGCAGCCAGTACCTAGGTAGGATCACTACAGTACTGATTAACGGACAAGGCCTTGGCGCAGACTTTCTTGGTTTGGAGGTCTTGATTTATTGTTTTTCATTTTAACTAAGGTTAATTATTTTATTTTAAAGTTTTTAATATACTTATAGTTCCTTTAGACACGAGACAAATTTAGATTAGTCCACATTTAAGCCTTCAAGAAAGAACTATTGTAAAGCGACGTCTTAAAAATGCCGCATTGGAGTTTGTTGCGCAGTTTCTTTTCCACCAGCGCCTTGGAAGCGGTGGTAAACATAGGGTAAGAAGAATTAATATTGAAAGAAAAGAAACAAGCATGTTGTTCTAGATTGAATAAAAATCTTTGACTTTCACTATTTATTGCTTTTCAGAAGGCCTCCTAATAAATATAGATGTTCAAAATTCAGTCTAGATATATTCTCCCAAATGTCAAAAATGATCCATGTCATAAACCCATAACGCGGCCAATTCACGTAATTAAATCAGTTTTTTTTTCTTTCTTGAACATTGTATTACTGGAATACCATTTTTTGACATTTGATTCGAATAAAGGAGAAAAAAATTGAATCGGTCTAGGCAGGGTTTGAACCCGCGATCTTTGCCTTACAAGTACATAAAAAAAAAACTTGATTTTGACAGATTGAAACATTTTGAACATCTTTTTATAGGGGTGTTCCGTTTGGATCCCCTATTTTGATCTCTCAGGTGATCCAAAAGGAATAGCGATTCTTTTTGGATCATCAGGGAACTGAAAAGGACTTTACCATTCCACTTGGATCCCCTAACCCTCGCTTAAGGGATCGTATCAAACAAAACTAAAATATAAAAACACTAATACAAATATCGCAACAAACTTAATAGCAGGCGGTAAGTACCCGTTAATTTTCATCTGGTTTGAGATTTGCAAATGGGTACCGCCTGCTATAAAGTTTTTTCGATCTTTTTAGCATCAGTCGGGTTCTTTGTTGTTAATAATTTATTTTATTTTATACTTTTTAGTTATGACATATATATTTTTGTAATTATCTTCATTTTGATACCCCGCTCGATAAATTTGAGTGAACCAAAATTTTTACCACATACATTTTGGCGTCAAAAACTCAACATACCTATAGCTTAAGTTCATATTTTATGTACCCAAGAACACTTTGGCAATAAATACTTTTCATTTGAGATATGAATCATTGAAATCCGTACAGTGGTTCAGAAGATATGAGGTAATAAAGAATATAACAAACATACATACAAGATTCACGCGAAAAAGGTAACCCTTCTTGGCAATCGAGCAAAAATAAAGGAGAATGTGCCTTCAGTTACAAGTGCTTATATATCTAACATATTCATCATTGTGCCTTGTTCTTTAAAAAAAAAATACGCTACCCTGTCATCTCTTCTGCTTCTATCCATCCAAGGTAGCCTGGAAGAAATCGCTGATAGCGATATGGCCGCCCATAAAATGTTCTGATAAATCTATAATCGCTGCAAGATTATAGTCGTTTCAATGAAATATCTTCCGAAGTCGGCTCGTATTTCATAGAAATCACTGAAATCAGCGTCTTTAAAAGGTCACACAATATATAATACTAGCTTTTGCCCGCGGCTCCGCTACCGTGGATGTCGGTTTTTGTAGGAACGGAATTGTAGCCTATGTTTTATTCAGATGTAAGCTATACTATTGTAAAGTTTCATTAAAATCCATTCAGTAGTTTTTACGCGAAAGAGTAACAAATGTCAAAAGCGTCGGTAGCTTAGTGGTTAAGGAGTCGGCCTTACGATCGAGAGGTCCCGGGTTTGAATCTTGGCCATTACACTACCGACGTGAACCCACTCCTAGCACAAGCAATTTAGCTTAGTTGGAGGGGTTAGAGGGAATATTATTAATTTCGATAATTTCGGTTGCTAATATGCATTATAGTGCATTATATTAAATACATGTAATACTTTTTTTACCATGTAATACTTATATGGTATCCAATAAAGAATATCTTATCTTATCTTAATATTTTTAATTTTAAAAACTTTATTCACCTAGAACCCACGCATTCAGTGCCAGACCATCAAACGTCCACCAACCTTAGTTCACAATGCGAACTACCTACGTGTCTACCCGATTTCCGAGATACGGCGTGACATTCAAACACACACGTACCATAAGATTAAGGGACTAAGGTCAATCTAGAAGGTAAGAATAGATTGCTATCATTAAAAAACATGAATCTTTACTAATATTATAAATGCGAACGTAACTCTGACAGTCTGTTTGTCTGTCTGTTTGTTACGCTTTCACGCCTAAACGCCTGAACCTATTTTGATTACATTTGGTACAGAGATTAACTTTGGAAACGAGGCTACCTTCCATGGCGAAAATGGGGTTAAAGGCGTTCAAATAGAGGATAAAAAAGTTATTCGTCATTTTCACAAATATTCGAATAATTTTTAAAGATAACCTGGCGAAATTTGGCATATACATCGATAAGAGCATGGGAAAGGACATACGCGCTTAAATACATACATGTAATCACGCCTTTATCCCTGGAGGGTTAGGCAGAGGTGAATTAACACCCACATTTCACCAACGTGTATTGCCGTATTCCGGGCACTATTGTTGACTCGAGCCATGCATCTGAGGCTGAGTCTGGGCTGTACATATCTGTCTGATGTCAAAGTTAATCAGCCCTATCCATTAGTCGCCTTGTACGACACCACATGGGAAGAGAAGGGGTGGCCCATATTCTACTCTGCCGGGAACTACGCGGCTAAGCTCTTTGGTCGAAATAACCGACTTCCACGCGAGTGGAGCCGCAGGCAACAGCTACTTATTGGTATAATTATTTATATCCTGTACTTGGTTCGAAAATTATTACAGTAGAATTGTTATAATCAATGAAAGATTTTCCGGGATGTTCATTTGCATATTTGTTACCTATTTCAAATTGAAATCTTAATTGGTAAATTAGTAATAAACGTCCATTGTATACAATCATCATCAACCTTAATACGTTTATCCAGGCCGTATCCGTGGCACTTACCTCGAAGTCCGGCGCGCTTTTTTGCCAAACTAACTGCGATACGACTTAACTACGATATTATCGGTGAAGCGACTGCCATCTGACCTCCACAACGAGGTAGATACGAGGGTATTTCCATCCAATAGAGCACACCGACTGGGGAAGTACCTCCACCCTATAGAATACCGCGGCCATAATGACCTCGTGTTGTGTTCCCGGTGGTGAGTAGGGTAACCAGAGCTCACTGGAGAGTTTTTATGCTATCAGTGGAAAGACCAAAGGCTATTCCAGCTTTTTCTTCTACACCGACGGCACAGAAACTCTCTGTGTTTAAACAGCACGAGTATAACTCCCCAGCCCCTCTAGACAAGTGGCAATTCGTTGGCCGATGTTTGATGGAATGGAATGACAAATGTATGGAATTTGACGTATCTGACAGTCGTGAACGCATGTCATGTACGTCAAATCCCATACATTCGTCATTCTATTCCATCAAATGCCCGCTAGCGAATTGCCACTTGTCTAGAGGGGCTGGTGTTGCATACGTCCATAGGCCACGGTAGCCACGTTCCATTAGGTGCACCGCGTGCTTTTCTGCCACCTCAGTGGTATAAAAAAATAATAAATGCTGAAATGGTTTGATAAATCAATTAATCGCTGCAACATTATAGTCGTTTCAATGAAATATCTTCCGAATTCGCCTCGTATTCATAGAAATCAGCGTCTTATCTCACTTATACCTTAAAAAGTCACACAATATATAATACTAGCTTTTGCCCGCTGCTCCGACCGCATGGATGTCGATTTTTGTAGGAACGGAATTGTAGCCTATGTGTTATGCTGACGTAAGCTATATTGTTGTAAAGTTTCATTAAAATCCATTCAGTAGTTTTTACGTGAAAGAGTAACAAACATCCATTCATACATACAAACTTTCGCGTTTATAATATTAGTAGGATGACTCGAAGAGACTATATTAGAACTAGAACACTATTTTCAGATACGCTCGATCTGTCATTTGTTGCAAACATCACTAAACTTGCTCGATTAACTAAACAATCTTGTGACGACGTCTTATAAAAACACACATCTACCTGCTCTGGTCCCATTTGTTTAGGGTCGGTGCAACATGTCATACTCCTCCATAAGTTCCTGTCAGATGTCATGTCCTCAGTTACTCCCTTCTTTGTCATACCAGCTTTCAAGCAATCCATCCATCTTTTCTTGGGCTTAACTCTGCTCCTAACTAAAGCACTCTAAACCTTCTTTACAACATTACTTTTATTATCTACTAGCTTTTTCCCGCGGCTCCGCCCGCGTGTATGTCGGTTATCGCGTCCAAATATAGCCTAAGTTCTTTATCAAGGTCTAATCGACGCCTATACCAAATTTCATCAAAATCGGTTCAGTAGTTTAGGCGCGAAAGCGTAACATACAGACAGACAGACAGAGTTACTTTCGCATTTATAATATTAGTATGGATAGGTATATACGAGTATAAAAATCAATTGCTGTTCGTTGGTCCCGCTAAAACTCGCGAACAGTAGAACGGATTTATCTTATCTTGATCTTGAAATGTTCGTGGAGTTCTAGGTAGGGTAAGGTTTAAACGGTGATAAAAAATGGGAAATTGCAACTTTTTTTATTGATTCTGAGGCGGTACGAAGTTTGCAGGCTCAGCGAGTTATTTTATAAAAACACATTTTGAACAAATAAATTAGGGTAACTTACTGACTAACTAATGGTTCAATTTCGGTTTTATGTCTTCATAATAAGTCTCTAAATCCAAAAATATTTATAAACCGAGCTTTTAAATTAAACATATTAAAAAGACACATGATGGTTTACGTTTAATTAAGTACCAACCAAATGGATTAATAGAATTGAGTATTTGACTGATTAGTCAAATTAGTAACTTTTTACTAAACGTCAAAACGATAAGCTTAACAAGGAAAATTGTATGAAAAATATATTTATGACGTCATAACTTTTAATAGTCAATTGCTATATAGGTAGAGTGGATGATTAAAAATAAATAAGTACGATAAAATAAGAACCGACACAACTGTTTTCACTCTTTTACTATTCTTAATTTAATAAGTTCAGCTAAATAATTTATTTTAACTTGTGGTAAATACCTATAAGAACCCTTTTTTCAGATGCTCCCGAACAGTTATTTCATAAAAAAAAGCATCACAATTATTTGACGTTTGCATTCCTAGACGTCGACCCCGACCGACTTTAGCTATGGTCTGATTTAATAAAAAAAAATAAAGCGTTAACAATAAGAGATAATCCGTGTATTGAATAGGAGATGATTTGATCAGCCATTGAGTGCTTCTTCACCTTGAATTAATTTTTATTGACACAGTAGCTGTTGCCCGCGGCTACGCCCGCATGGAATTCCAGTCCTGTTCCTGCTGCTGTTCAACTGACATATTTCGAACCCCCGTTGCCCCCTTTTAGTTCATAATAATAAAAGATTTCGTTTCTTCGATTTAAGAATGTTTCTTTTTTATAACACATGTCAATTTCACTTCACCTCGCCTGATGATAAGCTGAAGGATGAGGAAAATGTAGGAATTTTAAAGTAATTAGTATGCTAACTATTCAAATCGATTAATATAGGACTCGGTAGCTCAGTGGTCAGAGAATTCCCTCTAAAAGGGCCTCTTCACGGGTTCGATTCATGCCTGAGTCGTTTCACTATTTCCTATGTTAATCGATAATGTTACCATATAATCCTCAATCACCGGATTTATTGATTCCTTTTGATAGCAGCGTGATGATATGTATATTAGCCTATGTTACTTACAAATAATGTGGATAATAATTTTTCAAACAGATCCTGCAGTTTCAGAATCCACACAAACAAATCTTTCCTCTTTATAATAAATTAGTATATAAGTAGCATTCTGTCAAGTTCACTAAACCTACACTAAGGAATCGATACAACACATATCGATAAAAAAAAATAAGAAGAAGGTCAATTGAAAATTTTACAATAGGCTCTACAGAAATGCGCCCTCCACTATGCCGCATATAAAAACAACATTTTGCATTATATGTAACAGTGCGCATAGAGAACTGGGGCAGTGCGTTCCGCGTTTGAAATTGCCCGCCATTTGTCCGCCATTTGTAATTTACGGAGTGCTTTTTTTGTTGTTTTTTTTGTATTGTGAAGTTACATTTTGGATAACAGGTAATATTATAAATGTTAATAGATTTGTTAATTTATAATATAAATGTAGATAGTGAATTGAGAGAAGTGTTTGAAAGATTGGAAATCTAAGTTGTTTGTTACAGTTGAATTCGATTTATTTATTCGGAAGTTGACAAGCACAGTAAGATTTCAATTAAATACGATTTTCTTCACAAAAAAAAACAGATACAATTAATTTTACCTCATATGGGAACTGAACCCATTTTACTTGACAGTGACCTGCTATACGCCGTTCGTATAATTATTTTAAAAGTTAACTTATTCATTTATGTGCAAAAAGTTGACATGTGATTTCGAATTTACTAAGCAGCGGTAAACTTAGTAGATTAGTAAGCGTTTCCCCCTATCCGAGGCAAGATAGGGACACAGCAATCTCACACCCGAGGGTGCCTTTCCGATGGCCCTGGGTCAGGCAGGGCGTCGGGCTAGAGATAATATCACCCTCGGCATTAATGACCCAAGACGGCGTGCGGTTTTAGTCGGTTCGACGCCGACATAAATACCCCCGCCAGCTCAAACGGAATTCCTGCACTATAAAACAAGTTTCAACAGCATAATTTTTATGGTATCGGAAAAAAGTGGCTGTGACATACGGACGGACAGACAAACAGACATGGCGAATCCATAAGGGTTCCGTTTTCTTGCAATTTGACTACAGAACCCTAAAAAGGTGTGATTTTTATGTTACGTTAATATCATTAGTCAACCCTTTGAAGATTGCGAGAGGAATTATCTAAAATGGAACTTCTAACAGAGTCGAACCTGACCTCATATTAGACACTCGCTAATACTATAGGTACCTTGTTTTCATTCGCTTGTAAAATGGACAATGTATAAAACGAGACAGTGGCGTTTGCAGTCAAAGGCAAGTAATTTATTATAGTCTGCGATATGACGAACAATAGAGATATAGAAGGAGAAATATGAATTGGTTAGGGCGAGGTCAGATAGCTTAGTGATTAAAGCAATGCCCCTGTAAGGCAAAGATCCCGAGTTCAAAGCCCGCCTTTACCGATTCCAAATTTTCCTAACAATTGGTCATCTCACGAACAGTTGTTAGCCTGAAAAAACATTGTAAAAATAGGAAAAGTTTGATTCGGTCTAGGCGGGGTTTGAACACGGGATCTTTGCCTTACAAGGGCAATGCTTTGACCACTAAGCTACCAGACCTCGTCCAAACCAATCCAAGACCTTTCAAAGGAACTAGGCCAATTGGAAATTTCTCTATTTTATCAATTTGTATATTTAGCATGCAAAATGCTTAAAAATGTCATTAAAACTGAAAGAACATACTTAAGAACAAAATACTTATAAGACTTATAAGCACATAATTGTAACTAATTTTCTTACTAAGTACTAACAGTCTTATTCATAAAAAGTTATGAGAGGTTTATAAGACTGCTATAAGGTGATCGTCGAAAATTTGTATTCATAACAGCATTTTAGCACTAATACGCTCTATAAACCTTCTATAAACTTCATATAAGTTATGGAAGGCAGGAACCCACTATAGCCGTGCTATAAAGCAATATTAGGAGAAAAGATGGCCGACCTGCGCAACAGCTGATGTTATTTTGACAGCTGTCCTCAAAATATCGATGAAAGCTTTGATGTTTAATACCTGTTGTGTTTAATACTATATAGCATGGCTAATGACTAGCATCGTTGCTTTGTTCGCATTAGTTTGGTGAATTATTGAATATAACTCGAATATCTCTGATTTGTTTCTAGACAAGCCTTTATTATTATTATTACTTATCTAGGTCAGTTACTTTTTGGAGTTTGTGGTAAATTTATTGCGGCAGAGTGTTTCTCAGTGTCTTCCACAATGCAAGCTTTACAAAAGCCGTGATGTACTTGAAGTTATTGAAAATATTAGAAGTCTGCGATATTGGGAAGTTTTAATACCAATAATATTGTGTAAACTAGCCCACGCCGCCACCTTCATCGTATATATATATATATATACGATGTTATGATATATGTATGTAGTCGGTGTTTTTATTTTCCAGCACATCGACCCGCTCTTTCACCAGTTCTTGTAATATGATCTAATGAAGCAAATATTATTATAATTTATGCGTTAGTAATACATAATAAACAGGCACATCAAATAACAAGGCAGAAAGGACTTAATCATTTCAATGATATCTGAAATTTTTAACCAAGTAGCAACATTTTCATTTATTAATCTCTTATAGCGACACTATAGTTATCGAAGGTTTATAGAGCAGTTATGAATACAATATTTCAAAATACGTATGATAGCGTTATGAGACGTTTTAACTAATGTACGCTATAAACCTTCGATAAGCATTTTTTATGAATAAGACTGTAAGTCTTTAAGTCGTCTTAAGTTTCTTACTAAGTCTTTTTTTTTACGTGCGGGATATCCCCACGGATACCCACCCCTAGGTTATGTCGGACTCGAACCGACTAAACCGCACGCCGTCTCTTCGTAGTGCTAGGTCGAAGGTGAGGTTGTCATGCGACATATCCCTCGTACGCCGGCTGACCCCCTCGGAAGGGGAGGACCACGCGGTCCCCGACTCAACCCCGGTGTGGGGAGGCACGCATCGTCTTACGATGCGCGCCACTGTCAGCATCAAATCCATCTTTACTAGAAAACGTACTAAGTAGGTACTAGTACAATCTTTAGACGCAATCGAGTAATCGTTATGCACATAATGATGATTTCTTACCAGCTAAGTTTACTCTATTACATTTTTGCATTCAAATATAATAAATGTTAATTAAAGTTCAATGGTAGAATAATAGTGAAGCGCTTGTGACCAGATGTTCTCACTGTTCGGTAAACGATCAGTGGGTTAAGCTACCTAGGCGAAGGTTACCAGTAGGATGGGTGACCATTTAGTAGTGTTACATCTGAGCGCTTCCTTGCTTCGGAGGGCACGTTAAAAGTCAGTCCCGGCTGTCAACAGTCGTTAGGTCAAAACGGAGGTCTAAATGGGCGATCTGAACAACTCTGTCACAGGCTGGCCACTAACCGCACGAAAAGAAGAAGAAGAATTGTGCACAGAAGAAAACTTCATTCCGCGTACGCTCAGGCTGTGGAAGGCAGTTCCTGCTGTGGATTTATCACGCGAATATAATAGCGGGTTCTTGAAGAATTAAAAGATTCCTACTGGTGGGAAGCGCGAGTGTTACGCTCCTGGTGTTCCACACGTCCTTAGGCCATGGTAAACTACTTTCAATCAGCCCACAAATACCCCTACCCCTCAAATACTTACTTCTACGTTACATGTGGCCCGACATGCACTTGGCCTATTTTAATCAAGTATTCTACCAACTAAATTGTAATTATCAGGTATCAGGGTAACTATCAGGGATGGGGAAATGGATGAAATGGCCCCCATAAGTTGCGGTTGGATCATATGTCCGGCCACCCGGTATTCCCAGAGTGAAATAATGATAAAATAATACCTGGTATCAAAAGAAAAAATAAGAACATTTTATAGACAACCCAACCCCTAAAAACAAGTACTAATACGTTTGTAAAATAAATTTATTAATGTATGGAATTGACACACGTTGACGCCTGCCATAAATGTCAAAATACGTGTCAATACCATACATTGATTTATCACCGACCATCACTTGACGGTGCCTTACTTACATTTTTTAGCAAGTTAATAAATTGAGGCGCTTTATATCAGTTTTTAAAGGCATAATTCAGACAAAATGTCGACTTATAGAAAAACCAAGTACCTAACTGCAGCTCATCTTGTGTCGATCTGAATAGTGTCGTTTACACGTATAGTTTTGACCGCGCGTCGGGACTGCGTTTCAAACCTTCGGTTCGATATGTCAGTTTGGACTGCGGAAGCCGTGTTAAACTGCGACTTACATATGACCACAGTTCGGAGCGGCAGATATTTAAAGTTCTTGGCGCGTAGCTAGCGTTTACACTTTCGTTACGAACTGACTGTTTGGACTAGCGCGTGGTGAATCCTTCGTTCCGATCTGCACGTGTAAAGTTAATGACTTGCGAAATTGTGGTCTGAAGGGCCTCCAGGATTCTGGTGGCCCTTGGGTCACAGTTATTGTCAGTAATAGTGATGTTTAGATTTAATGGGGTTTTCTTTGTCTGTGGTAGTTCATGGACTAAGATTTGTACCTACCTTAAAAGCGTACACGGATTTGCATTGCTGCTCCTGGTTTGGCTAATTAAAAAAGTTGGCTGGTACAATCAGCGTCAGAAAGATATTGACGACCAAATCTCAAAATGATTCTAAACTAAGGTTTTAATAGCAAATTAAACTGTTTTATTGATTTCAATTATTGTATTATTGTCCGAACTAAAGGTGTGTACCAATCCTTCAACAGGAAGGCAGGGAAACCAAGGCAATAAGATCATTTTAAGTACTTATTTTTTATACAACTGAGGTGACAGACAAGCGCACGGCCCAACTGATGGAAAGTAATTACCGTAGCCTATGGACCTGTGCAATACCAGGGGAGTCACGCTCGTGAGACCGACCCTGTAAACACTGGGTTTCTGTGCTGTCAGTGTAGAAGACAAAGCATGAATAGCCTTTGATCCTCCCACTGACAGCATAAAAACTCTCCAGTGAGCTCTGGCTACCCTACTCACCGCCGGGAACACAACACGAGGTTATTATGACCGCGGTGTACTTCATTCATCAAGATCGATATGATGCCGACTGTACAAGTACCTACCTTAAGCGTACGCGCATTTATATCGCTGCCGGTTACGCCTATTTAATAACTAGCTGATGGTGCCAGCAACCCATTTCCACATCCCTTGAGAACCTAGTCCTGGAATAAAGGGCAGTCTATAAACAGCAGTAGACGCCGATATGCTAATTGATTTAAGCTACATTTTATATACCTATACATACATATCCCACGCCTGTAAATCCCCGAAAGGGTAGACAGAGGTATATTAACACCCACATCTCGCTAATTATGATTTTGGGCCAGGGCCAGACCGACAGGAATGGCCCTGGGTCAGCCGGAGTGCGAGGGATATGTCACGAGGCAACCTCACCTTCGGCCTAGCACATCCACCCACAGACGGCGTGCGGTTTAGTCGTTTCGAGTCTGACATAACCTCACCCTTTGGCTCCGAAGTTTATCCGTGGGGATTTCCCGCACGTAAAAAAAACACCTTGGTAATATGTATGGAACTCATAAATTATTAAGCAATACAGTGGCGGTACCTTAGTACGAGAGGTCCGAGTTCGCATCCTGGCCATTACACTATTGACTGACTGCAATCAATCAATAAGCCCACTGGAGTCCATTGCTGGACATAGGCCTGTCCCAATGCGCGCCATTTCGTACAATCCTCCGCCGTCCGCATCCAGTCCGTCCCAGCCACCTTTTTCAGGTCATCGGTCCATCTGGCTAGGGGGCGTCCTACCCTCCGTTTACCTTCTCGCGGTCCCCACTCTAGGACTCGTCTGCTCCAACATCCATCGGTCCTTCGACAGACGTGGCCAGCCCATTGCCACTTCAGCATACTTATTCTGCGAGCTATGTCGGTAACTTTGGTTCTTTGTCGGATGACTGATGATTCGTCTTGCTATTCCACCAAACGCCAACTAGCGAATTGCCACTTGTCTAGAGGGGCTGGCTTGAAATACCTAGTCTACACTCTACATATCACACACATATATATGAGATGGGATGGCCCTAATATGTATATATGACAATTCACTAACATTACGTTTTTAAAACTTACGAAAATTTATAAAATTAAAAGGTTTAATAACTTTATCTACTCTGATACTATAATACAAAGATTATAAAATTGAAATCAAAACTCTTATGACAAACATTACGCACAGGCCAAAAAAAAAGTTTTATTACGATACAGGTCTTGTATGGACACCTATATCATTAAATAACTTTTTAATCATAACGATACACCTATACAATCCCCATCTGGACTGAACCAGACCGACAGATCTACTTTAAAAAAAAACGGCCAATTCGCAAGAAAAAAAAAGAAACGCGCATGCGCAATCGATGTTTGCGGCCTTGTCTTGGCGTCAACTTTTTTTTTTACATTTATATTAAACAAAGTTTGGTTTTGTTTGTAAAATAAATTAGTTTATGTATTATAGTATGAGAGTAGATAAAGTAGTGTATGACACTGTACATAACTTGGTCTTATAACACCCGTGTGATAATATAAAAAAACTCGCCTACGGCTCGTTTTTTTAAAACACACTCGTGTTATAAGAACCCTTATTATGCAACAGTATCATAAACTACTATTGTAAAACTGTTCTGTAGGTAGGTTATATATTAACAAATCATACTGAAAACATAATCTTCAAATTGTTAAACTGTCAAATCTTTAAATCGCCATGTCTTTAAATCGTCAAATTTTCAAATCTACAATATCAAATATATTTATTAATTTAATCGACGTGAAATCACACATTTTATAACCGACTTAAAAGAAGGAGGAAGTTCTCATTTCGTCAGATTTTTAAAAACCATCGTGGCGTTCATGAATTATATCCAAAATGGAATCAAATCGCATATAACGCCGGGGCGGGTCAACAAGTCACATATAAAATCTTCATCAAACACTTACATAAGTAATTACTTGTAATTGTAAGATTTTCCACATGTTACGTAAACTTAGATGGTATCTGATTGTATCTGTACCTATTTTCACGTGAGAAATGGCCATTGTCGGCCACACAACGTTACCGAGATTAGATTTTGAGTGAATTTATATACGATTTTAATCAGATCCATGTTGTAATGAAAAAGTTTTCTTGTTGGGAGTTGAGGTAATTAAGATGATGGGTTTGGGACTTGGGGGAAATCGGTTCAGTTGACTTCTCACATTTAAACTACTCGATTACGCTATTAATTAAAATTAAACTGTGTTAAACCATTTTAATTACCTTCAATGAAAGTACTTGTACTATTCCACATTATTAATATCCTGACCGGAACCTGATAGCCAAAAAACATGTATCAACCTTTGATAATGCCGTAAGGCGAAACCGGTCAGGATATTAATAAATAATGTGGAATAGTACAAGTATTTTCATTGAAGATGTGTAGCCAGTTCCACCAAGTGCCATCAATCAACAGTATAAGCATTTTAATTATCTCAGTTCCTTAGGTAAAGTACAGGAAATTTTTAGTAAAATTAAAAAAATCCCCAACATTTCACACAACGATATCAGGTAAGCATAGCTTAACTAGCTTGTGTTATGTAATCTAGAATGCAGATAAGCATACTTAGATGTTTTTTTTGTAAATACATACATATTGCTACGCCCGGCGCTTGGCCACTTCAATATATGGCCAAATTTCCATAGGAGTGAGCGAGACGGCACTATAGAAAGAGACAGCATGCCTTGACGTCACTGTTCTAGAAGGAATCGAATGAATAGAACGAGACGTCAGGCTAGAAAGAGAGACACAAGACCCAGTAGAACCTTCCAGAAAGTTCCTGTCGTTTTCAGAACGTACCTGTGTTTTCTCGATCTTTCGCTACTCGGCCGCGCCCGATATAAAAGGCGAGCTAACAGCCGCCGCTGAAGTTAGTCTACGACTAGTATTCGAAGCGATCAAAGCGATAAAGCGTACGAAGCGATACAGTGCGATTATACAAGTGACTGTGTACTGTGTAAGGAAGAGTTTTCGAAGTTCTACGCGCTTTGCTGTAATTTAAGTGCAGCTGAATAAAATCTGTCTTCAACGGTTGTCCTCGCATTTTCTATTTAAACCAATCCCCACGCTCGTAACAATATTATAATTATATAGAAACACTCAGACCAATGCAAAAATACCTCCTGCATAGCGGCCGCGTTCACTACCGCTACGCCATAGAGACTGTCAAGTTTTACAAACTTTAGGATTTCCCTACCTATTCGTTTACATATACAACTTGTATATATATATTTTGTAGGAGGTAGGACACGACAGTCCGACTGAGGAAGTACCTCCGCCCTACAGAATACCGCGGCCATATTTGTTGTGTTCCCGGCGGTGAGTAGGGTAGCCAGAGCTCACTGGAGAGTTTTTGTGCTGTCAGTGGGAAGACCTAAGGCTAATCCTGCTTTGTCTTCTACACTGACGGCACAAAAAGTCTCTGTGTTTACAGGGTCGGCAGCACAAGTGTGACTCCCCTGGTGTTGCACACGCCCATGGGCCACGGTAACCACTTACCATCCGATGGGCCGTGTGCTTATATGCCACCTCAGTTGTATAAAGAAAAATTGCGCTTGCACATTATTTTATTCATTTTAGTTATTAAGTAGTATCTTTGAGGCTCAAGATAATCTTACTCCTAGTTTGTGTACCTGTTTAGCATCCACTTAAGGTTAGAAGGTCAGACCGCACTCGCTCCCGGCAAAGCCAAGAGATGATGATCATCATAAGTTAGAACTTTCACTGCTGAACATGGCGGTATCCACATTCTAGAATTCATAGCACAAGTTAAGCTATACTTGCCTTGGGTCTAGATAGCGCTGTGTAGAATCACATAGAATTTGAATGACATTTTAAAACATTTTGCAAAAAATAGGCAGACTTTGAATCGGTCTAGGCGTAAGAATATCGATAGACGTTCCACCGTCGCCTCAAAGCCAATTATAGAAGGAGAAATTTGGATTGGTTAGGGCGAGGTCTGGTAGCTTAATGGTCAAAGTATTACCCCTGTAATGCAAAGATCGCGGGTTCAAACCTCGCCTAGACCGATTCAAACTTCACTTATTTTAATCAATCATATAGAATATTTATTTATTATTATCAATATTCTTCTGAAGACCACGATTAAATATATCATTTTTTTTATTTCAGGTTACCATTTGACATCACAATGGCGCATCTAAAGGTAAGAGACTTTACAAACTGTATATACTTTTGACTTTACAAGATTACTTTCATGTATACTGGTGGTAGAAATTTGATGGCACAAATTTGTCACAAATTTCGACCAGATGGGTACCACGGTGCACGATTACGAAATACCCTCCACAGTAATCCAATCTTGGTTGGATTGCGTTCAGGGGTCAGCAAGTGCATAGCCGGGCAGGGGGGATTGTGGTCGCAGCACCAGTGGGACCGGTGGGTGTCACGCGGTGCGCAGACGACAATCCTCTTTTGATGAGGCCGTCAAGCTGAGTGCCGCCCTTGTTAACATGGTACGTGTATGTAATGGTGACCCTCTTTCCTGAGACTTTGCCTTTAGCTTACCATCAGGCGAGGTGAAGTCAAATTGACGTGTACCATCTATATAAAAAAAAATTCAAGTTAATAGTGTTATTTTTATAATTCACAAATTAGTAACTGGAATTACTATTATTACGCCTATTCCCTCGAGCTAACCTTAATTGCTTTTGTTAGGAGCGGGTTCACGTCAATCGTGTAATGACCAAGATTCCAACCCGGGACCTGCCGATCGTAAGCCAACTTCTTAACTACTATATTACCGATGTGCCTTAAACAACTTTAAGTTCAATTAACACTATTGCGAACAGTTATAATAATAAGTAGGTATCTACTGTCACTGATACACAGTTCTGGCGATTTTTGCTGTGATAAAAAACTTATATATATTTTTATACTAAAATCTATCCCTATGCCAAATTTCAATCAGATCCATCCAGCCGTTTTTGAGTAAAAGAGTCACAAAAATTCATTTAAAATGCTTTGAACGCGTTTAATTCTAATTCACTGCATTAGCACATTTCACTCATTAAATTTTTTTGATAGAAACATTTTTTAGTTTAAAATTTTATTTCATTTTTGGCATTGTGGGGTTACAAGAATTCCAAAAAATATAATTTTCGTGTTCAGTATCGTTAATATAACATACTCCAAGTATTTTTATATCTCCAATGTACAGACACGACTACTTTACAATTATATAACGGTATAGATTCAAGAAGGCTTCTTAAGGGTCGGCAGCACGATTATAACGCCTCTAGTGTTGCACACGTCGAAAGGCCACTGTAACCACTTTCCATTAGGCCCCCGATTTTGATAATTTTAATACACAACAAAACCACTATCATAGCGCTGACATATCATTAAATTTTAGACTTTATACCTGAGTGTTTAAGTCCAAAATGAAAATAGAAGGAGTTTATAACATTTCTCATTCACTCTACAAGATTTTCATTTAATTTTAGACTGTAAAAGCAATTACGTAAAGTCTAAAATTAAATGGCATTGGTAACAGTATTTATGGTACCGCAGTTGTTTTACCATGTAAAAAATAATAGCAGAAAAAGAGCCCAGGTGGGACGAGTGCTTGTCTGCTGCCTTAGTAGTATACTTTTAAAGTTGTCAATGGTCACGTTATCTATAACACTTTTTTTAGTATAGCAACATTATATAACAACTTAATTTAAATCGACAGAGTTAGTTTTAAAAATAAAACAAGGTACATTTGCAGACAATTTTTGAATTTCATGCATCGCTAACTTCATGATATATTTTCTATCCTTTAGATACAAGTATTACATAATGTAATATCGTACTATTGTATGATTGTATGAATTAATACAATACGTTGTATGGCAACGTTAATTATTTTGTCGTTTTATTATTGACTGTCATGGTTGAAGTATTTCTGATGATATTAACGAGAGCTGGGATAGAGACGTAATGGATGCATGTTGCAAGAAGGGGAAAGGAGACTGCCTAAAGGCGCCCACTCACTAACAGTTTACCGGACGACGGCCGGACGATATGAATCTGTCAGTTAATCGCAATAACCCACACACTCACAGTTTCGTTAACGATTTTGGACTGACGACTAATACGATCCGATAGTGTGTGGCCACCGAACGATTCCGGACAGTTCTAAACCGGACAGTCCTAGGCCGTCAGGGCGAACGAGCACAACGGGCCTGTCGATCGACGTTTCGTGTCAGTTTTTACTAAGATTTTATTCATTTTTTGTACATACTCGTCTATATTTCTTATGCACATAGTCCATAAGGTTCAAAATAGCTAACACCTATTTCCCACAATGATTAGCATGTACTTATATAAGAATAACGTAGTGCAAGCTATTTTCAACCTTATTGACATCATAACAAATCTAGATTTTTTTCTTATATTCGTGATCAGCAGCATTTATTTATGCGAAAAAACATGTAATTAATAAAATGTCAATAAGGTCGAAAATCGCTTGCACTGTTTCGTACTCTCTATGTAACTGATATTAGACCATTACCGGCAGGCGATCGTACGACCTAAAACTGACGACTCACAACTGCTAGTGTGTGGTCGCAAAACTGACAACAGGGAATTGCCGGCGGGCCAAAATCACTTTAGTGTGTGGGCGCCATCGGCTTAGGACTGCAGGCCGCCGGACAGATCAGGAACTGCAGGCGGACTGCAGGCGGACTGTTAGTGAGTGGGCGCCTTAATTCTCTTTTGTATCTTAGACCCAACGCAGATAGGTAGTGTGGAGTCGGGGGTTTGATTGAATAAAATTTTGAAGCATTTACTATGCTAACTTTTCGAAATCGATTAAGATAGGAAAAAGTGAATGCTCAGGTGGGACTCGAACCCACGATCTTTCCCTTACAGGGGGAATGCTCTGACGACTGAGCCACCGAGCCACACCTGAAGCTATCCAAATTCTCCTATACTACCGTCTTAAGGCGACGGTGTGGGAGCCATCTACCGACTTTCATACGAAATATCGGAAACAATGAATGACGTTGCATTCATTATTAAACATTGTTTTCTGATGACTCCGCCCAAATAATTGAATGAAATTTTGAAGCATTTACTATGCTAACTTTTCGAAATCGATTAAGATAGGAAAAAGTGAATGCTCAGGTGGGACTCGAACCGACTCGGTGGCTCAGTGGTCAGAGCATTTCCCCTGTAAGGGAAAGATCGTGGGTTCGAGTCCCACCTGAGCATTCACTTTTTCCTATCTTAATCGATTTCGGGGGTTTAATCTCCACAGCTTCACTATCTCACTTCAAGAGAAGCAACTTTTTGCTGTAATATTGATATTTATTGGGAAAAAACATATTATTCCTATGCGAGCTTTTTGAAAGGGGATTATACGCGAGGTTTTTAATTGTATTCAATACTCGATTTGGAGGACCGCGGAAGCTAGAACACTTCTCTTCAAATCTTGAGTTTCCGGAGCCTCGCTGGCTTCTTCAGATTTCAGCAACTGTCCAGCTTTTTCAGTTTTTTCCCTATCTTCTAAATTCAATATTAATTTTTTATTCGTATGATTTATTTTTAAATCGTTGACACATGATGTCCAGGCAACTACTAGTAATATCTGCCACGTAGGGCGGATATCAAAGTAGGTACGGCAATTATCTAAACTAACGACCCAGCCCCCTTTTTTTACATTCGGGAAATCCTCACGGATATTTTATACTTTTTAGTTATAACAAATATATTTTTGTAATCGTCCTTTATTTGCATCATTTTGATACCCCACTCGCCAAATTTTTTGGTGTCAAAAACCTAACATAGTATTGCTTTTGTTCATTTTTTATGTACCCAAGAACACTTGAGCAATAAAGACCTTTCATTTGAGACACGAATCATTTCAATCCGTACGGTGGTTCAGATGTGGTAATAAAGAATATTACAAACATATATACACACAAACATAAAAGATACGAGCAAAAAACATAACCCTTCTTGGCCGTCGGGTAATAAGAAAGAAAAAAACATTTATGTTCGCGGTTTGACTAAGGTCAGTAGTCATAACTGACACTTCAAACTATATATATCACTACATAGGATAAAACAAAGTCGCTTTCTCTGTCCCTATATCCCTTTGTATCCTTAAATCTTCAAAACTACGCAACGGATTTTGATGCGGTTTTTTTTAATAGATAGAGTGATTCGAGAGGAAGGTTTATATGTTATTTAATATAGTAGAGGGTGCAGCGGGAACGGGATCTGACGCCACGCGGGCCGAAAAATATTGGCGGTACGAAGTTCACCGGGTCAGCTAGTATATGATATATGGCAACTACAAGCCTTAGTCATACCGCGAATATGGCTGCAGAAAGTTAGCCGAAACGTCGGTCCAAAAGTAAATAATAACAAATAAATAGCAATAGAATCTGTTAAAAAGCGTTAATAGTTTAATAACATTAGATAGAATGTCTAAAGTAAGGTCTCGCGTGAGTTCCATAGCGAGTCTCACAGTTCTGCTAATCCCATAAAAATAAGTGCGATGACTCCACCGTATCAAATTGACGCAACATACAATTCATACAATAACATAATGATACTATTATTTATAATATTATTTCGCAAACTATAACATTGAACGACCATTTAGTTCTCTTTATACGCTGTACACCATGATATCAGTAATTGGTACAAAAAGGCCGTTTTATTACGAAACTTGGGTCAAACCAATCTGGCCCTCCAGTTTTCTTTTTTAAATATAGGACAAAAAGAAAATGGTTTATTTGCACCTCAGAAAAAGAAACAAACAAATCCATGAGACAAAGTATGGTTAGGTTTCTATAGTTACACAGAAAAACCGTTACAGCTGACACCTAAACTAAGATTACCAAATATCTTGTATGATAGGTGTCAGCGCCATTTAAAAGTGACAATTCTAATCATTTATATCGATACAGTAACTGCACACAAACAATTTCCAGATAGTTGCATCGTGTTGTTGTGTAGATATGTTTGTGTGTGTTGTGTATAGATGTGAGTGTGCCTGAGTTGTGTGTGCCATCGTGTGTGTGGTGTGTATACCAAGTGTGTGTAGTGTGTGTGCCTGAATGTGTGAGTGGTTTGTGCCTGAGTGTGAGTGCGCGAATGTGTTTGTGGTGGTATCTGGGTGTACCTCCCAGGGATTTGTGTGTGTGAGTGCTAGATTTATTTAATGAGTCCATGAATAGAAAAGCAATTTATTATTAGGTTTGTAAGATTGAAATCAAATCAAGGAATCCATCCACTTTGTCAAACTCATCATCTATACCCTCGCCTCAATGCAGCTGGTGTCTGTAATATTTCAGATATGGGGGATATTTAATACGTTACCGTTATCGTACCGTCAGGCTAGGTGTAATCATATTGACGTGCCCAAATCATTTACCAACTCAGTTGGACATTGCCAGTCTAACTCTTTTTATACCACAGAGGTGGCAGACCAACACTCAGCCCACCTGAAGGAAAGTGGTTACCGTAGCCTATGGACGGGTGCAACACCAGGGGAGTCACACTCATACTACCGACCCTGTAAACACAGAGAGTTACTGTGCCGTCAGTGTAGAAGACAAAGCAGGAATAGCCTTTGGTCTTCCCACAGACAGCACAAAAGCTCTCCAGTTAGCTCTGGCTACTCTACCCGCCACCGGGAACACAACACGTGGTTATTATGGCAGCGGTATTCTGTAAGGAGGAGGTACTTTACAGTCGGACTGCTCAATTGGACGGAAATACCGTCGAATCCTACCTCCTAGTAAAACTTTGGTGCTGCTGAACTTCGATAATTTCCGTGAAGTGACGGCCATCTGACTTCTATAATCAATTGGCCATATCGAAATTCTGTAGTGCGGGGCTCCTTAGACTACCCGTAATATTGACGTGCTTATTATATAATTTAAAAAAAAACTTCACATACTTTCACATTTTATTATATTAGTAGAATTGAAGTTTGTATGTAACTTTCATTATCTGTACGTATTGTTTGCAGAAAATTGTATAATCAAAAATGTTTCGTAGTGTAATTGTTCAGCTAAACAAATATGCTCTTAAATAAACAATAGCTAATTAATCAGACTGTGTGTTGTATTGTGTTGTGTTGCTGGTAATTAATAACGGTAGTGCTTTCATCATTAGACATTCTTCTTCTTCATCCTAGCGTTAATTCCAGTCGCATCCGCAGCTTTTCAACTTGGAGTCTGGGGTCCGCTTTTTACCGGTCTAACTGCGGATTTGGCTAAACTTCGATATTTTCCGTGAAGCGATTGCCATCTGACCTCCACAATCCAAAGGTGATATCGAAGCATTGCAGCTAAACCAGTTGTTAGATTTTTGAGGGCTCCATCTACCCGTAACGACTGCCATAGATGTTTGTATGACAACCGGGACCGACGGCTTAACGTACTCTCCGAGGCACGACGAGACCAATGCAAATACCCATATTCATTCATAAAAATATTTGTACTGAGTGGGGATCGAACCCGCGTCTCCTACGCAGCGGCCGCGTTCACTACCGCTACGCCATCATCATCAGACATTATGAGGATACAAATAAAACACAACAAATTTTGGCTCCCGGCAGAAAAGAGTGCATCTTGCTTGAGATGCAACCGGACGCTACGTTCAGATGATGAGATAGTTTCAAGAGTCATAATCAATCTCTTAGTGATTTCCCAGTAGTGTACAGCTAATCTTGAAACTCGATAGGTAGGTTGGCGCTTTTCTGAAGCGACTGTCACATGACCTTCCAATCCCGAGAGGAAAGCCTGAGAGAGTGACGTCTCGCCCATTTTTAGCATTTTTTGTACCGGTCTAGTAGACATGGCGTAGGACAACCTCAGTAGTGAACGCGGCCGCTACGCAGGAGGCGCGGGTTCGATCCCCGCTCAGTGCAAATATTTGTATACATGAATATGGGTATTTGCATTGGTCTGGTCGTGCCTCGGAGAGTCGTCGAAGCCGTCGGTCCTGGTTGTCATACAAACAACTATGAGTTTTGAATTGATAACCTCATCCTTTTTAAAGTCGGTTTTATAAAAAATCCTTTTAAGATTTTTTCTCATTGTAAAACTAGATGGTGTATGAAGATATCTGCATAATATATGCAAGTGATAACACGATAAGCTAGCTACTAACGGGAAACTGAGGCAGTACTTATTATATATCATTTCCATAATATAGAGACAATAGTTCTCATGGTAGACTGCCCGCTAACATGTTCTTTGTTTGTTGTAGTAAGAATGGGTTTACATGGCGCAGTTTTTTTGCAGTTTTATAAAGTAAAACCAATACCCGTGGTTTTCCTTGTGTTAAATACTGAACTCGTTCTCCATAACCGCAACAATAAAAGTAACCAGATGACACAGTAATTCACATTTATAGTGTTATACTCACCAAAATAATTACCACTAGCTTTTTCCCGCTTCCGCCAGCGTGGATGTCGGTTATCGAATAATATTGGTTATCGTTGTAGCCTATGTGTTATTATAATAATATAGCTATATTATTGTATAGTTTCATTAAAATCCATTCAGTAGTTTTTACGTGAAAAGTAACAAACGTCCATCCATTTATACCTACTTAAAAACTTTCGCGATTATAATATTAGTAGGATGTTTCCATTATCAGGTGATCATGGCACTTGTAACAGTACTGAAATATCGGTAACTCGAAGGAAATAAAAAGAATTATGACTTATACACAATTAAAAATAAAATAGCCAGATATATTTTCGGTCGTACTTAATCTGTGGGCTTAATTTTAGCCAAATTCTGAGTAACCTTTTGCGTGATTACATCACAAACAAACATTATTATGCTCAGTGTCTATATGGATGCATCTAGCATTGAACATTGTGAGAGGGACTGTCACTGACCAATGACCACTCGATTCCGAAAATAACTACGTCAGAGCCTCATTTAGGTAGATTAGCTTGCAAGAGAGACTAGTTTGGGACCCCTTAGTTCTTAATGAAGCTTCTTGAACACTCTTGAGACTATAAATATTTGTATTTAGGTATCCATAGTAATATTATAAATGCGAAAATGACTGTCTTTTTTTTATATACACGACACGTCAATTTGACTTCACCTCGCCTGATGGTAAGCTGAAGGCAAAGTCCCAGGAAAGAGGGTCACCATTACATACACTTACCATGTTAACAATGGTGGCACTCAGCTGGACGGCCTCAACAAAAGTCTATCTTTCACGCTTAAACCATTTAAGGGATTGTAATGCAATTTAGTTTTAAGTTTGGGAAAGGGCATGAGCTACATTTGGTTACGATAACCGACATCCCGACCTTATAATAATATAGATGCTTGGATCTTAAAAACCTAGATTTTCCAATTCCCAAAAATTTTGGGAATCTAAAAATTCCAAAAATACAATATATAAACACAGCGTCCATGCAAACCTACCTTAACCATGATGGCCGTTACAATACCATTACAACAAGACTTATATCGACATTAAATGTGTAGCAACTGGTGCGTAGGAGTCGAAGTTTCGCGCGTGTCCATCGGACACTCTTCACGCTGTATTGTCAATCAAGTCATGTCGAGAGTTAATGGTGGGTTTCAATACGTTATTATAAGCTCGTTAGCCATATTATAATATTCTGGTCAAGTATGAATTGGTGCTTTTGATGTTATGCCATAATATTCACGCCTTAAATTGCAGTAGTTGTAGGTAGAGGTGTATAAACACCTATATATCATCAAATAAGATTTTAAGCCTAGATAATAGGGAACAATAGCTATTTTAGACCATCATATTTTCTGCGCGTATACGGTCCTTTCAGCATACGTGCTAACACGCTCGCTACATTACGCGCTTCAAAAAACCGGACTCGCGTAAACGAGCATATTTCGGCGTGATCGCTCGAACCGGTGGTGCCGTGTTAGTATCGACATGGATTCTGACGAAGAAACATTACTATTTGCGTTCCTTATTCGCCGTCGACTCATCAAGTCATAACCTTTTATACACTTTACCCAGAACTGCGAAGTGATTCTAAACGATTCAAAAATTACTTACGAGCGCGTCAACGCTCGCTCGTACGAGTTGGGTGTGTGCCAAAGGGCGCGCCTATACGCGCCTACATGCGCTTCCAAAACCGAGCTCATACGAGCGTATAAAACGCTAGTCTGAAACCGCTCTCACTGTTAAGCGGGCACATTGTCGTGGACTGTATCTATTTTCTGCAAATTAACTTACGACGCTCTGGCGCAGGAAGTCAGAAGGTAGGACACGTCAGTATTCCCGTCCAATTGAGCAGCCCGACTGGGGAAGTACCTTCGCCCTACAGAATACCGCGGCCATAATAACCTCGTGTTGTGTTCCCGGTGGTGAGTAGAGTAGCCACAGCTCACTAGAGAGGTTTTGTGCTGTCAGTGGGAAGACCAAAGGCTATTCCTGCTTTGTCTTCTACGCTGACGGTACAGAAATTCTCTATGTTTACAGAGTCGACAGCACGAGTGTGACTCCCCTGGTGTTACACACGTCCATAGGCCACGGTAACCACTTTCCATCAAGTGGACCGTGTGCTTGTCTGCCACCTTAGTGGTATAAAGAAAAAAGTTAATACGATTTTCAATATTGATGTACAGGATGTGTTTACGGGGTCGGCAGCACGAGTGTAACTCTCCTGGTGTTGCGCACGTTCAGGTAGGTAGGTAGGTAGGTAGATTCATAGGCTACTGTAACCACTTTCCATCAGGTCGGCCGTGTGCCACCTCAGCGGTATAATTAAAGGCTTTTTATTACGCGGTACACTTTTGACATCAAAATAAAATTATCGCATACTAGCACCTATATTGCAATCTATGTCTAGTTTGGGTCCAGACAGCACTGTTATATCCTAGACTTATTATTTCATACGTCACTACTGCCTGTGGTGTGGCCCTAGAATAGCACCACCCCATCTCCTCCCGTGGGTGTCGTAAGAGGCGACTAAGGGATTCAAATACCGGAGGATGGGCAGCAGCATCTTTCCGCGTACTAGCCACCAAACTGCGATCGCCAACCCGCCTGCCAAGCGTGGCGATTACGGCATAACCCCCCATGGTGAACGAACCCAACAAACGGCCCCTAGTCCCCGGCGGCCCCGCTATTCCTGGCTATGGTAGCGGCCATGGTAACGGCGGGGCAAGGGGTGCGAAGAATCCCCGGCAG
This sequence comes from Eilema caniola, assembly GCA_949126895.1. Classification (NCBI taxonomy): domain Eukaryota; kingdom Metazoa; phylum Arthropoda; class Insecta; order Lepidoptera; family Erebidae; genus Eilema; species Eilema caniola. Next base: position 14,335,568 of record OX421486.1, on the reverse strand, counting down.
ATGCCAGGCTACCAACCCCGACGACCTTTGGCCCTGGCAACGTACAACACGCTCACACTGCGAACCGACGAGAAGCTCGCTGAACTCGAGGAAGAATTGAGCAGGTTACGGTGGGATATCGTAGGATTGTGTGAAGTCCGGAGAGAGGGGCAGGACACCATGATCCTCAAATCCGGTAACCTGCTCTATTTCCGGGAGGGCGACATACTGTCCCAGGGTGGTGTCGGGTTTATCGTCCACAGGTCCCTTGTCAACAACGTGGTCCAGATCGAGAGTGTTTCGACGAGGGTAGCGTACCTTATACTCAGAATCACCAAACGGTATTCGCTGAAGGTCATACAGGTACACGCACCGACCTCGAAACACCCCGACGACGAGGTGGAGACTATGTATGAGGATATCTCTAAAGCCATGCATAGCTCTCGAACACACTATACCGTTGTGATGGGGGACTTTAACGCGAAACTGGGCAAACGAAGCGACAACGAGCTGAGAGTGGGGCAATTTGGATATGGAAAGAGGAATGCACGTGGCCATCTGCTGGCCGGCTTCATGGAGAAGGAGGGCCTTTTTATGATGAACTCCTTCTTCAGAAAGCCGGAACAGCGTAAGTGGACATGGCTACACCCTAACGGTGTCACAAAAAATGAGATTGATTTCATCTTGTCGACGAAGAGGCACATATTCAATGATGTCTCCGTGATCAATTCAGTAAAAACAGGAAGCGATCACCGGATGGTAAGAGGCACATTGAATCTTAGAACAAAGCTCGAAAGATGTCGACTGATGAAGTCTACGCTCCGACCAGCACCTATCCAGTTCCAGAACCCTGAGCACTTTCAGCTCGAGTTGCAGAATCGCTTCGAATGCCTGGGAGATTGCGAAAATGTGGATGATTACAATGACAGATTTGTGGAAATTGTCCAAACGACTGGGTCTAAGATCTTCAAAGCCCGTCGTTCAAAAGGAACCAAAAAGATTTCGGACCTCACCAACAAACTTATGGAACAAAGACGAAATTTGGTTCTGCAGTCCCCTGAAGATGCTACTCAGTATCGGCGTTTAAACAGACAGATCTCCAAGTCCTTGACTCGCGACCTACGCCAATTTAATGCGACTCGTATTAAGGAGGCGATTGAGAGCAACAAAGGCTCAAAGGTTTTCGCAAGGGATCTGTCTGTTGGTCAAAGCCAACTGAATAAGCTGAAGGCGGAGGATGGCAGAATTATTTCGTCAAAGCCGGAGCTGTTGGAAGAGGTCGAGAAGTTCTACGGACAATTATACACGAGTGTACGGCAATCTGTTAATAATCTGGCCAAAGACCCAAGAGCCAGATTGACCCGACACTATACCGAGGATATCCCGGACGTCAGCCTGTACGAGATTAGAATGGCTCTCAAACAGCTAAAGAACAATAAGGCACCGGGTGATGATGGGATCACGGCTGAGCTTCTAAAAGCTGGTGGAACACCGATACTTAAAGCTCTTCAGAAGCTATTTGATTACGTCATACTCGAGGGACGAACGCCTAAGGCATGGCACAGAAGTGTGGTGGTACTCTTCTTCAAAAAAGGTGATAAAACCTTGTTGAAGAATTATAGACCCATCTCGCTTCTGAGCCATGTCTACAAGTTGTTTTCGAGAGTCATTACGAATCGTCTCGCTCGCAGGTTCGACGACTTCCAGCCTCCCGAACAAGCCGGTTTCCGAAAAGGCTTTAGCACCATAGACCACATACATACGCTGCGACAGATTATTCAGAAGACTGAGGAGTATAATCAGCCACTCTGCTTGGCGTTTGTGGACTATGAGAAAGCCTTCGATTCGATCGAGACCTGGGCTGTGCTACAGTCTCTCCAACGGTGCCAAATTGACTATCGATATATCGAAGCACTGAAGTGTTTGTACGAAAACGCCACCATGTCAGTCCGCCTCCAGGATCAAAGCTCAAAACCTATCCAGTTGCAGCGAGGGGTGAGACAGGGAGACGTTATATCTCCGAAACTGTTCACCGCCGGCCTGGAAGATGTTTTCAAGCTCCTGGACTGGAGAAGACTCGGCATCAATATCAACGGCGAGTACATCACTCACCTTCGATTCGCTGACGATATCGTAGTCATGGCTGAGACCTTGGAAGACCTAGGTACAATGCTCGAAGACCTCAGTAGAGCCTCCCAACAAGTGGGCCTCAAAATGAACATGGACAAGACGAAAATTATGTCAAATGTCCATGTCGCACCCACTTCTTCTTTAAAGGTTGGAGACTCTACACTCGAAGTTGTCGACGAATATGTTTACCTGGGACAGACAGTCCAGTTAGGCAGGTCCAACTTTGAGAAAGAGGTCAATCGTCGAATCCAACTCGGCTGGGCAGCGTTCGGGAAGCTTCGTAATATCTTCTCGTCCAAAATACCGCAGTGTCTCAAGACTAAAGTCTACGATCAGTGTGTGTTGCCAGCGATGACCTACGGAACTGAGACTTGGTCCCTTACTATGGGCCTCATAAGAAGGCTCAAGGTCACCCAAAGGGCGATGGAGCGTGCTATGCTCGGAGTTTCCCTGCGTGATCGAATCAGAAATGAGGAGATCCGCAGGAGAACTAAAGTAACCGACATAGCACACAGAATCGCCAAACTTAAGTGGCAGTGGGCGGGGCACATAGCTCGTAGAACAGATGGCCGTTGGGGCAAGAGAGTTCTCGAGTGGCGACCACGCGCCGGAAGACGCAGTGTAGGCAGGCCTCCCACACGGTGGACCGACGACCTGGTGAAGGTCGCGGGAAGAGCATGGATGCGGAAGGCGCAGGACCGGTCACTGTGGAAATCCTTGGGGGAGGCCTTTGTCCAGCAGTGGACGTCTTTCGGCTGAAATGATGATGATGATGATGATGACGTCAGATCTAGTTTCCGACAAGCCCTTTCACCATCAACATGCATAATTAGTCGTATTTTACATCCATTCTCACGCACTGAATAGGACCCACTCCCATGGTGGGGCAAGCTGGACAGCTTAGGTTGTGAAATATGTGATTAGCAAGTTAAGTTATGAGTACTATATAATAATGATGAAAGAAAGAAAGAAATAGTAGATTATGGTACAAGTGTGTAAAGTTGGTGATTACCACTGCGACGATATTGAGACCCGAACCGTCAGGCGAGGGTCTTAAGAGAGCCATAGACGGTAATCAACAATACACACGTGTATCATACGTCGTTCTTATTTTACTTGTGAAGAATATAATACCAAAATAGATATTTACCCTTGCAGTTTTCAGATAGTAAATATTCGTTAACGTTACATAAGGACTTCACATCAATCACATCATAAATCGGACGTTGTACAGTATATGTGTATATATCGGACGGTGTACTAGGTACATAAATCGTTTTCTTCATAAATAGTACATACTTGTAGACATTATTAATAAATAACTATAATTTCACCAGTAAAAACGAATTGCGAAACTATTTGATATTGGCGGACTGGCGGAAATAATAATAAAAAGACACTGGCCACAGACTAAACAGACTGGAGTTTTTTTTTTTCTGTGTAAAACTGGTAAATTTTACTCAAAGTTTTAAGCAGAGCGAATACAAAAGTTATATTTGAGTAAAAGTTTTGGTTTTTATACAAGTACAAGATGAAATTTTCTATTTAAATACGAAGTTGTATGAAATAAACAAGCAATAGGTAAGTATATTGATTTTGTTTGCTCTATTGAATACGATCTTTTTGTATCTAATTTTTTTTTTTTATAATCCAGCTCAACAAATTAAATTTAAAAAAATAATCATAATCCAACTCTTGATTTTATAATAATCAAAAAACCACAGTTTGATAAAAGGTATCATTATATAATAAAAAAAAAAATAAGAGAACAGTTATTCGTATACCTCGAACCAAACACAATGGCGGCCCGTGAGCCCACCCAAGCGCGGGGGGTACTCGTGATATGCTTTTATTTACTGTCTCTGTGGTGTGGAGGTAGGATGCGCGATTCAATCAATTAATTAGTCTATTGCAGTCCACTGCTGGACACTGCCTGTCCCATTGTTGGGAAGCTTTATCCTGCCTATTCCACGCTGGCCAGACGGGTTGGTACAGGGTTTGATTTCGAGTTTTCCTTCTCTAGCAGTGATATCGTCTGCGTATTTTTCCGTAAGTCGCCTCTTACGACACCCTTCGGACGAGATGGGGGGGGGGGGGTGATACTTGTTTCTTTCTCCGTCACCACACGGGTAATATGGGGAATATTAGAACATTCCATTACTAATATTCTTTTCAACAAAAAAAGAAACTTAAGCCTAAATCAACGCAATAAATTTTCAGATCATCATCTTCTGCCTAATGGTTGCAGCGGCAACCTGCGAGCCTCCAGTCCTCGGTTACAACTACCAGCAACCAAGGCTCAACAGTTACAACTCACCAACTAACAGCTACATACCTCCAAGTACTGGTAAGTTGACAATTTATTTTGCCACTGGCTACTAGAGTAGCCACCAGAGTATATTTCAATTTTACAATTCTTAAAGCACGCGATGTCGGGTACAGTGCTGTGGCAGACTTGATTGAGATTGTCGGTATCTCATCATTTGACAAAAAACAAATAACAAATCTACATTTAACAAACAACGTTTGACAAAATTATAGTTGATAAACTTATTATTTTAAAAACTATCGTTTAATAAACTACTCATTAGAAAAAAATACTTATTTTGAAAATTTTCAATATGCCTTAACATCATTTCACAAATTGATTATTTTTTCAACATGTTAGTTGGCAAAACAAGTTTTACTCTTCAATTATTGTCTTGAATACCGTATTCCCACCTCCTTCCCATGGCCCTACCAATCATCTTGGTTATAACGGGCCGAATCTTGGGAGATGCACGCCCTACTGGCGTCTGCTCTCATTCGGGCGCGCATTTCTTGACTCCCTACAAATTATTTTTGGTGCCTAACCTTTTTCACTCTCTCCCCTTACTGGGGCAGCACTCCACACTAACGGGCTTCGTCGCCGTTAGAGAGCTTTGCGCCTCTCGTGCCAAACGCGCGCAAAGCTCCGCAGCCTTCCGAAGTTTTGAGGTGTGCCTACAAGGTCCGAGTAATACATAGGGCCAACCTCCGATCTTACCACCCTTCTCATCATGTTGTCATACAGGGGGCAGACCCACAACGCGTGGTGTAGGTCTTCATCTTCCAAACCACAGAAACATACACTTTCGCTACCAAGGCCCAGGTCATACAGTCTCTTTCGAAAACACCCATGTCCAGTGAGGAGCTGGGACAGCTCATAGTCCGGCTCGACCCAATGCCATGCAAGCCGCTGTTCCATTTGAGGGAAGAAAAGATGCGTTGTTCTTCCCTTCTCCTCAGTGTCCCAACGTCTCTGCCAGGTTCTTAATGCATCTGCGCTAGTGGCTGCCCTCCACTGTTTAAGCTGTTTATTTTCTTGAATAGTCAAAAGTTAGTGACAGGAATGAATCTCTGTAAATCCGACTTCACGTGATATTGTTTGCCCTACCCCTAGTGTGTTTTTCAAAGCCCGCGCAGGTGCGGAGGTGTGAGGCGGCCCACGAGCTGAGGAGCAGGTGCTGTTTAATATGTTTGCGAAATGAAAATGTGTCAAATCATCTTTTTGCATACGTTTTTTGTCAAACAATAGTAAACTGAGATTGTAATTGGTCGGACTGAGTGACGTCACTTGAGATCGGCCAATGACATTTTCTATCAAGACGGTCACGGCACTGTGCTCAACGCTTTGCACAGCTGGAGCTTGCATGGATAGAGACATAGATGGCTGAATCCCCCCTCTCGAACCTTGCATCTTAATTCCTTTAGGCTTTAATGAAGTGCCTACGCCTTATAAAATAACGACATTTGTGGCGCAGCGGTAGAGGTTCAACTGCTACGAAGTCGCGGGTTCGATTATATCGCTCAGTGCAAATATTTGTATGCAAAGTTTATTTGCTTGAATCTAGCTGTTAAAAACGCGCTAATCTCAGGAACTAGTGATTCGAATTAAAAAAGTAAAACATTGTAGACGTATCACGCTACTACTCAAAGTAGCGAGCAGAGGAGTAATTATAAATTATATTTTCTAAAGTTTACGCGAATATCAGTAATTGACATAAAACCACTTTTTAACTTATTATATAGCGATTTATTTGTTATTATCTACTTTTAGACCGACGTTTCGGCCACTTTTCAGTGGCCATCTTCACGGTTTAACTAGGTATCCTTATCCTTAGTCAAACCGCGAACATGGCGCGACCTTAGTGAAACCACATAATAATAACAAATAGATCCGTTAAACAGTGGTTTAATTCAATGAGTAATCATTAATTTCGACAAAATCTAGCAGAGCATTTGTGGCGTAAAGGAGTAATACGGGGTTTCAAAGTATGTCGCGGGCAAAGCCGAGGCGTGTCAGCTAGTTTACCAATAAATCGCTTTTATAAAGGTTACTAAGTACCTACACAGAATGTTTGAACTTATACATCAACAAGAATGTTATAACATTGCAGGTTACTCACAGCCAAGCAATAACTACCTCCCTCCTGCCTTCGGCTCCAGCGGCCAGGACAGCTACAACCACAACCAATATAACAACCATGGCCAGCAAAGTAGCCATGGTCACCACGGGCACCACGACCACGGCCACGGACATGGCCACGACAATGAGGTGGTAAGTACATTAAGTCAAACGGCTCAGCATTTTTTTTTTACCCCACCTTAAAAACTTGGATATCTGTGCCAACATACGAGATTTATTCTTTCCACAATCTCGGAACCTTTAAATGGAACGTGAAACGACATTATATTGTTATTTTGTTTTGTATGTTGTCATAACAATAATTAGCATACCAATCTTAATTTCGCTAATTGGAAAGACACCGTTAGCTTTTTAGCTGAAATAATATAATCTGCGGTAATATTCTCTACTTGGCCAGTCTTAGAATTGTGTGTCTTTACTTTCAGAAATTAAAAAGATAAGCCAATGTTTCGCCTAACGTCTTAGATTAGTTCCCGAATTATTAAATGAAAAAAAAATACGAAAGGAAACCTATTGTAAATTATTAATTAACAATGAATTACTCAACTTTTGTCATTAGAGATTTTTTTTTATGTCATAGTTACTTTTCATTTACTATAGTATAGTATACTATTTATCTTTCCTATGGCTCTCTTTGTCATAGGGCGAAATATATAATAAACAACACAAACTTATTATTTATTTAATCAAAGTCCATTAAGTTATCAATTATCACATTATCAATAAAACGGATTCTCATTAAACGCAAAACATATTCAAAACATCGCCACAATTAACATTATTACACAACACAACACTTACTTATTATTTTTCTTACGTAACTGGTATAGATAATAAGAATTTATTGGCCTTAACCTAAATATACTATTATCCACGCTATAAAATATATCACCGTAATCACCAAATATCATACTAGTTGGTAAAAAATCTATATCGGCTACTCTCCTAGCCGTACCATTTAAGCACTCAATTTCGTAAAGTCCATCTAATGTCAAACCAAAAGTCTTCTCATCGTCAACCAAAAAATGGTACACGACATTTAAATCCTTGTTTTTTATTACCTCATGGCTTTTATAAGCACAATAAACTCCACACATAGTCACTAAATGTACGTTTTTTTGATTATCCACCTCAAATTGCATCACAGTCTTCATATTGCTAACTCGAATCGCCGTCTCTCCTTCATCAAAAATTTTATATATCATGTGATCATTCGCATCTATTAAGTACATATCATTATTTCTGATTACTAGTTTGAGTATATTCATGTTATATAGCCCAATATTGTTCGCAGTATTGTTTATAGGATCATATTTGTATAATCCATCGTCTGATCCAAAGTATACCGTACCAGTTTCCGTATCTACTGCAGTAGCTTTATTTCTGGCAATACCATCAACTTTTCTCGTCTGTTTTGTCACTATATTCACGAAAGCACGCCCAGAGTTTTCTATATAGTCATCCATGTACATGAAAAATAGGTTTCTACTAGACGAATCATATGCAAGCTCTTTAGGATTGTTATATTTGTCTGTCAGAAGTTCCTTTTTGTATAACCTTGTGCCTATTCTAGCTAAAGGTGTATCTGTTAAGTATATTGTTAATTTTGCGTTAACACAAACGAGTATCGCGACAAATATAAGTTTAGTAGACATTTTTGTACGTGCGCCGCGAACTGAATCAACTGTACCACTGTCATTGTTAATATTTTGATTACTTATCTCTGTTACAAGCTCGGATATATCATCAACAGCATCTGGATCATTCGAATTTGATTCTTAAGCTACAGGATTAAGATCTATTGCAATTTTTTAATTATATTTGTGTTGTTACGCTCAGCTGGGTTCGCGTAAATTATCATGTAAGGTCACGTATGCCATGTGGACGGGTGACGTCTGGTAATTAGGCTTGTTAAACTATGCCTGCGTGATGTGATCTGAGGTAGGCAGAATATTTGTGAAGTTACTCAGCTTTTATTTAATAAATCGTTAAGTGGAGTTAATAGTCTCGGTCTTAAAAGGGATATAACTGAGACAATGGTCTTGATAGTCTTGAATCATACGAAACAGTCACTAGTTTTTTTTTAGGTCGGTTACACACAAGTGAAAAGGATTAAATACAGATTCAATTGAATTTGTGTTGGTGTCACAGTATTAACGTAGTAAATAATTCTTTCGTTATTTTTTATAATATTAGTCTTCTCCTTCTTCATCCTAGCGTTGATCCCAGTCGCATCCGAAGCTATCAACTTGGAGTCTGGGGTCCGTTTTACTAGTCCAACTGCGGATTTGGCTAAACTTCAATATTTTCCGTGAACAAAATGCCATCTGATTTCCAAAACCCAAAGACGATATCGAAGCATTGCAGTTAGACCAGTTGTTGGACTTTTGAAGGCTCCATCTACTCCATCTCCATCAACCGGGACCGACGGCTTAACGTGTTCTCCGAGGCACGACCAGACCGTTGCAAATACCCATATTCACACACACAAATATTTGCAGTGAGCATGGATCGAACCCGCGCGTCCTGTGTAGCGGCCGCGTTCACTACCGCTACGCCATGAAGGCTGTTTTTAGGAAATTATTAACTGAACTAATGTCTCTGCTAACTTTCCACAGTTCCACCAGTCCACCTAAGAGTCATGACGTATATTATTAAGCATAAATAAATGCCTATAACATTCCGCAAAAAAAAAGACGGGTTGCACTCCGGGAGTGCCGGCAGAAGTTAAAACTTTTCTTTCCTTCTTTCTTCGTTATATACAGAGAAAAAAAAAAAATAACACACCATACCATATCACTAATTTTCTGTCAGAAGAAATTAATGGATTACAAAAAGAAAAAATAATCACAAAAAGTTAAGCCACGAAGCTTCTTAACGTACCTCAGAAATAAACAATCTGTAGCTGTTGTAATGTTGTATGACGTCAGTCGTCGGTTACGGTTCAAAAGTTAAGTAATCCTGACGCGAGTTTAACACTTTTTACCCATCCAACGCCGCTAAAGAAGTTTTCACCTCAAAAACTAGCATCATACATACATACATTGCTCGCGTCTGTTTCCCGCTGGGATAGGCAGAGACCACAGCTCGCTATTTAACTCCTTCCTTACACACTTCACAAGCTTTCTTCACAGTCATTGAGCCTTTTATGCAAGCCTGCCGGTTTCAAATGCTACAGGCGTGCCCTTTTTCAAAATTCTTATTTTTTAAACCACTTAGGTGGCAAGCACACGGCCCACCTGATGGAAAGTGGTTACCTATAGACGTATGCAACACCAGGGGCGCTACACTCGCGCTGTCGAACCTGAAGAAACCTGTAATGCCCTCCTTGAAGAACCCCATATTGTAGTTGCTTGGGAAAACCACAGCAGGGAGTTCATCCCATAACCTGAGCGTGCGTGGGATGAAGTTTCTTTTCAAACCGTATGGTGTGCACCGTTCCCGGTCGCAATATGTGAGGATGAACTCCCTGCCTATGGCGAGTCAAACAAATCATCTGAGCACAGACTTTTGTATAGATCCCATTCTATTAATTTGGTCAACTAGAAAAATAAATGCTATAATTTTTTTTAATTGAGCATTAATAGCCCGAGATTGTCGCGTACAAACAAACTGATCAGCTTTATAATTAGTTATATCTCTAATTGATAACAGTGACCTGGAGTAATCAGTGTCACATTCAATATTGCCTAGTTAGCTTGACTGGTATTGACGGCCATGCTTGAAAGTGGTTTTTTCCTCACGTTTCTCATAACACTAATATTATGTGTTTATCAAATTATTGAAATAATAAAGTTTATAACAAAGTTGGTACAAACAACAACAATTGTACATACTTAATCATGATATTTATTAAATAACTGATATTTAATAAATAAATGATTATAACACATGTCATGAAATATGCATTAATATTATCTTAATATATATAAATCTCGTGTCACAATGTTTGTCCTCAATGGACTCCTAAACCACTTAACCGATTATAATAAAATTCGCACACCATGTGCAGTTCGATCCAACTTGAGAGATAGGATAGCTTAAATCTCAAATTATAGTCCGATTCGCGATACCCACCCCTCCGGCTCCGGAGGGGTGGGTATCCGTGGGGATTTCCAGCACGTAAAAAAAATATAAAAGGCCTATGTCCTTTCCCAAGCTCTAGTCCAACTCTGTACCAAATTTCATAAATATCGGTTTAGTGGTTTAGGAGTGTTATATGTGGCAATAATTCGGTTAGGCAAGGACACAACCGTATTCCCGTCTCAATTGAGCAGTCCGACTGGAGAAAGTACATCCGCCCTACAGAATACCACGGCCATAATAACCTCGTTTAATGTTCCCGGCGGTGATAGGGTAGCCAGAGCTCACTGGAGAGTTTTTGTGCTGTCATTAGGAAGACTAAAGGCTATTCCTGCTTTGTCTTCTACACTGACGACACATAAACTCTCTGTTTACAGGGTCGGCAGCACGAGTGTGACTCCCCTGCCCCTCTAGACAAGTGGAAATTCGTTTGGTGAAATAGAATGACGAATGTATGGGATTTGACGTATGTGACATGCGTTAACGACTGTTATATAGTGGTCATATACGTCAAATCGCATGCATTCCTCTTTCATTTCCATCAAACCTCGGCCAACGAATTGGCACTTGTCTAGAGAGGCTGGTGTTGCACACGAAGAGATTACGCCAGCGCCCACGTATTATGGCCGCGGTATTCTGTAGGGCGGTGATACTTCCCTAGTAGGCCTGCTCAATTGAACGGAATTACCGTCGTGTCCTACCTCCTACAAAATGAGATGGACTAGCGATGCAGCTCGCTTGGATAGGCGATTTGTAAAGTGACTCGCCGCACAGCGAAAATCGACGCGACGATTAGTAAAAGAAGGATTCACAGCTCTTCATTACCCGTCATTATACTAGTCTCATTTTATTTATTCTTGGTATTATCATTATTCTTTCAGCCTTTTTCCCGAATCAGTTGTCTTATTCTAGTTAATTTTACTTATTCCTGCAATAATAACTAACAATGTATATACTCCCCAGCCAAAGTCGTACGAGTTCGGGTACTCAGTGAAGGATGCTGAATCTGGGAACGACTACGACCGCAAGGAGAGCTCCGATGGGAATGTTGTCAAGGGAGAGTACAGGGTGCAGTTGCCTGATGGGCGCACCCAGATCGGTACGTATTTTTTAAGGTTCCGTATCTGCAAGGAAAGAACGGAACCCTTATTGTATCATGCGTTCGAGACGCCGAGGCGGGAGCTTGTGACGGCCCTGGGGGTGAGAGTGCTCACGCTCTCCACCCTGCTCGCGGCGATGGTCTGCTGCGCGGATGCGTGGGCGGCCAGCGCCTCCTTCTGCGAGCAGGTCATGCTCGCGAAGGAGACAGCAGAGCGGGCGCGGCGCGATGAGCGAGAGAGGCTCGCTGACATCGCTGCACGCGCCCGAAGGCGGCTCGGGCGTCGGAGGGCGCAAACTGACCTCCGCCCCCCATGAGCGCGGGCCTGAGGGTGACGGGTGGAGCCGCCCGACACCCTAGCAGAAGCAGGCCACGGCGGTGGCGCGCATCGTAGAACGATGCGGGCCCCCCCCCCCCCCCCATACCAGAGGGCCAAACCGAGAGGAATGGCCCTGGGTCAGCCGGGGTGCGAGGGATATGTCAAAAGACAACCTCACCTTCAGCCTAGCACAACGACCCATAGACGGCGTGCGGTTTAGTCGGTTCGAGTCCGATATAACCCTCCGACTCCGTGGCATCCGTGGGGATTTCCAGCACGTAAAAAAAATTACTTACTTATCATTTCGTTACCCGTCTGTCTGTCTGGCCGTCTTTCTGTGAAAACATTTTTCTCAGGAATGCGTGATAGTATAAAGTTAAAATTAATACCAATACTCAGGCCTATGACGTCTTGATACTGAACAAAAATCTAAATACTGCGTCAACCATGGAGAAGGAAAATCATATTCTGTCCTCCGTGGCGTCAACGCAATCAAAATATATTGCGAAGTTCTTCCCTAAATTTTATTTTGTACGGAACCCCCAGTGCACCAGCCCGACTCGCACTTGACCAGCTTTTTATACCACTTATGTGGCTGACAAGCACACGACCCACCTGATGGAAACTGGTTACCGTGGCCTATTGAAGAGTGCAGCACCAGGGGAGTCACAATCGTGCTGTCGACCCTGTAAACACACAGAGTTTCTGTGCCGTCAGTGTAGAAGTCAAAGCAGGTATAACCTTTGGTCTTCCCACTGACAGCACAAAAACTCTCCAGTGAGCTCTGGCTACCCTACTCACCGTGGGGAAAACAACGCGAGGTTATTATGGCCGCGGTATTCTGTAGTGCGGAGGTACTTCCCCAGTCGGACTGCTTAATTGGATGAAAATACCGTCGTACCCCGCTAAGACCGATTCAAAATTCTACTATTTTAATTGAAGTGAAAGAATTATTAAATCCGCCCAGTCGTTTCTGAACCTATTCATGACAAACAAACTTACAAATCTTTCCTCTTTATAATTTTAGTATAGCTAGATGTGAGTTAAGCGTGTGTTTGTGTGTAGTCAGCTCTGGCTACTGACTGGGTTCAAGTCCCGTCCGAGGATTCACTATTTTTTAAATGTAAATCGATTATTTGAATCTAATTCCATAATTTTTTTTATAGTAAATTAGCAACCGAAATCATCGAAATTACGAATATTCCCTCTAACCCCTCCAACTAAGCTAAATTGCTTTACGCTAGGAGTGAGTTGACGTCGGTAGTGTAATTACCAGGATTCGAATCCGGGACCTCTCGATCGTAAGGCCGACTCCTTAACCACTAAGCTACCGACGCTTCTAAATATAATAATTACTAGCTGACCCGCGTGACGTCAGATCCCGTTCCCGCTGCACCCTCTACTATATTAAACATGTATTATACATATAAACCATCCTCTTGAATCACTCTATATATGAAAAAAAATCCGCCTCAAAATCCGTTGCGTAGTTTTAAAGATTTAAGCATACAAAGGGATATAGGGACAGAGAAAGCGACTTTGTTTCATACTATGTAGTGATATTCAAATAACCTTATTCTTATCAAATCTATCTAATCTTAACCCTGTATTATAACAGTGACGTACCACGCTGACTGGCAGACCGGCTTCCACGCTGACGTCCGCTATGAGGGACAGGCTAAATACCCTGAACCTTCGTACAACCACCGACCACAAGGTAAGTCAAAAGAAATCTACGTTTCGATTAAGATAGGAAAAAATGAATGCCCAGGTGGGATGGGGTGGAATGTCGGTAGATGCCTCCCACCGTCGCCCTAAGACGGTAGTATAGGAGAATTTGGATAGCTTCAGGTGTGGCTCGGTGGCTCAGTGGTCAGGGCATTCCCCCTGTAAGGGAAAGATCGTGGGTTCGAGTCCCACCTGGGCATTCATTTTTTCCTATCTTAATCGATTTGAAAAGTTAGCATGGTAAATGCTTCAAAAATTTCATTCAAATCTACGTTTGTTCTATATTCTAGAACACATATTATATGCTCAGTTTGGGGTCAAGATAGCACTGCGCGATTACTATAGATTACTTTAACTCTCGTGAAAAAAAAAATGTATTCTAAAACTCTCATAAGTTTTTGAAAATTCAATCCATACTTGTATAATGAATGCAAAAGTAACTCTGTCTGTTCGAAGCGAACGTTCCACTGAACTGAATTTGGTGAAATTTGGTATAGGGGTAGCTTAGGACATAGGCTATGTTTGATCGCGATAACCGACATGTACGCGGGCGGAGCCGCGGGCATCATCTAGTTTTTAATAAACTTTTTTTTGCAATAAAATAACTATTGTTTTTTTTTGTTGCAATAGTTTTTTTTTTGCAATAAAATAACTATTGCACATAAATAAATACATACTTTTGTATGTTTATTCGTTTTCTAGAACCCTTAACACAGGCTAGTTAAGCTATGGTTACTATACCCTGGATCTAGAATCTGATAGAATATTCTAGTGAAATTCTCTCTATTTATCATGTGGGTGATTGGTGTAGGTAATTGGTGTATTAATTATATTTGCAAAATAAATTATTTTTGACTAAATCTGACTCCATCTTCTAGTTATTATTATTACTAGATGTTGCCCGCGGCTCCACCCGATATCGGTTATCGCTAGTGTTGAGCCAACGCTATTGAGCATTTAATTCACGTCTCTACTCAACTTTGTTCTCGACTATTTTTACATTAATGATCACTGCTCCGCTCCCTTGAGTAGTACAGTGATGATAAATAGCCTATGTGTTATTCTGATGTATAAGCTATATTATTGTAAAGTTTCATTAAAATCCATCCAAACATACTTACAAACTTTCTCATTTATTATATTAGTAGGATTTTATTTACTACTAGCTGTTGCCCGCGGCTTCGCCCGTGAAAATGTCGGTTATCGCTTAGTGTTGAGTTAACGCTATTTTTCTAAAATAAAAGTAACCTAAGTAACTCCTTATTACAGCAGCTACCTCCCAATAAAAGACCTGTCAAAATCGGTCCAGCCATTACAACCGGAACAAACAGACAGACAGACAGACAGACAAAAATTGTAAAAAATATATATTATGGTGTATGTTTATTTTGTATTCAAACGGTTTTTTTTTTCAATATTGCAAACAGACATTCCTATTTTATTTATATACAAGTACATGTATGTATATAGATTATTATTTATTCACGCCCAACAACTTAACGCTTACAGGCACATACAACTACAACGCCCCCACAGACTACAGCGGCTCCCTCACAGGGTTCAACAACTACAAACAACCATCACCTTCCTATGGGCCCCCCGGCTACCATTGAGTGACAAACGACCACGACAGCTCAATAGTTACCATATTGTACAAATTATAAGGATTATTATTACGTTTTACAATTTAAAACACTTTAAGATATATTTCACAAGAACTAAATTATCAATTTTAAATGTATGAAATATACAATTATCAATAAAACAAAAAATTAAAAATCTATGATACAAATTAAAGACTAAGAAAGTTACGCGAATAATTATTAATATTGAAATAAAATTATTTATAATGTATTCTATCGTGATTTATATTTTAGTAAATCGCTATAAAATCCATTGAAATAGTTTCTTTGTCAGGTGTTTTCAGGACTTTATATTACACGTTAGAACTTTATGTATTTGAAAGATTACGCGAATAATAAATATTTAAATATAAATTAATTTTAACAGATTCTGTCACGATTTATTTTTAGCACAATAATAAATTGCTATAAAATCTGTTAATATAGTTTTTTGGCAGATTTTTTTTAGAACCTTAGTACCTTATCTTTTTATTGAAATCGGTTAAAATTCAAAAAGTAAGCAAGTACATAATGTATTATAAATAAGTTTGATTTGAAAGATCTTTGTGTACATAAGTAGATAATACCCATGCGTGTACAGTCGACAAAATCGATAGTATCCCACCTTTATATACAACTTTACATGCAAAGGTGGGATACTATCGATTTTGTCGACTGTACATATCTTTTATAGTGCTATAAAACACGTTCAGATATAGAATAGATATAAATGCAATCAGTATTCTTATAAGATATAACAAATTAGTGTTAAGTATTCGTATTTTTGTAATCAGTATTGTTTAATATTAAAGAAATTATAAATATAAATAGGTATTTTTATTTATTTAATGGGTTTCTATGTTTGTATGCCCCCAAGGTCGCAGATAAGCACACGACCCACCGATAATGGTGCGTGGTTACAGTGACCCAGTGGGGTGAGGTCCTTATAACTCGATTCCTACCGGCTTGCTCTGCAAAGGAAAGCCGCAGACGGAATGTTTGCATTTTTATTCCGAACTTTTTCACCGGCTTCTCTTTTGAAAACTTTCACTCTTCGCTACTGCCGAGATCTATGGACGTGTGCAACACAAAGGGCGTCATACTCATGTTGCCCTGTAATAACCTTCTGTTGATCTTCTTGAAGAAACCCATATTGTAGTCGCTTGAGAAAAACCACTGCATATCCCGTTCCACTATGATCTTAAACGTCTGACACTACAGAATACCTACTGCGCCCATAATAACCTCATGTTGTGTTGCCAACGGTAAGTAGGGTAGCCAGAGCTCACTGGAGAGTTTTTGTGCTGTCAGTGGAAAGATCAAAGGCTGTTCCTGCTTTGTCTTCTACGCTGACGGCACAGAAACTGTCTGTGTTGACAGGACCACTTTCGCCGTGTGCTTGTGTGACTATCTCAGTGGTATAAACAAAAATACCTTACCTGCTCGTTGATTAATTGACGGACTAGGTTCTGTCGCAGGCTTTCCTCTTGGGATTAGGATGTCCTGGATGTCAGTCGCATTTCTCCCATAAAAACCTAAAAAGCCTTATAGGCCATACCAAAACAAGGAGAACCGGTAAGCGAATCCAGCCCCTCTACACCTCCTAAATATATTAAAAAAAGACAAGTGTCAATTCGTTGGCCGGCGTACTGTAGAATTGAATGACGAATGTATGGGATTTGACGCATTCGACATGACATTTCAAATGCGTCAAATTCAGGGTAGCGATCTTCTCCCAAAACAGATTCCTTGATCTGTGAATTTGGCCTCCTAACTTACTCTCTCAAAAATTAATTATTTCATTCATTCATTCATTCATTCTGGTGTCCTCTCCCCTTATCAAAATTCTCTACAAATTCATATCCATGAACGAAATAGAACTATAACTGCGCTCAAAAAAAAAGTTTTTTTTTCCTCTTTAATAATGTTGTGATATTGTATGAATGCAAACATAAGCTGGGTATTTATTCACATAACCCGCGAAATAAGGCTAAGCCAAATTTTGTTACTATCCCATAAATACCTAGAGACAGCTTTAAACGATTAAACCTAATCTCTACCTTGAGGTTGGCAGAATCATCGGCAACCAAATAGCTGATGTAAGGAGCCATTTGAATAAAATATGAAGAAGAAGAAGAAAGCCTCGTATGCAAGAAGCGGGATCAATATTGAATGAATCGTCAAAGCTAGTTTAGCGCCTGTTACAAATATGTTTGCAATAATACGTGGTGCGTATAAGAGAAATTAAATTAAAAACGGCATTTCAGCAGGAATATTTACCTGAACTTATTAAATTAAGAATGGTAAAAGAGTGATAACAGTTGCGTCGGTTCTTATTTTATCGTTTTTATTTATTTTTAATATCCACCCAACCTAAAACGGTAAATTATTTGACTATTAAATATTATGACATACAATTTGACTTATAACTTACCGTTTTGACGTTTAGTAAAAAGTAATTAATTCGTCTAGGTCGTATAAAACCTATAAAAGCCGCAGGTAGGTTTTTTTTTATGCCACTTAGGTGGCAGACAAGCACACGGCCCACCTGATGGGAAGTGGTTACCGTGGCCTATGGACGTTTGCAACACCAGGGACATCACAATCGTGCTACCAACCCTGTAGATACCTTCTAATACCCTTCTTGAAGAACCCCATATTGTAGTCGCTTTGGAAAACCACGGCAGGAAGTTCATTCCACAACCTGAGCGTGCGTGGGATGAAGTTCCTTTCAAAACGCACGGTGCGCACCATTTCCGGTCGCAGTGTGTGAGGATGAATTCCCTGCCTATGGCGAGTGGTGCGATGATAGAATGCAGCGGTGGGCATCATGTCAAACAATCCATCTGAGCACAAACCATTGTATAGGCGGTAGAACACAGCGAGGCAAAGTCCCTTCTGAGGCTGAGAGGTTCCACATCGCCTGTGAGTATGGGATTGTCGACGAGCCTCAACGCCCGTCTTTGCAATGAGTCGAAGGGGCCAAGCTGGTATGCAGGCGCTCCGGCAAAAAGGTGACAGCAGTACCCCATGTGGGGCCGAATTTGTGCCTTATAAAGCAGAAGTCGTTGCCCCGCAGTGAAGTACTGCTTCGCCCTGTTGAGCACTCCAAGTTTCTTTGAGGCCAGCTTGACCTTGTCCTCCAAATGGTTGCGGAACTGAACGTCGCTTGAGATGTCGACACCTAGGATCCCAATACTCGAAGAGATGGAAAGTGGTGTGCCCAGGAATTGCGGCGCCACAATAAATGGGGTTTTCTTAGCGGTGAATACACATACTTGTGTCTTAGTGGGGTTAAATTGGACTAGGTTAAGTCGACCCCAATCGGATACTCCCGAGAGAGTAGTCTCGATTTCAGACACAAGTTGTTCGCGTCTCTTCTCCACCTCGAATTGAGGGATATTTGCACGACCCGTGTAACACGTATCCCCGGTGTTGTCGTCCGCATAGCAATGAATAGATCCATCAGACAGCATGTCATTGATATGCAGCAGAAACAGCGTCGGGGACAACACGGAGCCTTGTGGGACACCAACGTTTATGTCCATGCGGTCCGAGCAGCTGCCATCAACGACAAAGTCCCTCGGGGAGTCCGTAGCGTTCCCATTACACTACTGACGTGAACCCACTCCTAGCATAAGCGATTTAGCTTGGTTGGAGGGGTTAGAGGGAATATTAATATTTTCAGCTGCTAATATTCTTTAAAAAGAAAAAACAAGAGATCATAATGTCTATCCGTGTCACGCCGCGCGACAAAATTCTGCGGACAGTAATTGATATATTTGGCAACATATCTACCATTCTGTGAACAAAAAAAAACACGGGTTGCATTACGGGAGTGCCGGCAGAAGTGAAAACTTTTTCTTTCTTTCTTTCTTCGTTATATACAGATAAGAGAAAAAGATAAAAAGAATACCATACCTATAATATAGCGCCAATCATAGAACCTATCACAAATTTTCTGCTAATTTTCTGTCAGAAGAAATTAATAAATTACAAACAGAAATAAATTACAAACAGAAATAAATTACAAACAGAAATAAATTACAAACAGAAATAAATTACAAACAGAAATAAATTACAAACAGAAAAAATTATCACAAAAAGTTATAAATTACAAAAAGCAAAATAATCACAAAAAGTGTCAGAAGCCCAGGTTCGCACCCGGTACTATCTGAAACCATAAGAACTTACAGTCGAAGCGCTCACCGTTATTCTACGAAGCTTCTTGCAAAATAAACAGACTGCTAATGTTGTATGACGTCAGTCGTCGGTTACGGTTCAAGGGTCAAGTGATCCTGACGCGAGTTTAACAATTTTTACCCATCCAACGCCGCTAAAGAAGTTTTCACTTCAAAAACTATATATTTGGCGAATGATCTTCCATTTTGAGCATGAATATTTGATGACAAAATATTAAAAACTTTACAGACACACAATTTGGGTATTTCCTTATACATAATACCCCTCAACACTGATAAGATGAGAAAAAAACAGCAAATAAATTTACATACGATATCTTTATTACAGTCAAATAATAATGTGTTTGTGTACAACTCTCATATAAATAGAGATAATAATGGACATTCAGAAACAAACACTGAGAAAAACACAATAATATCTAATAATAATTTAAAAAAAAAAAACCTAAGCTAATCGAGTTAAAATCCGTTAAAAAATTACTTATTCATCACTTCAAAGGCGTTAACTTCCGATAATGTCATCTATTGTTTATGGAAATATGAAATAAAATAAATTTTAACACAATTTATCTCGATTCATAGAAGCAGTCTGTTTTTTTATTCTTTAATAATTTACTTTGTCAAAGTCTGATACTATACTTAACAACTTAAAATATTCTTATAGTCAAGAATCAATTCAATAGATTCTTAATTCTTTGATTCTTTAATATTTTTATGGTTAAGGTATATATGGAATAGGATTATAATTCAATTTAACAATATTATCAATAACTACATAAATAGGCTCTCCTTGCCTATTAAACGTTAGTTCTCTCAAATCAACTATATTAGCTACTCTGTCCAAAGCGTACTTATATTTATTGTACACATATACTCCACTAGTAGCACAAATAAATGGTCTAAAAGTATTATCAGTGGTTATAACATTTACTGTATACCTCTCATGACTGTTAATAGCTCTCGTACCTAATTTTACTCTAAAAAGATTTCTATCTTGTGTAAAGAAAATATTATTATCATCATCCACGATTAATTGATCCACATATTCGCCTTGAAGTTCTGGTAAACGGATCACCATTCCGTAGTCAAATTTATAAGCTTCCCTTCTCCTATTAATATAATAAACATAGTCTTTAAAAAATAAGTAATGAATGCTATCTTGTACGGGTAGTTTCTCTGGAACTCTGTTATCATTCAGGAAGTATAATCCATCAGAACCACCGACATATATCCTATTTCTTCTTTTATCTATAGTTACTCCTGTAGCATTTCTTATACCATCTATAATTCCAGCAGTTTTATCATTTATATTGAAGTAACCTAAAGCTCTTGAAGGTATTTTAGCTATTTGATCGAATGTGAAATATAATGTGTTGTCATTTTCATTGAGAACTAATTGATGGATGTTGTTAATTCCTTCTTTTAAGATCTGAATCTCGTGGCATCTGTAGTTGAAGAATATTCCTGGACATTTTTGTGCGGTTGTCCAGGAGAGAAGAGCGGTGAATATCAGTAGCTTCATGTTCTGAAAAAAGAGGAAAATAGAGTTGATTACTTTGGTCTCTTATCGACATAAAACAATGACTTATTAACTTAATCATATTCTGTCCTCCGTGGGAAGCACCAACAGAATCTTATGAGGCTTTTGGGGAATTTAACATTCCTTCAATCTTATGTCCTTTAAGCCAGACGTGAAAAGTTACCATTGAGGTGCATCCCAGAATCGTTTAGCAAGTGAATACATGTAGTCTTTATCTGACCTGTTGAGAAAGAGGCACCTGAGACCTCCAATTACGAATTGTTCCCTTTTCGCACCTACAAGGTTTGATGCTTCTCTCTTTGTTAATACCGGTCGCATTCGAAGCTAACCTCGGAGCTCAGAGTTCGCTGTTTCCAGTTTTATTGCATGTTTTGGCTGAACTTCGCCATTTTCCGTGAAGCGATTGCCACTGACCTCCAAAACCAATTGGCAATATCGGAGTTTAACTTTGATGGTGACTTTCATTCTATAGATATCATTTAACTATGTACTTTTGCGGGGTGAGGTCATCAGCCCACTGCTGGCCCTCAATTCTGCTAAAGCCAAATAAACTGTCATACTACAGACACTGCAATAAATGGCATTAAATTTTTGACTTTAACACTATAAACTTAAAGTCCAAAATTAAATGAAGATTGTCACATGTCACTTTTTCATTCACTCTACAAAAAGCCATTTAATATTTGACTTTAAGTTCATGACTTTAAAGTTTAAAATTAAACGGGTAATTTTTGCAGTGTCTGTGGTATGACAATGGTTTTACTTTAGTAGAATCGAGGCCCTGGACATAGGTATCTCCTAATGTTGGGAGGCTTTACTACTGTTTCCTCCACGCTGGCCAGACGGGTTGGTACAGTTTATTTTGAGATTTCCTTCTCTTGCAGTGATATCGTCTGCGTATTTTTCCGTTAGTCGCCTCTTACGACACCCTTGGGATAAGATAGGATGGTGATATTCGTTTTCTTTCTCCGTCATCACACGGATAAGTCATATTGGCATGCCCTAAATTAAAAAAGAATTTCATCTACTTAGATTAGATATTGATAGTCGATAGCCCCGTACATAATGACCTTCGTTATGTAGAGGGGGTCATACTTGAGTGATGAAGGTCAAACCACTGGACCATGACCCCCTACCTACACTAAGGTATTATTATTTCTAATATCTACTAATGTAGCAGGAAGCATTTGTACAAAAATAAACATGGTGTTAACGTAGATTGATTTCAAGGAAATAATTAACGCGTTATGTCTGAGCTAACAAGTCTAATTGAATTAGCAGCATTATCTTCCTATCAGACGTACTTGTGTGCAATTTGATAGGGTCAAGATGCATTGCACCCACATGCAATTTAACCCTATATAATCCAATGCTAGAACATCTAGTTCCGTAGGTCGTCCGGCTTATTAAAAGAAGTAAGCGATACCCGAACTCCGAAGTGATCGAAAGTCTCGAAAAGAATTGGAAACAACGCTAAGATGAATTTTTATAGTGCGATAATTCTCTCGGATCTCGCCGGTCGGCGAATGTGGTTATGCGTATGCCTGATTTCCTAAGGCATATATATCCTTCGCAACACCTACTGACTTAAGGCCATCTCCGGTGACACGTAGGAGCCACCTGGTTCCCCATCCCGTCCCCCTGAGCCAGGGACGATTTGGGGACCCAGTGGTCCCCCCATCCGAAGAGGTAGGCACGCATAGGGCCGCCGCTAGCCCAGCCTGCTACTACTAGGGTGACAGGTGACACCTGTGAACCGTAAGCCCGCATGGAGGACGGAGGTCGGTGAGCGAAACCCGACATATGAGTCACCTCCAGCGCTTCGTAGGACCTATACTTTTATAAAATTCCATACAGTATCATTTTCAATTAGACGTATTATCCTGATTGCATCCGAGACCATTAGGTGCCCTTGGAGCTCAGGGTCCGCCTTCCGGCTCTTCCTCCCCCACTTCACAGGATCTTGGGCGTCCATAGTAGTCCTAGAGAATCCTAGAGAAGATACCACTTCTCGAGGCTCCCATAGACAGAGTACTATGTCACCACACCTTCGAAAGGAAGTATCATATCCACGACATCAAGCCAGGACTTCTTGAGCCTACACCTTCTACCTAGACCCGGCGGGGCTGCCATTGCCAAGCATTTGTTACCCACGTAGCCCGTTTCAAATTCCATACAGCCCGGTTTCAAATTCCATACATCCTGATAGAATCATCATTGTCCATACGGTGCACCATTTTACCTCGCCCTTCGCAAATGTCAGTCAACTAATGACATGTCACGCATCGTTGAGTCCTGTATGTTGTACAATATGATGTAGACCATGAATAACAATACACAATACATATGAGGGCACGCGTGCACGCCTCAATAAAGATTTGATTCATGTGAAGTTATTGGGAAAAATCTAATTAAAGAGTTTCTTTTTTCGCGCGGACGTAATCCTACGACCATAACCTTTCTAAGGGAATACTCTCACCACTGAGTTACTTGCACCTGTTCTGGATAGCTCAAATTCTCGTTTCAATGAGTAGGACGACGTCGTCCGGAGAGAATGAGATTTTCACGGGTTCTGGTCCCGAAGGTTGCTGAGTTTATCCATATTTTTCAAACACCTTTGGTGCCTTGGAAGATGGTTAGGCCTTTGGTGTGGGACGCAACATACGTCGACACCCTTGGGCCATCCCATCTTCCAAATTCAACGTACTGCGCTTGGGCTGCTGCGGCATCTGCGGAGACCCTCAAACGGCGAGAATATTATGATATTACCAGGAATTATATATTTGAGCTATTTGCTGCTGGGGTCATAGGGTCAAGAAACTGCAAAGCGACTGGTCGATGATTCTCGTGACCAAAGGGTTGGCCAGTTTTTGGCACAACGGATAGGCATTGCCATCCAACGGTATGCGGCTCGGGTGCGTGTCGGAGGGCACAGACCGACCTCCGCCCCCCATGGGCGCCGGCCTGAGGGTGACGGGTGGAGCCGCCCGTCACCCTAGTCCGGGACCAACCCCGTCGTTGAGTCGGGGACCTCTCGGACTGGCCCTCCCGAGACCCGGGCCAGACCGAGAGGGATGGCCCTGGGTCAGCCGGGGTGCGAGGGATATGTCGCATGACAACCTCACCTTCGGCCTAGCACTACGACCAAGAGACGGCGTGCGGTTTAGTCGGTTCGAGTCCGACATAACCTCCGGCTCCGGGGGGGGTGGGTATCCGTGGGAATTTCCCGCACGTAAAACGGGGCAATGCCGCCAGCCATTTGGGCACGTTAACAGTCGATATCGATGGTGAGAAATTCTTCGATGCTTAAACTCTTTGAACTCTTTTATATTCTTGTAATAAATATTTAGCGTTTACGATTTTACGTTTTAGTCTAATTTTTTTACAAGCTTTTATTTAACTTGCAATGTATGTTTGTTCGGGTGGAATCTTACAACTCAATTTTAAGGCACTTGCCCTCAACCGATTGAGCTGAAATTTGGTATGCACGTTCAGTTCGGATGACAATGCAAGAAGAAAAAAAAGATTGTTTTTAAAAAGGTTTTTCTTTCAAATATTCTTGTTTGTAAATAAACACAAGTAATTTAATCACATTGAATATAGATAGCTTTCAACGTTTCAAATTTTAGATAAAACAGGTTTGAAAACCATTTTGAACGAAGTGATCGCCAAACATCATTTGAATCGGATTTAAGCTTCTTTGAAACAGTCCAAGTGACACTGAATACCTACTAATCTAATATATAAAATTCTCGTGTCACAGTTTTCGTTGCCAAACTCCTCCGAAACGGCTTGACCGATTTTGATGAAATTTTGTGGGCATATCGGGTAGGTCTGAGAATCGGCCAACATCTATTTTTCATACCCCGATTCGCGATAACCGACATCCACGCGGGCGGAGCCGCGGGCGACAGCTAGTTTACATAGATAAAGATGTATGTTCGATTAAACAGACTTATTGGCTTCACTTCATGATCGTAGCAATCCCGATTAAAATGCACTTGTAAGACGGCATGGGATCAAAATATAATCATTTTGAGCAGCAAGGTGCCCGCTATGATCATGGATGCTGATGATTGATTTCAATATGTAATATTATCTTCTGACAATATACAGTTTGCAAAGCAAATGGCAGGACTGATTAAAATCAGTGTAACCTATAACTAAACATGACATAATCGTATTATCAAACCTCTATTGTTCCATTGCACTTATAACACACATATATCATCACTGTTGCAGCTTTTATTATAGGAAAATTACAGGTATTGTACATATAACCTTGAATGACACACTACAGAAAAAAGAAACAATAATTTACTTACAGTTTAGAATAAATCCGTACACAAATAAACTATACAGAGGTCTCGTCATGTCGCCTGCGCACGAGTCACTGCTGTTTTCTGATTGGATGTGCGGATAGAAAGGGCGGTAACCGTGACATTCACATACACAACACAACAAATTTTATCAGACTTTGATTGTATTCGTCAGCTTTTTGCTAGTGCCTATCTGAAAATATCAAAGATCGACCGAACCCGCAGTTAGCCTGGAAAAGATTGACAGCCTCTGTGGGCGTGGTGGTAGTGAACACAACTGCTACGAAAAGGGTTGAAGGTTCGATTCCCGTTCAGTGCAAATATTTGTATACATTAATATGGTTTTTCTGCTGACTGGTAGGAAGCTAGGCTGAAGTTCAGAGGATATGAACCACCATTAAAAACGCTGACAATCCCATAATCATGGGCCCTACCCCTATTTGCACGCTCCACTTGAAGAACCCTTAGAAATTCCCTCGTATACCCCCCCATCAGAGCCGACGGCGGTGGTTATATCGGACTTGAACCGACTAAAACCGCACGCGGTCTTTGGTCATCAATTGCTGAAGGTCATGTTGCATCTGGCGTATCCCCCACGTCCCTTAACACAGGGCCATCGAAGACCTCTTGGATAGCTTGAAGTACCCAAGATGGTTAGAAGAGGGAAGCTTTGTATCGCCACAGGGTGTATAGGGCTTCATTAAGGATTGGGGGTAGGACACGGCAGTATTTCCGTCCAATTGAGCAGTCCGACTGAGGAAGTACCTCCGCCCTACAGAATACCGCGGCCATAATAACCTCGTGTTGTGTTCCCGGTGGTGAGTAGGGTAGCCAGAGGTCACTGGAGAGTTTTTGTGCTGTCAATGGGAAGACCAAAGGCTATTCCTGCTTTGTCTTCTACACTGACAGCACTGGAACTCTCTGTGTTTACAGGGTCGGCAGAGCTCACTGGAGAGTTTTTGTGCTGTCAGTGGGAAGACCAAAGGCTATTCCTGCTTTGTCTTCTACACTGACAGCACTGGAACTCTCTGTGTTTACAGGGTCGGCAGCACGAGGTGTGACTCCCCTAATGTTGCACACGTCCATAGGCCACGGTAACCACTTTCCATCAGGTTTACCGTGTGCTTGTCTGCCACCTCAGTGGTATAAAAAAAACCAAGGTCTTTGAAGACCAAGCGAACGTCACATGCCAGCCGTTATACCTGCTGAAGAAGAGGTTATTTTGGAGGCTTTCCTGTCAGAGTTAAGAGGTCAGACTACAGTCAGTTGAAAGTCGTATTTCAAACCAAAATGAGGGGACCTTGATCAGCGGACCCTGGACTCAGAAAACTTGAATGCAACCGGAGACAACGCCAAGAAGATTATGAACTTGTTTGCAAACCATGTATCTACCTACTGGATAGACAGGAAGACGGAAACTGAGGGCGTTCTTTTTTCTGTGTTTATTTGCGATATGTGCTTTGTGTCATGCAAGTGTGCCTTTCAGCGGAAGCAACTCCTCAATGTTAATGGCTAAACCTGGCCCAGACCTAGGATCACACGCCGTTTCAAGCGGGTTTCATGCCTCGTGTGTATTAACTGCACTGCTAGATCATTGCTAGCCTCTTTTTGTAAGTATTATAAGTACTGTTTCGGATTTTCTCCTTCACGGTGCCGATTTGTAGGTTCTCGAGTATCTTAGAGTTGAGTTACACGACGGCGACGTTGAGTTCGATTTAAATATAAAAAAGACGGGTTACACTCCGGGAGTGCCGGCAGAATTGAAAACTTTGTTTTCTTTCTTTCTTCGTTATATATCTATGGTTATATACAGAGAAAAAGATAAAAAGAACATACCATACCATACCATACCTATATTAAAGCGCCAATCATAAAACCTATCACTAATTTTCTGTCAGAAGAAATTAATGAATTACAAAAAGAAAAAATAATCACAAAAAGTGTCAGAAGCCCAGGTTCGAACCCGGCACTATCTGAAACCATAATGACTTACAGTCGAGGCGCTTACCGTTAAGCTAAGAAGCTTCTTAGCGTACCTAACAAAATAAACAATCTGTAGCTAATGTTGTATGACGTCAGTAGGTTATGGTTCAAGGATCAAGTGATCCTGACGCGAGTTTAACAATTTTTACCCATCCAACGCCGCTAAAGAAGTTTATACTTCAAAAATTGAATCTGTCTAGGCGGGGTTTAAACCCATGATCTTTGCCCTACACGGGCAATGCTTTGGCCACTAAGCTACCCAGACCTCGAAATCGATTTCAATATTTAGCATGAAATATGCTTAAAAATTTAATTTAAAAAAAACTGTAATAATGAAATGGTAGAAGATTATTTTGTTTCTATTCTATTGTACCTACTACCTATGTACTGTGTACTATGGCCACAGAATAAATAAGATTATAGTACTAGGTACTATAACGGTTGCTGTTGACCTCAGATCTATATAGAAATTATTACCTATGTAATGATATAATTTAGCATATAGTCTTTCTTTTCCGTATGGTTTGTATCCAACCTGCGACAGAGTTGTTCAGGTCCGCCCATATAGGCCTCCGTCTTGACCTAACGACTGTTGACAGCCGAGACCGACTCTTAACGTGCCCCTCCGAAGCACAGAAGCGCTCAGATGTAACACCACTAAACGATCACTCATAACAGTAACGAGGCCCTTCTGTGAAGTAGTGGTAGACTGGTTAGGGTCGCGTTTTGTGACGTACTGTCGCGCTCAGTGTGAATTGTATGCATTGACACTAACAGGCACAATACTGTACCTACCAGTATCTACCAACTTTTAATGAATTCAATAAACGAACATCAAGCGGAGAAAGTTCTCGTTGCGTCACACTGTGTCTCAGTCACACGTTCATACAATGCACACGGAGGTAAGCATTTCGACTTATGTAACATATGTTAACATAACATACCACAGCTGGTCTTGTGCCAAACAATGTAGTGTTGACCTTGAGGAAATTAAAAAGAAACTAATAGTCTTATTGCTCAGGACATACATGTATATCTTGGATTTAAAATTAACTTTATGCGCGCAGTACAAGTTTTTTAATACCTTTGAGGATAGTACGAGGTGCTAGCGTTGGACAAGCTCTAATTCACTAAGCATAGATTATTAAAAAGCGCCCAAGGGCCTAGTTTGTCTCGCGACCTAGGTCTCAGATACGTTTCCCGAGTCATTTCTTGTTTGTGTAATGAATGTACATTCGGATAAAGGAGATACGGGTTGCACTTTTTCATATAAAGTTGTATTTAAAGGTGTAATCATATCTCCTTTGTTGACTGTTCCTACTGTGGTTCCTACCTATTTTGCGTGTGGAAACTTCCTCTACCCACTCGCCGCCGGGCGCGGGGGTGTTTATATCAGGATTGAACCGACTAAATACGCACGCCGTGTCGGCGTTCAGATACCGGTGTGTGTGGTGTGTGGCTAATGTGTGGGTGTAGATGGTGAAATCCAAAACTAAAAGAAATAGGGACAAGTAGCTACCCACGGCTTATTCCCAAAGGCTAAGGTTAAAACAGTCACCGATTTTCGTCCAATTGAGCCACTAATTGAGCAGTCCGACTGGGGAAGTACCTCCTACAGAATACCGCGGCCATTATAACCTCGTGTTGTGTTCCCGGCGTAGCCAGCGCTCACTGGAGAGTTTTTGTGCTGTCAGTGGGAAGAACAAAGGCTATTGCTGCTTTGTCTACTACACTGACGGCACAGAAACTCTCTGTGTTTACAGGGTCGGCAGCCATAGGCCACGGTAACCACCATCAGGGTCTACGGTGTGCTTGTATGCCACCTCAGTAGAAGCTACAAAAATTGTTCCCAACCGCCTAATGGTAGGTAGTCATTGGAAACAAAATATAGCCTTAATCCCAAAGATAATTCAATAAATACTTACTGTCATGGATTTGTAACAGCAAAATACAGACTTATTCTCAAATTCCAAGAGCCACCTCTTATCTGCTTAAACTCATGGTGGTTGGCACAAAGTTTTATAGTTGTTCCCAACAGTGTCCAGGAGGTTATTATTGCAAATAAAACTAGGTAGGTAACTTACTCGAAGTGGTCTACCCCAATTATGATAGCTAAAACTGTATCATAACTGCATTATTAGATTTTTTTACCATCTATGGGTCATCATCATCATATCAGCCATACGCAGTCCACTGCTGAACATAGGCCTCTCCCATAGACTTCCAGAATGACCGATCTAACGCAGCCCGCATCCAGCGCTTCCCGGCGACCTTGATGAGGTCGTCCTTCCACCTGGCCGTTGGGCGTCCTACACCACGTTTGCCCGTACGCGGTCGCCATTCCAGAACTCTTTTGCTCCATCGGCCATCTGTTCTGCGCGCTATGTGTCCCGCCCACTGCTACTTCAACGAGCTAATCCGCTGGGCTACGTCTATCTATGGGTACCTGACTAGAAAGTGAGGAATCGAACCCGTTGACTATAAAAAACCGTGTTTTTCCTCTTTTCTGTAACAAAAGCAACTACTGTCAGTCAGTAACTTAGTAACTTAGTTTAAAAATATTAATCGGAGCGCCATGTAGTGGTGAATTATTTAAAATGTCTTTAAGAAAAATTTAAAAGATTAAAATCACTATTATTCTGGACAAGCATTATGTTGCTAAGGTGATAATAAATGAAAACTATGAATTGTTACACCCTTGAACGATGCATGGACGTAACTAAATATCTTGGATGTATTGAACCTACAGGTAACGCTATCTATCAGCGAATAGACGCGAATCAGCTCGCACGTGTCGTTTCTTATTGGCCAGCGGTATCTCTTTGGCAAAGTGCGACACTGGAGTCGGCTTTCTTTTACTATAAAAATAGCTTCACTATTTAGAAAATCTCTGATAATACTATAAAATTGGAAGTACTTAACTATTTGATATTATTTTGTTTTTTTTATACCGTTTAGGTGGCAAACAAGCACATGGCACACCTATTGGAAGTCACACTCGTGAACTTTTCAATACCCTTCTTGAACTGTATCCGTAATTTAAAAAGTGAAGAGTACACTGATAGATGATTAATATTTTTTTCATCAAGTAAATAATTTATTGCAAAAAACAATGTTATTACAGTTTTTATTTCATACATAATAACTTACAATAAATCATGAATACCTATGTGAGGAACTAAAACATATTAGCATGACAGAAACAGTCTCAATAAATAATAAACAGAATGACTAAATGAAATTCCTGACTCAACTCGGAATCAAACCTGGTATAACCGAATACCTTTAACTAATGAGCCTACTCGTTGGTCGGCATCCTTTGTGCAATGCCGAAAGTCGAAATTATTTTATTAAATTCTTTCATTTCGAACGCGAATCTGAAAGTGAGAAGACGTGTGTTCAGTGACAATACTTTAAACCTATTTGGCATTATTTGGTAAGTTTTGAATATTTTTTTAATAATTGGATTATTTTGTTAATGTTTTTCGGAAAATATATATAGTTGTTTACACTACCTACAGTTAAACATTATTATATTGTAAAGGTCTATTTCACGTGTATTCGTAGCTATGGAATCAAATAAACCGCACTAGAATAATTAATTTGTTTACTAACTATATTTATATCCTGTTGCTTTCAAAGATTGAGATTTTTTTCTGTACATCATTGTGTGTTGAGAATTTGAGATATTATGACGGGATGTTACCATAATGCAGAAGTATAGAAATTCGATCCTAATATTCAGTGAAGGAATTACAGTAAACAAATATTAACTTATTGCTGTAAAATAAATATAGAAGTTATTTTGGTGCTCTTACGCTGCCCGACTTCTATAATTTTGCAAACATGATGAATACTTTTTTATCCTTTTTGATAAGTTTGAATTGTATTTATTCGCTGTTCTGTAATTCCTACATTCAAATATTTTTTTAAATGAGTTATAAGCTCACAATGAAAGACGCTTACAGAAATTGTAAATGAATTTTTATATATTAAAAGTTCTTGACGTCACGTCCGCGCAAAAACTTTCAATGAACTTTTTCTTACCTACTCGGCTGTCTCATTTTACTATTATTTATTTACATTACTACAGTTTATTTACATTTATATTATGGTGTTTACATGACAATGATTACAGATTGAAATATAAGATGTATCCAACGAAAAGCATGTACGAATATATGAGTGAAATGAACAGACTATTTCCAAGAAGTGCAGAGAATGGTAAGCAGACATTTTATATAACAATCCTTACACGAAATCCTACAGAGAAATTTATTACAAAGTTTTATATCATTTTCTTTCAATATTGTTGAATTCATTTAATATGGTTCAGGTTCTATGCCCCATATTTGCCCTTATGTAAGATTCCTTAACCATTTGCTACCATTTGTATATAAAAAAAAATAACTTGTCATGTTCACGTTTTTTTTACGTTTGTCGCTAACTGTAGCCCTGGGCTCCACACTGCGTAACTTTTGTCGAACTTAAACCGACTACAATAAAACGCACGCCGTCTGTAGGTCGATACTGGTTGCCAGAGTTGAAGTTAGCAGGCATATCCCTCGCATCCTGACCACCCAGGACAAGCTCTCTCAATCTGGCCCTCCTCTGGTGTAGGGACCACGGAGTCCCCAACTTGTCTCTGGGTTTGGGGAGGAGGCCTGCTTCTGTTAGGAAAATAGAAAACCTATGTTATTCGAAACTGCAATCTATCCTTAAACCAAATTGAGAGATTCATTCAGCCATTAGATTGTGATTGAATAAGAAACGTCCAAACATCTTTATAAACTTTCGCATTTTTAATATTTTTGTATTGAATTGTAGGATTATTTAACCATATTGTTTGATTTGCAGACACTAGGCAGTTACATTATGCTATTTAATCAATTCAATTTGTTAATAATTTCAGATCTCTACCACTCTCCAAACCCGACAAACACAACCATACATTCACCATTTTGCCAATCCACATCAATCAACAGATCTTCCAGTTCAGCTGACTCCGCTTCTTCCGAGTCATGCCCGGACGTGTCTCGCCGGTATGACATGTTGAGACCATCAGAACAATCATTTGACACTCCATTTGTCATCAGACGCCAAAGGCCCATAATTGGAAGGAAGATCTTTGATAACCCAGAACGTCGTGAACCGATATCGCAGCAAATTCCAAAACCATTTGAAGAAGAAGTAACAAACACAATATGGCAGTCTGAAGAACAACATTTATATCCACACACTCCTCCAAATGTATTTGTTGAACAGAAAAATTACACAAAGAATGTGTTCTATGAACTGTTTCCCAGTGAACCAAAAGGTTTTGAATTTAGAACACCAATTTCTCCCAGGTCTCCTGCCTCGAATTATACAGCTTCAGTTGGCAATTCACCAATTTATTCACCACCAATGGTAAATACTTCACCGATTTCTGCAAAACTTACATTACCAACAATGCCTACACCACCAGTCTTTCATAGCTCCCCAAATTTTGCAAGTTCTTCAAGATTTGAGTTGAAGCCGCCCAAAATGTGCACTTTCTGCCGCAAAAATGGGGAAACTCCACTAGTTTATATGACACACACAGTCAAGGAAAAAGTTGGGAATCATAATGTGGTTACATGCCCAATACTGAGATCACACGTTTGTTCTACTTGCGGCGCATCTGGGGATAACGCTCATACAATGTAAGTTATTTTTCACTGTTTTGTAACTTCAGGAACAGATGTGATGTGCGTTTTAGCAATGCATCTTTTGCATAATGGGCTATTTTCTGCAACTCCATGTCATGGTAAGATATTGGCGGCTGGGTCTCGAGGTGGCTCTGCACAAGTCCGAGGCCATGTTCTTTCATGGCCCTCGGCGCAGGCCAGGCCCGGGAGCCAGCCTAAGAGTGGGAGGTACTCCCATCGACATCAAGCCCCGGTTGAAATACCTGGGGCTCGTGCTTGATGGTCGATAGGACTTCGGACAGCATTTCCGAAGTCTGCGCCCCAAGTTGGTGCTCACGGCGAATGCCTTGGGCCGGTTGTTGCCCAACTTGAAAGGCCCAGAGTCCTCCTGCAGGAGACTCTACGCGGGTATCGTTCGGTCCATGGCCCTATACGGGTGCCCCGTGTGGGCGGACACCCTGGAGGCCAGATTCCTGCCTCTGCTCCGTACGGCGCAGAGCACGATGGCCTCCAGGGCCATCAGGGGATACCGCACGATATCCTTCGAAGCGGCGAGTCTCCTGGCCGGATCGCCACAGTGGATCCTGGAAGCGAGGGCCCTTTCGGCACTATATCAGTTCCGAAAGGAGGCGCGGGAGCGGGGATTCGATCCCGAGCCCGAGGATATTCGGGCCGAGAAATCCCGGCTCCACCAGGTCATGGTGGCCGAGTGGGAGCGACGACTTGGGCAACCACGCGCAGGGCACGCCGTCATTGCGGCGGTAAGGCCCATCATGGGGGAGTGGCTAGAGAGGCAACACGGTAGCCTCTCGTACCGTCAGACGCAGATTATCACCGGGCACGGTAGCTTCGAGCGGTATCTGCATCTGATGGGTATTGAGCCAACGCCCGAGTGCCATCACTGCGACGCGAGCGTGGACTCGGGGCTGCACACGCTCACCGAGTGCCCGGCGTTTGAGACGCCGAGGCGGGAGCTTGTGGCGGCCCTGGGGGTGAGAGTGCTCACGCTCTCCACCCTGCTCGCGGCGATGGTCCGCTGCGCGGATGCGTGGGCGGCCAGCGCCTCCTTCTGCGAGCAGGTCATGCTCGCCAAGGAGACAGCAGAGCGGGCGCGGCGCGATGAGCGAGAGAGGCTCGCTGACATCGCTGCACGCGCCCGAAGGCGGCTCGGGCGTCGGAGGGCGCAAACTGACCTCCGCCCCCCATGAGCGCGGGCCTGAGGGTGACGGGTGGAGCCGCCCGACACCCTAGCAGAAGCAGGCCACGGCGGCGGCGCGCATCGTAGGACGATGCGCGCCTCCCCACACCGGGGTTGAGTCGGGGACCGCGTGGTCCCCCCCTTCCCGAGGAGGGCCAGACCGAGAGGGATGGCCCTGGGTCAGCCGGGGTGCGAGGGATATGTCGCATGACAACCTCACCTTCGGCCTAGCACTACGACCCAGAGACGGCGTGCGGTTTAGTCGGTTCGAGTCCGACATAACCTACCCCTCCGGCTCCGGAGGGGTGGGTATCCGTGGGGATTTATTTCCCGCACGTAAAAAAAAAAAAAAGTCATGGTAAGATATTTATGTGAGGTAGGGTATTTTTTATCCAATCAAACCCAACTCTCCAAAGAACACAAGCATGCTACACATATAACCAATATCTATCCATATCAAGACAGACAGTCCACTGCTCATATTTATCTTATTGCCCAATTTATTACTTTACCCAGAACATATACAACAGGGATTGTTACTCAGATGATGATCTCATCATCATCATCCTCCTCCTCCTTATAGAGACGTATTTTCCTGATTGCCTCCAAGTTCAAATGATGATGATGTCTGTACTGACTTAAAGTAGACATAGAAAGATCCAGTTTCTTACCAGATCTTGACTCTGGTGATCCTTAGTTCTATACATAAAAAAAGAAATCTGCCTACACATACTATAAGATTAAATATGAAAGGCCCCCTAAATAATGATTTAATGTTTGACCATTACAGCACTTACTGTCCAGTGCTCAGAGTGAACAACAACGGCCAGCCTCTTCAGTCCACCACTATCACTCTGAAGAACACCCGCATCAAGAGTAATGGTCGGCGACGATTTTAATTTCGAGCTTAGTTTGAAACTGGTGAAGTTAAAACTGAGCTTACTTTGAAACTGGTGAAGTTAAAACTGAGCTTAGTTTGAAACTAGTACTAAATGAAGCATATTTTATTAAGTGCCAGGTAAATTATACTTTAATAGTTTAAAAAAGACTGAAGCTTAAGCATGAGATGACCTTAAGCTTAAATTATACATATTTAATCTTTAAGCATGTGTGTAAAATGCCAAAAAAATATTTAATGTTCCTAATTGAAGTTTCCTAATAATGTAAACAGTTAATATATTGCAACAGTGTTAAGATATTCTTCATAAATAGCATAGCTGTTTTCTTGAGCAGAAATGATGTTTGTACGCCCTAAAATAACTTCATTACACAGCTAAATTTTT
Source organism: Eilema caniola (assembly GCA_949126895.1). Lineage (NCBI taxonomy): Eukaryota > Metazoa > Arthropoda > Insecta > Lepidoptera > Erebidae > Eilema > Eilema caniola. The sequence goes on along the minus strand of OX421486.1, from coordinate 14,299,967 downwards.
TTTTTAATAGTAATTTACATTTTCATTTTAATAATGAGCTTAGTTTGATAAAACTTGAATTTTATTTGCTGCTCATGCCAAATTTAATTTCTATCATACACAATGTTATTATTAATTTTATCTACTCTGATACTATAATACAAAGATTATAAAATTGAAATCAAAACTCTTATGACAAACATTACGCACAGGCCAAAAAAAAAGTTTTATTACGATACAGGTCTTGTATGGACACCTATATCATAAAATAACTTTTTAATCATAACGATACACCTATACAACCTCCATCTGGACCAAACCTCAACTTTAAAAAAAGAATCCGCCGATTCGGGAAAAAAAAAGAAACGCATGCGCAATCGACGTTTGCGCCTTGGCGCGAACAATTTTTTTTTTTGTTCTATACATTTAAATTAAACAAAGTTTGGTTTGGTTTGTAATAGTAGTTTATGATACTGTTGCATAATAAGGGTTCTTATAACACGAGTGTGTTTTAAAAAAACGAGCCGTAGGCGAGTTTTTTTATATTATCACACGAGTGTTATAAGACCAAGTTATGTACAGTGTCATACACTACTTTTTCTACTCTCATACTATAATACATAAACTAATTTATTTTACAAACCAAACCAAACATTGTTTAATTTAAATGTATAGAACACAAAAAAAAATGTTCGCGCCAAGGCACAAACTTCGATTGCGCATGCGTGTTTCTTTTTTTGTCTTCCGAAATGGCGGATTCTTTTTTTAAAGTAGAGGTTCAGTCGAGATGGAGGTTGTATAGGTGTATCGTTATGATTAAAAAGTTATTTTATGATATAGGTGTCCATACAAGACCTGTATCGTAATAAAACTTTTTTTTTGGCCTGTGCGTAATGTTTGTCATAAAAGTTCTAATTTCAATTTTATAATCTTTGTATTATAGTATCAGAGTAGATAAAATAAATTAGTTTATATATTATTGTATGAGAGTAGATAAAGTAGTGTATGACACTGTACATAACTTGGTCTTATAACACTCGTGTGATAACCCTTATTATGCAACAGTATCATAAACTACTATAATTAAAACTATAATTAATTTATAACACTGCTTCAGATATACTATTTAAGGTATATAATACTTTAACCTGTTAGGTTATGACTTTATAAAAGGCTAGGTACTTATTGTGCTTATTATAGAAACAAATAACAATGATTTTTTAATTTAATTAAAAATTATGATCTCAGAATGGTACAAAAAGTACCAACTATGCTCAATATTGATCTCAATTTTTACATATTAAGACTTGTATGTCACCTGTAATTATGTATGATATATTTGACTAATTGTGCCATCAAAGATGCATGTACTTTTAAACCTGGATATTATGTGCATGTATAAATGACTAGAAAAATATTAAAATAAAATCGCTTTAAATTAACAATTAAAAAATGGTGGAAGAAAGTTTGGATTTTATAAACCAGTCAGCCTACCACGATGTCAGCGATTTCATAGCAATTCAGATAAACAGCAGTTCAAAGGGTGTGAGATGCAATATGGTATATAACTCCATCTGTCTCTTTCTATCCCACTGCACAAAACTGAATAGCTAATCGTTGCAGAAAGTAATCTTCTTTTTAAAGATTTTTAATATTTTCAGTTCATTTAAATAGTAGTTCTTTTTTTAACTCGTAATTATTATGTAAACGCTTGTGTTCTATGAGCAAGATACTATACAAGTTCGTGACATCATATTTCATAGGTATCTGTTTTTATTTAAACCTATAAATTACACTGTTACATGTATAGAGCCAATCTCACTGAAAGAGCAGCAGATTTTTGAGGCAAAATAATACAAATTATTTTGAATCTTATCTGGAGTCTTTTGAAAACTAAGGCGAAAACGCTGAGAGGCGACACGAATCTTTTTGCAACTATTTCTAATAACAAATTCCGGCTGCTGCTCTTTCAGTGAGAATTGACCTTTAACTTTGTTGTATAATTAAAACATTTTGATATATTTTAATTATGACAATTTGATATATTTGTATTGTGACATTTTTCATCATTTCTCGTCTTTTTGACGAGATTTTGAAAACGAAGGTGAATATGCTACAAGGATGCACGAATCTTTTCACAACTATTTCTAAAAACAAAATTCGGCATTTCTGCTCTTTCAGAGAAAATTGACCTTTAACTTGTTTTGTAATAAACATATTCACATATTTTAATTGTGACGATTAGATATAAGTATTTGTATTGTGACATTTTTTATCATTTCTATAACTTTTTGACTTCTTTTTGACGAAATTATATCATCATACAAATCACAATTTAATATTTTGACGACTTTTCCATCTATGTGTATTCAATCAATATTTTAATTTCATTTTTAACGATTGTCAATAAGACTATGTTTGACGGAAATTGATCTTACTATTCTACATATATTACTGAAAAATTAAGACTTGTTGACAGTAAGCTAACATTTAAATTTACATTATAATTAGACGATATTAAAGCTTGCTAAGCCCTATAAAGGTGCACATCAGATTACCATCAGGTGAAGTTAGAAAAAAATAGCAACTATAATGATTGGCTCTTTGTAACTTTCATCCCTCCGTCTCACGCCTATTGTCTCTAGGGTAGGCAGAGATAACTGCACGCTTTTTAACTTCTGTCCTTACACACTCTTACTAACTACTGATTCAAATAATTTCTAATCAAGCTGTAAAAACATGATAATTCCATATCAGTAAAATTCGTTTCAAAGTTTTGACCAAAAATATTCCTTTTCAAAACTACGCATATTAAAATCATGGGGTAGCTTATCCTTAGAACTATGTCCTTTTACATATTTTTGATATTATCATTTTAACAATATTTGACGAATTTATCCATCATAAATGTTTATATTATATCTGAAATGATTCTAACGTACTTTAAGGTCATTCTGAATATAATTTTAATATTATTACGATTAAGAATATAAGCAAAAACGGGCTTCTTTAGCCATGAAAGTACTTTAAATTTAACATCATATTTAATTGTGACCATGTGTACAGTATTGTACAAATTTTAGTTTAATTAAAACGATACATAAAGATTAAGCTAGCCTTAACGTAGCGACTAGATTTCTTATCAAATTGTGTACTTTGTTATTTTACATTACAAAATAAATGTACATGGAATAAAGCCGTCCGCTGACTAACGCGAGTCACGAATGCGGGCAACATGTCGCGTCATGTATTCGCATGTTTACATGACGAGCAAATTTTTTGCGCAAAATGTTATTTGCTTGAAACAGGGACAGCATACGTAAACTCACAAGAAGACGGACAGTCAACTGAAAAGTAAGCGTATTATTGTTTTTAATAACCATTTATTATTAAAAGAGATCATTGCTGAAATGTAACAATGTAGAATTGGACCCCCGATTATCGAGTCAAACATGCACTAGCAGTTTTGACTGACTTTAGAAATAACTGTGTAAAACAGGAATTTTAGTACGATTGTTGTAACCCAATGAAATTTTAAATGATTTCTGTTAAAACAATGAATTATTATGTTAATTTTCTTAAATTGCTCGCAATTCGAATTGTGATCCAATTGGAACCGATCCTGTACATTGGTGGGGACTCTTTTATTTGGTAATTGATTGTCAGTCTATAACTCACTATCGGCTAGCCACACGTCTATGTGAAAATACTTGAACGTAAAGCACTGACTGCCAGTTTTATAATTCTCTAAGCATTCAGCGTCGAGCACACGCCTACGACCGAGCTTCATAGACATTATCATTGGTCGGACTGTGTACGTCACTAGAGATCGACTAATAATAATGTCTATTAAGGCTGTTCCAGCACTGCGCTCGATACTGTATTCTTAGAGAATTGCAATACTGCATACAACAGCCAATAGGCTTAAACGTCGCAAACCGCTGCGGTTGCCTTGAGAAAGCGGCGGACCGCGTTAAGACGTTTGCTACAGTATTATAAAACTGTTTAAGTTCAATTTTGTGCAAAATTTGATAGCATTGACTGTTGCAGCAAGCCATTGACGATGCGTCTTGTCGATATTATGTTATAGCTGTCTATGTTGTTTAGTCGGAGAAGGTCCAACTTGCAAAATGTCCAAGTCTAAAAATGTCCAAGTCTTAAAATGTCAGAGTCTCAATATACCACAAAACTCAATATTTTCTTCAAACTTTGGTGGCAACACACAGCTCACCTGATGGTACAAGGGTCGACAGCTCCAATTTCTGGGTGGTTTAAAAAAACACGATAAAATAACCTAGCCTATCCGAGTCGGCGTGTTAACTGACTATTTAACAAGCTGGACATTTTGCAACTTGAACCTTCTTCACCTAAAGCGTCTATGTTAGCTATAAGATAGTTGTAAGAATATCAGCTAAAGCTGTTTTAACTATATTTTAAGTTTGATTACAGTACAAATGAGTTTATTCAAGTTTAGAATTTATTATGCGTTTTGTTTTTAAAATTCTGTATGCTCAATTACTTCAGTTCATGTTTTGGTAAACTTAATATGAGCAAGTAGTCCGAAAGTTACTCTGTAGATGGCGGTAATATCGCCCCTAATACTTGGGATTAAACCTAGTAGTAAATAAGGAATTAAATGATTTAAAAAAAAATAAGTTTATCATGTGTGACCATGATTTCAAATTTGTATGTCTCGAAACAGAACTTTCGACATTTCGGCCAAGTTTGGACCTACTCTTTAAGGGGTTTTAAAATGAGGGTCGTACGGGTGTTTTATGGTAGGGTCCAAAATAGGAGATCGTAAGTATTACCGAACTTTCGAATCTTCATAGTATGGATGTAATTTTGCATACAATGTTTAACTTTTTATAATTTTATCTAAGACATGTTTCTTATGTACACTATGTACGATTTTTATTATTATGCATTTGTAAGAATAAACTTACTCGCATGTTTTTTAATAAAGTTTATAAACTTTTATATTTCTGTGTTTATATTTCCAAACAACCTACATATATGTAATTTACATTAATCTAAATATTCTAAACAGCTCTATTTAGACACAAAGTTGGCATAGCATAACTAGCTTGTGCTTGTGTTATGGGATTTAGAATGCAGACAAACATACATAATAATAATAATAATAATAATATATAGTTTATTTCGGAAAAAATCCATAGACGTTGTTAGTATAATACAATTTTTCACTTACATACTATTGTTAGTAAGGTACATGATTTCTTATTTTAATTTTATTATTAATGACGGTGTGGAGCACCATCCACCTTTTAAACAGGGGGGAGTCCCATCTGTTTGACAACGCCACCAGAATGCTGTTTGTGCTGCTCCTCGTGCGATACAATAGGAAGCACAGCGCCCTCTCATTATAGTTGCGAAGTCGTTGACACGCTCCTCCGCAAACATCCCGGAGGCGCTGCAGTGCCTAGGCAGCCCCAACAGCATCCTGAATGCGTTATTATATTGGACACACAGGTCATCGTATGCCCGACGCGTAAACCCCACCCACAGGCCGCACGTGTAAAAGGATTGGCAATATGCTTTAAACAGCGTCGCCTTCACTTGTTTAGTACAATGTGCGAACCTTCGGGCGAGCATGTTACACCGGACAGTCAACGACCTACGCTCCCTTTCGATATCCAAGTTATCTTTGAGGTCCTCCGAAACCCAATGCCCCAAATACTTGAACCTGTCAACGCGGCTTAAAGGCGAGCCACATAGTGAGATTTCGGGCAGATCAGTGTAGGTTTTAGGACCCGCTCTGAACACCATAAACTCGCTCTTATGCGCATTGTATTTGAGGCCGTGGGTCCCGGCGTACGCCTCACACATTTTTAAAAATTTTCTCAAGGCACCTATCGACGGACTCAGCAGCACCATATCGTCTGCATAGCTGATGTTATTTATATAAACATAGGAGCACCCAGATCAATGCAAATAGACATTAAATATTTGCACTGAGTGAGAATTGAACCCGCGATCCAAGCTGTAGCAGTGAACGCTTTACTGCTACGCCACAGAGACCTTCAAATAACTTTTTATATATACACACAGATAACTTTTTATATATAAATATGGTCTTCGCACTTCGCAAGCCCTGACCATAAAGAATCGCCATGATAAGTTTCGCCAAAAATATTTTACCGGGGGGAATCACTGTGCATTGAGAAACACATATCAGAATTTTCGTTCGAAAAAGGAGTTTACATTTGAATGAAATTTAAAGCATTTAGTATAATATGATAACTATTCAAATTGATAAAAATTTGGTTGCCTGTAAAGTCGGTATACAGGCGAAAGTTTTACGTGACAACGACTTTGAGTGGTAAAATAATTTTAATGTGAATATTCATTCGTATAGTAGGAAGAAGGATGAAATAATAGTAACAATTTAAAACATTTATTTATACAAAGAATTATAAACAAAATTAAATTTTAAATTATTAATTACAAGACATGAACCGGTGTGTATGCCTATCTCTCTCACTCTCTCTCTCGCTCTGTCTCTCTCGCTCTTAGGCGGGCTAACTGTGCTCGAGTGGAAGGGACGCGTGCCTTTCACTTTTTATGTCTGTCTCTCTCGCTCTTAGGCGGGACGCGTGCCTCTCACTCGCTCTCATTGTAAGCGCATAACGCGGAGCGTAACGCAGAGCGTAACGCAGTTTCTTGAAGTGTCGCCCGGCAAACCAATTTATAAGACGTTGTCACGTCAAAAATTGAATCAGCTCGGGAATCAAACCAACGATCTTTTCCTTACAGGGAATGCTCTGACCACTGAGCCACCGAACTGAGAAATATCGAAGGTTGACGTCATTTTCGACGGAGAAGGTCAAAGGAACTCCAAACACAGCTCTCTCCATAGCCTGCTTCATGACTATTAGTTTGTGTACCAGCCAGCCCCACCAGGAACCACCACGTTCGTAGAGGATACAATATGATGATATTCTTTGAACATCCACTAAACTCGAATTTCGTCAAACCTACTCACGCCATCTGTTATTCATTTGCTAACACTATTTCAAAAATCAGCTAGGTATCTGCTTATCAATCAGCTGATAAGAAGGTTACGGTCGTATTTTATTCACTTCTACTTCAGTTGATTGAACTGAACTAAAAATCTATTCACAATTCAGTACAAACTACTCGTTGATTCGGCTGTTTTCGTGTTAAACTGAAGTCATACATATTTATTTTATTTATAGACATATGGTCAAGGTCGAGTGAAAAGCATAACCACTAGTTTTAAAAGCTAGTTCAGACAATAATTTGTGCAATGGAGTATAATCAGGGAGTGTTGATAGATACGGAAAATTTACCAGTTGTGTTAGAATGGACTCCCTTTGACGATTATTTACGTGGAATATATGGAAGGTAAGACCATTCGAGACTGACCAAATGACATTTCAAGTTTATGGATGGTTTAGTGAAAAAGAGGCATCTTATAACAAAATTATCTTTTGAGTTATATATTTAATTGAAGTTCTGTATCTACGTATGTAGATAAATACAGTGTTTTTTCCCTAATACACAAATATCTTTTTTCCTTTCCTTTATCTAAAATGAACTCGGATGTTTAATTTATCCCATTATTCATAAACGCACCCCCTATTGTCAATGTCATCTGAATGACATCAAAATCAAAAATCAAAACATCCAGATTTTCAATTACAACAAAAAACAATTTAAAAATAGACTCTGGTATGGCATAAAAAAATTAACAACAAAGCAATAAAAATGTCGAAATCAAAATTGGATTCCGGTACTGCTTCGGCTACAACAACAGCATCAAAATTTAGAATGGTATCAGAAAAGATAGAAGATGCTTCTTACTTCACAAGGCCCGAATTTATTTATGGTGGTCCGTTCATTGGGGTAAAAATACCATCCCCATTTATAGATTCCACCACACCAATGAATATACCTTTGCAAGGGACATTTACAAGGTAAGTTAAATTGGTATATAATATTTTTATATGATTTCTCCACCAAATTGTCAAGGGAATCTGTCTAATAAGATTCTAGTTGGTTGAATAAAAAAAAATGTTAGACATATAGCTTTCTGTATGAGATTAAAATAAAAAATAAAATATCTTAGGAACATTTATATATTTTTAAATATTTCCTGCACTTTGGCTTTACATTTCTATATTAATATCTTTTGTACTTGACTTTTTGTAAATAGATGCATTACCTAAGCATTTAAAAAAAAGCAGCATAATTATGATTATCTTTAGAATGGCTTTAAATTTGATATATCTTATTGTATCTTAACATAATTTAAAATTAGTTAAGATATGGTAATGCTTTCAATGTACATAATTTTTAGTTATAAAGTAATAAACTGTGCTTTATTAAGTAAAAAAAAAAAAATGGCATAATAAAACCAGTGTATAATTAACAAACATAATTATTTATTACACTTTGTTAAATCTATTTAAATATTAAAAGCAACTAAGCACAAAAGTTCTGATAATTTTCTGTCCTTATTGCTCTGAAAATACCTATGAATATTATCTGATATATGCATTAATTACCTGTCCAGCAGACAGTGTAACTTTTTGTAAGTAGATTTTTTTGTATTTTAATTTCAAAAATATTTTACATTTACTCACTCACTTCATTCGCCCATATATTAGAAGAGCCCAGCAGTCTTGGTTCAGGCATATAAAAGTGAAAAATTCCATAAGTTATAAAATGTTATCTGCAGTTTACGATGCAGATGAGTTGTTATTATGTCAATAATTAAATGTTAGGTATGAGACAAACGACACTATGATAGGTAAATGTTGAGTGAAGGTGATTATGAAAGTGGATATTATTACTTATGCTCACGCTTATTGCTCTCAGGGGTAGGCAGAGACAGCAGCCCATCATTTTCATACTTCACAAGCTTACCCTACTGTCATTAAGTATCATATTATTAGTTTAGGTAAATAATATAATATGATATTAGTAAAATGAATATCAATCTGCCCATCAAGTAAATGATAATACTTCTGTAAAAGCCATACTATACATTGTTTTTATACCACTTGGGTGTCAGACAAGCACAGGGGCCATCTGATAGAGAGTAATTACCGTTACATATCAGGGGCAATTTTAAGTTTGTCTTACACAAACCTACCTCACTTTTTCAAATATTTACAAAATCCAGCCAGACACTGGCAAACTCCAAAATAAGTTTTTGGCGTGAACACGGGAAAACGCACATCGCGGTATTATTTTATTTTTCGAAATTGGTGTGAATTCGAGTTTTTATGTGTAAAAATGGTGGATTTTTAGACATAACGTCTTGGACAATTCACACAAGTGTAGGAAAGTGGGATATTACAGTGAATTGTGACATTTCGTGTTCGTTCCAAATCTCCTGAGGGATCTTTCAGTAAAGTCCCCACAACTTTATTGAAGCAGAAATCATCACTCATCGTCATCTTCATGGCAATCATCACTCATTGTCATCATCATGGCTATCATCACTCAGCGTCATCGTCATGAAAAGTGAATAAACAAACAAACTAAATAAAGACATGGCTTAAAGGTCTTGTAACCAAGCCAAGAAACTTCAAAAAAAAAAATTAGGTGACATGGTCCACCTGATGGAAAGTGGGTACTGTGGCCTAATACGTGTGCACCACCCTTATGTATCTGATCAAAAATAAATCACCTAATCATAACATACCATTATTTTAATAGAATCGCACTGTAGGCGTCTATGTAGGTCCGCTAACGCATCTGATGACGTCATCTGCCTGCCTACCCCTGCATTTTTCTCACCCCACCTAATATATTTTTTTTATATTATAGCATTTTATGTTGTATTGGATAGCCAAAATCCAAGATGGCGATTTGGACTGGGCGATCACTTGGTCGAAAATATCTCATCATCAATAAATTTAAAAAAATCGTTCAATATTCATTATTCATTGTGTAATACCTGTTTCTACACGTGATTCTCTATTTCGCAACACCTCTCAGAGCCCGGATAGCTCAGTCGGTAGAGCATTGGACTTTTAATCCAAGGGTCCAGGGTTCAAGTCCCTGTTCGGGCGGTCCTCTTTTTGTAGTTTATTTTTTATTATTATCATTATTTTTTGAAGTTAATTTATTAATTTATATATTTTTTGTATATAATTATTAACATATATATTTTTTCTTATTTCAGAAGTTTTGCGTATTTTTCTCTGAAGGACAGACTGCCGGTTATACTTACGAAAATTATAGACGACTTCTCTAAGAAAGTAAGTATTTTTTAGTTTTTCCATTTCTCCAGCGACTACTAGCAACCTGCCAATAAAAGTCACGTCAAAATCGGTTCAGCCATTTCAAAGATTAGGCGGCACAAACAGACAGTTGACAAAAATTGTAAAAAAAATATTTTGGTGTATCCTATTATATTCATGTAGTAAAAAACGGTTATTTCAATATTAAAAACAGACACTCTAATTTTATTTATATTTATGTATAGATGTCTATTTGCATTGATCTAGATGTTTCTGTGCCTCGGAGAGCACGTTAAGCGGTCGGTCGCGGTAGTTGGAGCCCAAAAATGTCTGCCCAATCTAACTACAGTCGATATCGTTAGTTGGTTGTAGAGGTCAGATGGCAGTCGCTTCACAGACAATAATCGAAGTTCAGCCGCTTCACAATTAGAGCGTTTCCACACTAATCCGATATCCGATATCCGACATCCGATATCGGAGGAAGTCGAATGTATGATATATGTATCTCTCTTTCACATTGTCCGGCCCGATATCGGTTATCGGAGCCAACCTATCTTACATGGAAAGATCACATAGAAAAGTTGAAAACAAAATTTATCTCACTTCACGCCTCCCTCCGTATAAATACTCGATACATTCCACGAAAACTACTTTTTACTATTTATAATGCCCTAATTAAACCACACCTACTATATCTCATTGAAGTTTGGGGCAGTGCTGCCAAAACAAGATTAGAAAAATTACAAACACTACAAAATAAAATTATAAAAATGCTATTTAATTATAATTTTCGAACACCAACTACAAAAATTTATCGTGAAACTAACTTAATGACAATCAAACAACTATATACTTACAATATTTGCATTCTAATCCATAAAATAATGAACAAAAAAGTCAACATCAACATAAATTTGACTAAGCGAAACCAGGTTGGGCGCACCTGCACTCGACGCGCAAGCTTCATCATTTTGCCTAAGACTCGAACAAATTACGGCCAGTCGACGATATCATACGAAGGTGCGCGCCTTTTTAACAAGCTACCCTCGGACTTCAAAAGAATTAACTCGTTGAATGTATTTAAGAAACAATTAGCCAAACACATAAATAATCTCAACGTACTGAACGTGTCTGTTTTTAGTGTGACAACGAATACTTATTATTGTATGAATCTGTAATTTATGTTCTCATGTAAGTGATGTAATAATATGTCTTTATGAGAATAAAATTCTTTAAACCTAAACCTAACAACACTGTTTTGGCCCGATATCGGAACACAAAACTAAAGACTAAAACGGCGACTATAAGCAATTTTCGACCTTAAGGACATTTTCTGAGTTACATGTTTTTTCGCTTTGATTGATGACGCTGATCACGAATATAAGAAAAAAACTCGATACCATATCATGTCAATATGGTCGAAAATTGCTTGCAATTTGTTCTTTTTTTTCTCTCCTAGCATCCCTAACTAGTCTGTGCGTTTGAGCAAATGGCTGTATCGGGCCGATTTTATCGGATAAATGTGAAAACAGCACAAGGTGTCGGCTATCGGCGTCCGACACCGATATCGGATCATTGTGAAAACTCTCTTAGACTGGAAAGCCAACCCCAATTGATCCTGACACAATGACCATATCTCAAAATGACAACATTTAACGGTAGGAGTTGAGAATATTGATTCTCTTCTTCTTCATCAGTGTTAATGCCAGTCGCATTCGAAGCTTTAACCTCGGAGTCTGGTGTTCGCTTAGGTGTATGTAATGGTTACCGTCTTTCCTTAGACTTTGCCTTCAGCATACCATCAGGTGAGGCGAAGTCAAGTAAACGTGTCTTATATCTAAAAAAAAAAACAGTCTAACTGCGGGCTTGGCTGAACTTTGATATTTTCCGTGAAGTAACTGCCATGACACATTGACAGAATTTTGATTGAAAATTGAAAATGCTAAGTAGTCTTAAGTAATTTATTGTTAACTTAAAATCGTTCTTCTCCACCAGTGCCTTGGAAGCGGTGTTAAACTTATACTGCTTAACTAAACATAACCAATTTTGATGTGTCTTTTTAATAAGTTTTAAGTTAAACAACTGAGGTGGCAAACAAGCACACGGTCCACTTGATGGAGGTGGTTACCGTGGCCTATGGACGTGTGCAACACTACGGGAGTCACACCGACCCTGTAAACACAGAGAATTTCTGTGCCGTCAGTGTAGAAGACAAAGCAGGACTAGCCTTTGTTCTTCCCACTGATAGCGTTAACATACAGACAGACAAAGTTACTTTTGCATTTATAATATTAGTATGATCCACTGCCAGATATAGGGGAGGGCAATCGGTTTGGTAGCCACGGGGCCTCCACAAAAGAGGAGCCCCCACAAAAGAGGGGCCCTCACAATAGAGACGTCTAATTTTTTTTAAATTACCTTTACCTACAGTACTTTGTACAAACATTATATCATTCTTGAAAATAAACAGTAATATCATTGTTCTATGTTTGTTCAATGAAAATTATAAAAAAATAGGCTTTAACCACGATGAATTGAAAGCGATTTTCTTCGGTAACTGGATTTTAGCGAAATCATGAAGGATTTTTTGGCGAAAGAAGCTCGGAAGGTTCCGTTCGTTAACACTAAAATTTAATTTCAAATAATTTTGTTTCCAATTATATTTATATAAGTTTAAATTCTAGAAGAATCTACCTGCGTTTCACAATAAAATATTTATCGAAAAACTTAACTGAAAAAAAATGTTCATTTTATACGGAAAATAATTTGGGGCCCGGGGGCCTTCCACTCCTTTGTTGCCCCGAGCCCTCCAGACCTCTAAATCCGACCCTTGGATTTCGAATGCTCTAGACGTAGCTCAGAAGCGCAATGGTCACAGCATTCTACTATAAGGGGCTGGTCTTAGGTACAAGGCCCGCCTGAGCAGCATTCACTTTTTCCAAATCGAATTGAACATTGATTGTCTTTCCAGGGTACCGCCGATAGCAAGCAATTTTTAGAAATAGTGACCAAACTAAAGAACGATCTGGTTACCAACAAGGAATATGCACCATTCACGGTGGACACTCCTGAGGCTAAGAAGTGGAACCAGTGGATAACTAGCCAACAAGACCAGAAATATTTCAACAATGTGTGGATGTTCACCGAGTGCTATATATATAGGAGGCTGTACGAGGGCTGTGAATTGATGTAAGTTATTACGCAGAACGACCTCCGCCCCCTATTAGCGCGAGCCTGAGGTTACGGGTGAAGCCGCCTGTCACTCTTGCAGAAGCAGGCCACGGCGACGCCTTCTCGCACCGGGGGCGAGTTGGGTATCGCGCGGTCCCCCCTCCCGAGGAGGGCCAGACCGAGAGCGATGGCTCTGGGTCAGCCGGGGTGCGAGGGATATGTGGATGACAACCTCACCTTCGGCCTAGCACAACGACCCACAGACCACGTGCTATTTAGCCGGTTCGAGTCCGACTCGAGTCCGACATAACCTCCCCCCTCTGACCCCTTAGGGGGGGGGGGATACGTGGGAATTACACGCACGCAAAAAAAAGATAAGTAAGTTATTCATCTATACATGTCAGGGTCTATTTTTGAAACGGAGCAGTAAGGCCAGGTACCTTAACCGTTGTAGTTACAGCAGAATGCTCAGAGACCTTCGCTCACTTTTTGTGATATTTTGAACGGCATTCACAGATTTTGGAAAACTACAGTCAGTAAAAAAAATGCTAACAGTTGATAAGATTTTTTTGTGCCAATCGATCCTGTTTTAATTGGGGATCAAAAGACAAAGGGACTATTTAAGCTTTGAGCACTAGAAAGTCAGAAATCGGCATATACCGTTTTACCATATATTTCAGCAAGAGAATTTAATTTCTAAAATGGACAAAAAGTCGCTACAATATTATTTAACTTTATTAGTACGTGCCTAACCAAATGGAATAAAGTATATTGTACTAGCTTTTGCCCGCGGCTCCGCCCGCGTGAATGTCGGTTATCGTTATAAATTGTAGCCTATGTGTTATTCTGATGTACCTATTAGCCGTGTGGTTCCCGGCAGAGCAGAATTTGGGCCACCCCTTCTCTTCCCATGTGGTGTCGTACAAGGCGACTAAGGGATAGGGCTGATTAACTTTAACATCAGACAGATATGTACAGCCTAGACTCAGCCTCAGATGCATGGCTGGAGTCAAAAATAATGCCCGGAATACGGCAATAGGCTCACCTACTATTACGTGGGACCGAATACAGATTGGTGAAATGTGGGTGTTAATTCACCTCTTCCTAACCCTCCAGTGATAAAGGCATGATTATATGTATGTATGTATAAGCTATATTATTGTGGTTTCATTAAAACCCATTCAGTAGTTTTTACGTGAAAGAGTAACAAACATCCATTCATCCATACTTACAAACTTTGGCGTTTTTAATATTATAAGGATCATTGGGACAGACATTTTCATAATGTGAGTTTGTTTTTCAGACCAGGTCTCAAGAATTACGACTACTTTATGGAACAAAAGCAGCAGTCATTCCAGGGTAACCTGAGGCCGATGTGCCTCGTTTCAGACAAAGTCGTCACTATGCTATCTTCCACTGAGAAAGAGAAAAGAAAAGCTGACTTGATTACACTTTTAAAGGTAATGTTTCTTAAAATCTATATAAATAAATCGGTATAAAAATCAGCATTATGAACGAGAGATCGTAGGTTCGAATTCTGGTCATGTTACTACCGATTTGAAGGTACATCATCAATTGTTCATCAGTACTAAGAAAATAACTTTAGTAATACTTAAATATGAATAGATGGCACTAGTAGACTCATTTAAAGAAATAAAAATGTCAAAATTCTTACTTGCTAACTCAACGTAAATTATTTCAGAACTTGCCCACACTTGCTTACATTATCATGAACTCATGATAATGTAAGCATGTGTTTAGTGTATGTTTTATTCTTGATAACTTAATTTTAATACTAAAATTAGAAACGTTTGCCAAAACAATATCGCCATCTAGTTATAACTCCTGAACTAAAACGCTGTCTGTCTGCTTTTCGTAGTTACGAGTGTAACCATTTTTTGTTCCTGATTGTGTATCTGTATAACAATTAAATTACATATATTATCTGTGTCCTAACACAAGCAATTCAGTTTAGCTGTACGGTTAGGGGATACTAGTAATTTGGGTCAATAAATCAATAAAACATTGTTTAAAATATATTCGTTTGTTAATAAACGAAAATCAGAGCTTTGTAGTACTATGGTACTTACATAACAAAAAAGTGTGTGTGTACTTGTGTTCACGCGTTAGAAGTTATAATTCTTTTGTAAAACTAAAATTATGACTATAGCTAACTTCGAGGTGTCGGTTTTTCGTGACAGTGTGCGCTATAAAAATTACTCTCATCATTTTTCCCGAACGCGCCAAAAAAGTATAACTTCAATCCATACTAATATTATAAATGCGAAAGTAACTCTGTCTGTCTGTCTGTCTGTCTATCTGTCTATCTGTCTGTCTGTCTGTCTGTATGTCTGTCTGTCTGTATGTTACGCTTTCACGCCTAAACCACTGAACCGATCTTGATGAAATTTGGTACAGAGGTATATTAGAGCTTGAGAACGGACATAGGCTACCTTTTATCACGAGAAGGGGGGTTTAAGGGGGGGAAATAGGGGATGAATGTTTTTATGAATGTTTGTCATTTCTGAAGATATCTTAATGAAATTTTGTACAGAGGTAGATTAGAGCTTGGGAACGGACATAGGCTACCTTTTATCGCGAAAAGAGGGGTAGAAGGGGGGGGGGACTAGGGCCTTGGGATGAAAGTTTGTCATGTTTGAAGATTTCCTCATGAAATTTGGTACAGACATAGTTTAGAGCTTGGCAACGGACATAGGCTACCTTTTATCGCAAAAAGGGGTAGGAGGGGGGGGGGGATATGGCTATGGGATGAAAGTTTGTCTTTTTTGAAGATATCTTAATGAAATTTGGTACAGAGATAGATTAGCGCTTGGGAACGGACATAGGCCACCTTTTATCGCGGAAAGGGGGGAAGAAGGGGGGACCACGTCCTTGGGATAAAAGTTTATCGTTTTAGAAGATTTCCTGATGAAATTTGGTACAGAGATAGTTTAGAGCTTGGGAACGGACATAGGCTACCCTTTATCGCGAAAAGGGGGGGGGGGATAGGACTATGGGATTAAAGTTTCTCAGTTTTCAATGGCACAAAAAAGGGGGTGAATATGACATAAATAGTAAGAATTTCTTTTAAGATGCCATCATGAAATTTGGTACAAAGGTGAATTAGAGCTTTGGAACGGACAAAGTCGAGTAGCGAACCAAATATAGAAGCGAGTGGAGGGGCGAGTAGAGATTCTTATAGGAACGAGTGGATAGGCGTGTAAAGATCGAAAGTCGAGTAGAGTCGATTATAGGGGCGAGTAGATATGCGATTAGAGAGCCAGTGGAGAGGCGAGTATAGAATCAAATAGAATGCAGTAAAGAGTTGAGTAGAGAGGCGAATAGGGAGGCGAGTGGAAAGATGAATGTAGTGGCGAGTAGAGATCGAATAGAGAGTTGAGTAGAGGTGCGAGTAGATAGGCGAGTGGTAAGAGTCAAGTAGAGAGGCGAAAAGAGAATCGAATGGATGGGGAAGTAGAGAGGCCAATGGAAAGGCGAGTAAAGAGAAGAGTACAAAGTCGAGTAGAGAAGGGAACAGAGAAGTCAGTAGAGAGTCGAGTATAAATTCAAGTATAGAGGCGAGTAGAAAGTCGAGAACAGAGGCGAGTACATAGTCGAGGACAAAGTTGAGTAGAGAGGCGAATTTAATGCCCAATAGCGTCGGATCAACACTAAGCGATAACCGACATCCACGCGGGCGGAGCCGCGGGCAACAGCTAGTAAATAATAAATTTCTAGTCTTTCTATTTGATGGTTTGTTCATAATCTCCGTAATGGATATACTTTGTGCTAAGGCGAGAGAAAGAAGTGGTGAGAAAAAGAATCCATAATCGAATTTTGTGTTTAAACACATACTTATATTGTTTTATCATCTCCCACAGCTAACCCTATGGGCAAACAAATGCGACCTATCTCTCTCCCTAGGGGAGCAGGTGTCGTTCGGAGCAGCCCCAGAACCCGCCGCAACCCCCGAGCCTCCCCCCGCACCCCCGGCAGCCCCCGCGGGGAAGGGGAAGTCGGCCGAACCCCCTAAACCGATAGTACCTTCCAGCGACCCCTTTCAGATGATCTTGGATTTGAAAGATAAGGTAATCATCATGCCTCATTATTGTGTTATTGAGCGAATTAATTGGCTAAGCGAGCAAGACAGGTATAGTTTGTTATCCTAGTTAAAACATGCGAAAAGTAACACAAATTGTATTCAGACACTTAAATTTAAGACTGACAATACTTTCAGGGCTTAGATGTCACCCGCATACGGTGCTGAACATTCCATCAAGAACCAAGCGGTTCGGTGACTCTTTCCTTTGTCGCACCATTAAGACCTGGAATTCTTTGCCAGCTCACGTGTTTCCCTCTTCCTACAGTCCCGGGTGCTTAAAACGGGGCGTGAAAAAGCATCTGATGAGGCCGTCAAGTTACATTGCAACAATTGTTAACAATGCAAGTGTATATAATGGTGGCCCCCTTCCCTGAGACTTTGCCCTCAGCTTACCATCAGGCGAGGTGAAGTTAAATTGACGTGTCCTATATAAAAATTAAAAATAAATTTAAAAAGTGTTTGTTTTCGCACTCGTGGCCACGTATTATTATTTCATATTAATATCCATGTATTCCGGGGTAAGACGTGTATATATTTTAACTGTTCACAGCTATTGGTGGACGACACGGGAAAAATAGCCGACCAAGTGGTCGCTAAGGCGGAGAACATACAGAAAGCCATTGCTGGGGTGAGTTAACTGTTGTTTTAAAGTATTTTAGGACGTTCTACATAGGGTTATCTAGACCAAAATTAAGCATAACCTAACTAGTTTGTGTCATGAGATCTAAATCAACCTCAGAACTTTGTTTCGCTGTGTTTGGCTTACCGCCTATACAATGTTTAGGGAAATTGTTCAACATGATGCACACAGCTACATTCTATCATCGCACCGCTCGCCGTAGGCAGGGAATTGATCCTCATACAGTGCGTCTGGAAACGGTACGCACCGTGCGGTATGAAAGGACCTTCATCCCACGCACGCTCGAACTGTAGGATGAACCCCCTACTATGGTTTTTCCAACCGAATACAATACGGGGCTTTTCAAGAAGGGCATTAGAAGATTCCTACTTGAATTCCATCAGATGAGCTTGTTTGCCATCAAAGTGGTATAAAAAATGTATTATGTTTTTTTTTTGCAGAATACCGTTTTCAAATTCAAATGCAGTTGTCACAGGTTGGCAAAACTTGCAGGGACGGAGATTTGTCAACAAGATGTTAGTATTAAACTATTAAAAGTAAATAAAATATAAAATATAAAAACCAAATTTAACTGGTAAAATAAAATCACTTAAAATTGTTTATAACGCCCTCTCGTAGAATTTCAAGGCAACATTATTAGATTGAATCGATACGAGTTATATAAGTACGTTAAAGATTTACTAGACGGCGTTATTCACTGAAATAGTTACTAGTTTATTTTAAAAAATGTAAAAACAGGCATAACAATTAGAAAAAAAAATTGAGATGCATATCGATCAAGAAATAATCATCATCCTCTGAGTCTTTCTACAACTCAGTGGGCTTTCCAGGGCCATAGATATTCGTATGACAACCGGGACCGAAGGCTTAACGTGCTCTCCGAGGCACGAAGGCTTATAAAGGCATTCAATGACCTTAATCTCTCGCGATCATCTTGTGACGTCGCTTATTTTTGTGCATAGTTTTATTTTATTTATTTAGTTATATTACAAATCTAGGTAGAGATTTGGAACAGTGTTTTTCATTACAACATCACTACATTTGACTTTGCAGTATGAAACAGTAAAAATTTGTTTTCTTTTCCTGTTGTTAAAAATTTGTTGCTGTACTTATTAAATTAAGAATGGTATTTTATGGTTTTTATTTATTTTATTAATCCACCCAACCTATATATAAATAGTAAATGATTTGACTATTGAATATTATGACGTCACAATTAATTTTTTTAAACAATTTTCCTTTTAATCTAATTTGAATAGTCAGTCAAATACCCAATAAGATTAGGCGTACTTTACACATAATTAATTTGTGCAGTTGGGTTTCTTAAAATTTTAATTATTTAACAAATACTATCAACAGGAGCCCGAACCGGAGCCACTAGCGGAGGGCGAGGCACCCCCAGAGCTGCCCAAGATCCCCTGCCCCGCCAAGATGACCATACCCAACCACGTTATGTTCGGTAAGCAGTCACCTTGACCACCTCATCACAGACTAGATCACTGGTTCCCAAAGTGCTCCATGTGGGCCCCAAAAAAGACTCGACGTGGTCTACAAAGTCGTGATAAAAAATGGGGGCACACAATTCGTAAGTAATCACGAAAATAAAGCGTCAGTAGCTTAGTGGTTAAGGAGTCGGCCTTACTATCGAGAGGTCCCGGGTTCGAATCCTGGCCGTTACACTGCCGACGCGAACCCACTCCTAGCACAATTCAGCTTAGTTGGAGGGGTTAGAGGGAATATTATTAATTTCGCTAGTAAAGAACTAAAATGTTAATGTTAATGTAGACTTCGAAAACTGTTAATTCGTGGTTGGAACATTCAAGGATATGTCTTAAGATAAGATAAATTATTATTTATTGTACACCACAGAAGTATTACATGAAAAAAAAATACATATATTAAATATAATGCACAATGGGCGACCTTATAGCTGACAAAGATTTCTTCCAGCCAACCTTTAGTCAATATTACACCCCCAGCATCTAAATACTCGACGTGCTTTTGTAGTGTTAGGCTCCATTACTGCGTTTGCGTTGCGTCGTCGCACCGGAGCAGGTTATTCTTAGAAATTTATAAGAATTTATCTAATTGAAATTCATTTTAATTGATTACAAATGTCTAACCGCCCGGGGGGGGGGGGGGATGGATTAGCCGTAGGGGGATTTCTGCACCAAAAAAAGGGATTCACCGGAACGTAACAGATACATCACTTACCTACAAGAGCGACAATAATTTTAAAAACATTAATAGCTAAAAGCAGAAATATACCTTTCTTTGTCGCTTTTGTGGTAGGTAAACACACGGATCACCTGATGACGCGTGGTTACAGACGTGTGCAACACCAGGGGAGTCACACTCGTGCTGCTGACCCTGCAAGAGAAGAGTTTTCTTATGTGTCCTACAATATTTTTTATCTGTATATTGTATCTGTTTCCAGACATTGTGTGCGACAACGCTGGTTACGAGCTTTTCGCGGACCTGTGTCTTGCGAGCTTCTTGATAGAAACCAAAATTGTAGAAATGGTAAATATGTTTTTGCAAATGGCTTCGCTCCTGCCTTAGCCTTCTAACCTATACCTATCTATGTCGAGGTGCGCAGTCACATCTCATATTTATCGTAATGCCCATTTATCATAATAGTGCTATAATAATGCCCAATTTATCAATTGGCCCATTACAAGTACACTAGTAACACTGTGCAACTAATGGTAAGGGGTTATCGTAACCTATGAAAGCTTGCCTTTAAGGTGACGCTTGTGCTCAAAAAGAGAAAAATAAACTATTGGAACATTTTAAATACATATGTCTAGAACCCATACTACTTGCCAATTAAGCTTACTTTGTGGTATGTATGCTGTGCATATTTGTCCTACAATATCTATTTGTTTCCAGGTTCGATTCCATGTGAAGAAAATGCCTTGGTTTGTGTCCGATGTTACCCTTGAGGACTTCAAGTAAGTCTTTTATATAAATATTAGTTTTCTGTTGTCTCTGGGTTATTCCTGTTTTGTCTTCTACACTGACGGCACAGAAACTCTGTGTTTACAGGGTCGGTAGCACAAGTGTGACTCCCCAGGTGTTGGACACGTCCATAGGCCATGGTAACCACTTTCCATCAGGTGGACCGTGTGCTCATCTGTCACCTCAGTGTTATAAAAAAAAACAGTATAAAGCAAACAAAAATTATAATTAAATAGTGATTTTGGACGTAACCAGAAAATCGCTATAGGACGATAACGATTTAATTGACGGCCGCTAATCACAGCTCAGGCTTGCAGGTCAAACTGCAGTCGCTGCCTATATAGGCGAAAACAGCCAAGACACATTATATTTAAGTAGACATCATTACTCCGAGGTGCAATGGACTAATGCAAAAATAATGATTTAATTGAGGGGTCTAAGCCGCGTGGTTCCCGGCAGAGTAGAATTTGGGCCACCCCTTCTCTTCCCATGTGGTGTCGTACAAGGCGACTAAGGGATAGGGCTGATTAACTGCAACATCAGACAGATATGTACAGCACAGACTCAGCCTCAGATGCATGGCACGAGTCAACAATAGTGCCCGGAATACGGCAATAGGCTCACTCCCTATTACGTGGGACCGAATACAGATTGGTGAAATGTGGGTGTTAATTCACTTCTGCCTAACCCTCCGGGGATAAAGGCGTGATTATATGTATGTATGTATGTATGTATGTATGTCTAAGTTTTATGTCATTTTCGTTATGAATATGTCTGATTTTTTTCACAGATACGTTATAGACGCCGCTTCTAAAGCTAACTTCTCTGCTGTAGTCACTTTGCCTCCGGGACCCGGTAAGCGATATTTTTATAACACTTAGCTGGCAGACAAGCACACGGCCCACCTGAGAAGTCAATAGGAATGATGAATGAAGGGGATGAATGAGGAAGGCGAATTGTGGGTGCTAGCAACTCTGCCTACTCTTTCGGGGATATAGGTGTGAGTTTATGTCATGTTTATGTTATGTTCCTATTACGAGATATGGTCCTTAGAAATTTTTGTTGCTTTTCAGAGGGTGAATTGGAGTTTCAGGAAATAACTGCTAACAATCTGAACGAGCTTGGCAAAAAGTGGGAATCTTTATTGGCCGAGGGCAAGTTTGTTCTTATGGTAAGAATTTGCCTTCAAAATACCATGTAAGACTTACCAACTGAGTGTCATATTAAATGGCAAATATATTGAAAATACCGATCACGTGGGAGTTGGACTCGAGTTCGCCTTTCGAGTTAGCCCCCCAAAAATACTGATCAAGTGGGAGTTGGACTCGAGTTCGCCTTTCGAGTTAGCCCCCCAAAAATACTGATCGAGTGGGAGTTGGACTCGAGTTCGCCTTTCGAGTTAGCCCCCCAAAAATACTGATCAAGTGGGAGTTGGACTCGAGTTCGCCTTTAGAGTTAGCCCCCCAAAAATACTGATCAAGTGGGAGTTGGACTCGAGTTCGCCTTTCTAATCAGCCCCCCAAAAATACTGATCAAGTGGGAGTTGGACTCGAGTTCGCCTTTCGAGTTAGCCCCCCAAAAATCGGTTTCGGTCTCGTTTAAATTTAATTACAATAATATTGACACACTCGCCGGGATATTTATAATGTTT
Source organism: Eilema caniola (assembly GCA_949126895.1). Lineage (NCBI taxonomy): Eukaryota > Metazoa > Arthropoda > Insecta > Lepidoptera > Erebidae > Eilema > Eilema caniola. The sequence goes on along the minus strand of OX421486.1, from coordinate 14,277,225 downwards.
TTAGTTATATAGAGTGTCCAATATTTCAGTGCTGTTTGCCATGTGTATATATTTGACTTCACCGCAGTGTGCAGTGTAGGATAGTGTGTAAGTCAGCAGAGGAAGCAGCAGTGTGTAAGTTAAGAAGCAAATGGCGGGCTGTTTTATCTTCTGCCTACGCTGGAAGGAAAAAGGCGTGAGCATATATATGCATAACACTTTCATTTCATAATAATATTACTTTTAAACTGAGTAGGTATGCATTTAAAATCGATCAATTTGATCCAAAGAAAATTGCGCAATATTCGGGTCGAGATAGTTATTTATTCTTTATTTTATATAGGACACGTCAATATTGACTTGACTTCGCCTGATGGTAAGCTGAAGGCAAAATCTCCGGAAAGACGGTCGCAATTACAAACGCGTACCATGTTAACAATGGTGGCACTCAGCTTGACGGCCTCATCAGATGCTTTTTCACGCTCCGCTTAAAGGACCCGGGACTGTAGGAAGACGGAAATGTACAACAGTAACATTGCTTTTATAGAACGAAGACTATTGGACATACCCTCACGGGTACTGCGAGATGAAGAAATACGATTACAACTTGTATCGCAAGCTTCAATACGCAGCGGCGGTACTGTTCAAGGGAGATCTGAACTATCGTAAGCTGCTCGCAGATAGGTGTGTCAACCCATATAGCGGACTCGAGCCTGGGTTACAAGGTACTGTTATCTATTTTACATATAATTATAACATTGTATTGGTTTTAATCGTATTATTTTTAGCCATTGTGGTTTTGTTTTTCGTAACCACCTATAAACCATCCAAAACAAACACTATAAAATCAAATTGTCGAGATTTTGAACTTTCGGTCAATTGAAAATTCTAGATTTTTTTTTTATATTTGGTGTAACGTTCTGCAGCATGTTGATAGTAGTCGATGGAGTAAAACCAGTGACATGACCTAATATTACACTTAACTTTATACAATATACTAGCTGATCCGCCCCGGCTTCGCCCGTGGTAGGTATATTTTAAATCCTCATTTCACCCCTTTAAGCCCATGATTTCTTAGTCTTCAAATAATGTATGGAAAATCTGCCAGATTTATTGACATGCATGATCACTACTCTGCTCCCCTAAGTAGTAGCTTCATGATATATAGCCTAAAGCCTTCATCGATAAAAGGACTATTCAACAGAAAAATATTTTTTCAATTCGAACTAGTAGTTCCTGAGATTAGCACGTTCAACCAAACAAACAAACCCTTCAGCCTTATAATATCAAAATAATATTATTAATAAAATTTAATTTAATTTAGTCGATGTTATATGACCTTATTAATAATGAAATCCATTGATTATGTTCCCAGGGTTCATCCCAGCACCTATCATAGCCATAAGGACAGTCAAATCGGAATTAATCTGCGGCATGCCCAAGGGACGGTACGAGGTTTTAAACAAATTGGACCCAAACTGGATGCGAACCGGCGAATACGGGTAAGTCATGACTTCAATATAATAGTACTGAATATACTCAATAGTGCTGTCTTATAAAGATTAGATTTGCTGCCAGAATCTAATTAGACTTAACGAACATAGAGCTAGACCTTAGAACAAGAGCATTCTTAAGATTTTAAAAGAAACGAAACCTTGTTTTGAATGAAAGAACAACGAACGAATGTTCCCTCAATGTTTACTGTAGTGTCGTATCCGAACGCGGATTGTGTATCCGATCGTACCTGAATAGCGAGAGGTGCTCGCTCTCTTTCTATACAGCCGTGATTACGTGTATTGTGCTACTTCGCAATAAAATTTGGATTAATTAATTCTCACACATCACCACATTTACACTAAAAGAATTTGCTATAAAGCGGATAGAATGAGCATTCGCTTGTTTGGTATTTGAAAACAAGGTTTCGTTTTCTCTAAAATCTTTAAGAATGCTCTTGTTCTAGCTAGCACAATTTTCAAGAAAGAACATTGCGATCGTAATAGTTTCGAGGCAAAATTATTGAGTATTTTTAGGGTTACGTACCAAGAGGAATAAACGAAACCCTTATAGGATCACTTCGTTGACCGTCTGTCTGTCTGTCAAGACCTCTTTCTCAGGAATGCATGGAGATATTAAGATGGAATTCATATTGAATACGCAAGTCTGCTGTGAAAAATCAAATTTCTAAGTCAATGCCATCAGAAGATACAGCTGTTTATGTAGCGTAAATTTGTCCCTCAATCCAGTTTTGTACGGAATCCCTCAGTGCGCGAGCCCGAAACGCACTTGACCAGCTTTTTTCTTGTTACAAATGGAATTAGCGGAATGTGTGTCTTCTGTTAGTATACCTAATGCCTATATATTCAGAGGGCTCAAGCCAATCTTTCACTTCTTTACTATACTTATTAGGGGAGATTGTGCTATGTAAAATGTCCTAAATTTTCAGTGTAATCCAATTCCTCGCCAAGGCGGAACCGCTCAAGGCGTCGGACAAGCCCTGCATCGACTATTGCGAGACTTGCTTCGGAGTCATCTGCCCGGAGCATACACACGATATGTAGTACCTTGGTTAGTGTACTTACTTCATGCTTATCTATATATTATATTGTATAAAAGCGAAATACCTCTCACTGATTAATCACGAAATCTCAGAAACTATGACACCTACTAACTTGAAATTTGGCAGGTAGGTTCCTTGTAGAGTGTAGACATCCACTAAGAACGGATTTTACGGAACTTCACCCCTAAGGGGGTAAAATGGGGGTCGAAAGTTTATGTGGAAGTTTTATATTTTTGAAGTAAGAGACTAACCCCCTTTTGGGGTTAAAACTGAGATGGTTGTTCGTATCTACTCAATTCACGCGCACGAAATCGCGGACGCCCGCTTATATATACATATATACATATATAGCTAAAATGTCAACTAATTTTGGAATACTTAGAAAGTAAAACATTTTGAAGTCAATTTAGACATGATATATAGGATGGAATTCTGGGATTCTATACGTACCGCACTAAAAAAAGGACAAGTTTTAATCATAGAATGTTATTATCAATAAGGTATCTGATGGCTCTTTGAGTAAAACTCCTGTATTTGTTCGCATTGAATTTATAAGTTTAATTTGAAAAATGTCTTTTTTTTTAATTTACGAGATTTTATTTACTTGGCGAGATTTATTCCTTTTGGTTGACCCTATCGATAGGTAGCTATAAAATACAGGCGTAATTCTTCCGTATTTTAATGTTTGATTACCGGGCGTGGCAAGCGAGTATATGAAAATCTTTAAATGCAGATTTATTTCTGTTTTGAAAATAAAGGAAAAGCCATCTCTTACTAGAGATATAGAGATCTTACTAGAGAATACTTTCAGGGTACTTTTCCCCAAACCCCAAATATCTATTTAACCTATATTTTTTATTTTCAGTATACGCCGGAACCCAATTTTGCTGACATCCAAAAATATCCCTTTAACCATTTCGGCACAATCTGTACAATTCACATCACAAAGTTTAAGATATTTAATGTTTTTTAATATTTCTATGTACAATTAAAGTTATTTTGTTGATCATTGCTTGTTTTGTATTTTAATTCAATTCAATCTTTCTCTATGGCGAGCAATGCCGGTGTTGACATGATTCCGCCAAGCACAGTTGTTCCCAGTTGACAGTGGGGTCAAAAGTGTGTGACGTGTGACATTTAGACGCCACCAGTGGTGACAAGTGTGACATTTTTTGGAAGGAAATCCCCATTTGTCACCAATGGTGGCGTCGACAGTGGGGGTAACTGGGAATAACCTTTTTCACATTAGGATCAACCCCAATGAGAGAGCAGCGGCCGGTGGTGGCGGCTTTTGTACTAGAAATGATTGTTTTCTCCCGTAGATAAGATTCAAAATGGTTATTTGGTATTTTGCCACTAAAAGTTGGTGGGGACTCCTTACTATTATTCCAATGTACCTAAAAACTATAACAAATAATAGCAGAGTCACACTATCTGATACTCGATATATCGGGCGAAGTCATACATATTGTCCTTCACATTGTCCGGATCACAAAGAGACTAAAGCAGCCATTGCAAGCAATTTTCGACCTTATTGACATATCATAGTGCCTTTTTCATCCCTAGCATCCCTAACTAGTCTGTGCTATCGAGCAAATGGCCGTATCGGGCCGATTTCATCGGATATACATGAAAAAAGCACGTGGTGTCGGCTATCGGCGTCCGACACCGATATCAGATATCGGATGAATGTTAAAACGCTGTAAGGCAAAAGCAACTTCCGCAAATAAGAAGCATGTTTATATAAATATTGTTTATTGTCATACAACATGGTTACAATATTATATACAGATATCAGGAGCTCTAGAAAGCCCACATTCATATTTTATATAATAATATGTAAATCATGATAGTTTACAGTTACAAATTGGAGAAATATTTCACAAATGTAAGAATCTAATGATTAAATACGTGAACAATCATATGCATTTCCATACAAATATTGAATCAGAATATGAAACACTAGCTTTTGCCCGCGGTTCCGCCCGCGTAGATGTCGGCTATCGCGACCAAACATAGCCTATGTCCTTTCTCGAGGTCTAATTCTACCTCTATACCAAATTTCATCACAATCGGTTTAGGTGTGAAACAGGTAGGACAAACAAACAGACACACACATACACCTTTCTATTTTTTATAAGGATACAATGAGGCCTTTTTAGACACGCATCTATGTTGTCGCATTAATTCCCATCATCATTATTTATTACATATCATGGAACGCGAATGTTTAGAAGTATTGTACAAGTCGATTAAGGAAATATTGAATTATCAGGCGGGAGTCGAACCCGCGATCTCCCACCGTCACCCCAAGACAGATATATAAAAACATTTGGAGGTGTTCAGGCGTGGTATGGTGGGTTAGTGGTCATTGCTTTACCCCTGTACGGAAAAGATCGGGGGTTCCTGAACATTTTAACTTTTTCTAGATGTTTCAAAATTTCATTCATGTATTATACAAGATTGCATTTTCCATCACACTATTTAACTATATATAGTTATAAATATGACAGTGTACAATATCAGTCTTATTATATTATTTCTAATTCTTTTTAATATATTACATTAACAATTAAATTTTATATACAGTAATTTTGGCATACAATGAAAGTGAAAGAATCTTATTACATTTTTATTTATATACACCTATTTACAAAAATGTTTGTTTGTATGCATTCTAGAACCCATACCATAAACTAGTTTAAACTATGCTTCCTTTGAGTCTAGAAAACGTCGTGTAGAATTTTCTAGTTTTATTTACAAAAAAAGGGTATACGCATACCAGGCACACCATTACGCATTCTAGAACTCGTATTACAAGCTATGCTCGGGCCAGATACCGCTGTGTACTCTAACCTGCAATATTTATCTATATTAGGAACTTATTCTCTTTTCGGTTAGGTACTCAAACTAAGCATGAACAATTTTAATGTGTCTAAAATTTTTTTATACTACTTAGGTGGCAGGCAAGCACGCGGCCCACCTGATGGTGCGTGGTTACCGTGGCCTATGGACGTGTATAACACCAGGGGAGTCACACTCGTGTTGCCGACCCTGAATAAACTTTAGAATGCCCTTCTTGTTTTAAAAACCTATTTTAAAACTATTTCTCTGTTTAGAAACTAAAAACAGCAATTAAACCACTAATTAGTTAGGTAACCTAGTTTATTTGTTAAATGTGTTTTACAAAAAGTTACCACAATATTTTTTTTTGGAATATATAGATCACAATACCAGATGATGATAAATTGAAAAAAGGCCAGATTAAAAGCACACGAACATTTCTTTTTCCTCGTTATGCTAGCTACATTCTCGATGGGTTCCGATAACCGCTTACCATAAGATCAGCCATGAACTTATTTTTTATACAACTGAGATGGCAGACAAGCACACGGCCCACCTGGTGGAAAGTGGTTACCGTGGCCTATGGACGTGTGCAACACCAGGGGCGTCACACTCATCTGCCGACCCCCTTAGAACCTTCTAAAGCCCTTATTAGAGAACCCCATATTGTAGTTCACGTTATGCCGGCTACATCCTAGATGGGCACCGGTACCCGCTTACCATCAAATCAGTCATACGTTTATTACTTATTTAATAATAATAAAACAGCGTCTGGCAGTTAGCGATAGGTCTATCTTTCTAAAAATAATATATTAGAAACCGAAATTACTAATATTGCCCCTAAGTCCTTAACATACATTGCTTGTGCTAGAAGTGGGTTCATATAAGTAGTGTAACGGCCAGGATTCGAACCCAGTACATCTCGGTCTCCTGACTCCTGAACTACTAAGCTAACGGTTTCTCTGTTCAACGTATTCCTGTTCAGGATGGTGTAGAGTCTCTCAGCGGTTAAGCGCCACCCATCCGTTGTTCCCGTCGGGTAGTTTCACCTGTATAAGTCGGACTACACCGCCGTTTTCATCGTTCGCCATGATCTGAAATATAAAATTGACTTCTTACTTACTATTAATATAACATTTTATGGAATTCTTTCCGTTTCTTTGTGAGTCTGTTCGCAATGGATGCAAAATTTTGCAAGATTATGATATGTTTTTTTCCCATTAACATAGGATTTTTTTTTAATCGATTCAGGCGGGATACGAACCCGCTATCTTTCTTTTACTTTCTCTTAATGCTCTGACCACTGTACTACTGAACCTTGCATGAACCCATTCAAATTTTTCCGCATAGTGGAGCCATCTACCGACACTCTTACGAACTATCGGGACCACTGATTGATTTTACAATCATTTTCAAAAATCAGCTTTCTCCTGTAAGAGAAAGATCACGGGTTCGAATTCCGGCTGAATCAATTCAAAATGTTTCCTATCTTAATCGATATGAATACTTAGCATACTAAATGCTTTAAAATTTCATTTAAGGGTTTTTGTTTTGTTTGAAGAGTCAATTCGTTGAATAGAACCAAATATGACTAGGGCGCGATTTATACAGAAGAGACTGGGCGGGGGACGTGGCGGGGACGTATGGCTCTGGCGGACAATTTGAGTAGCACAATATAAACCTTATGTAGTGTACAATAACGTCCATGTCGCGCCGCGCCACTCGATGCGATGGCGCGTCGCCAGTGGCGGCACGTCGCCTGAAGGCGCAGACGCAATTCTCCTCTAATAATACTTTTCGATATATTTCTTTGTATTTTTACTTCATCCGGGGGGTACTCTTGTTCGATTTGCTTGGGAAGGAATGGGATGAAGCAAAATCGCAGCTCGGGATTTCCGGGGTCGCATACCCGTGCACTCAAAAGTCAATTTTGCCGGACAAGTATATCAAAAAGTATAATTAAATTAATAAACACGAAATCGCTTGGAAGAAGAATTTAAAACATTTCTGAACAAGAATTCAGCGCTGAGATCCTGAAAATACTGACTTCACTGACTAAATTTTAAAAAAACTGACTTTCACTGATTGCCTTCAAAAAAACTGACTTTTACTGACTCGTTTCCTCCCCTGCACACTACATAAGGTTTATATTGCGTTACTTAAATTGTCCGCCACTGCCATACGTCCCCATCACGTCTCTTCTGTATAAACCGCGCCCAAAAGTCGCGAATTATACAGAATGCTTACCTCGGTCTGATCCGTCAACTGTTCACTACTAACTGCCTCCATAAGAGCGCTCTGTGTCCTCTCGCCGAGATTATCTGCGGAATAAACAGTAAAAAATATTATATTACTAGCTTTTGCACGCGGCTCCGCCCGTATGGATGTCGGTTATCGTGATCAAACATAGCCTATGTCCTTTCTTAAGGTCTTATCTACCCCTATACCCAATTTCATGAAAATCGGTTTAGGTGAAAAGTGGTGTAGGTGTGAAATAGTAACATACAGACAGACAGATGTACGCATCAATAATAAATATTATAAATGCGAAAGTGTATGTGTGTCTGTTTGTTTATGTGGTTTTGTGATTGTTTGGCACATTTATTGCTTCCCTTTTTCACAAACTCACTAATTACATTTTTAATGAATATATAAAAGAAAACATTATTATTATTACAATTATTATATAAGTGACAGAAACTTACGTATAGTTAATAGTGTAGGGTCTCCACTCTCTTGTAGCAGACTCAGGGTTGCTTTATCCGCTGAAATACATTTATCTATTTATAATAATATAACAAAATTGTAAAGATGTCGCATCTGTGGAGATGTGTAAAAACAAATACTTGGATCATGTTATTATTTTTATACAACTGAGGTGGCAGACACGGACCACCTGATGAAAAGTGTTGCTTACCGTGTCTATGGACAACAACAACAGGGAAGTCACACTCGCACTGCCGACCCTGTAAACACAGAGAGTTTCTGTGCCGTCAGTGTAGAAGACAAAGCAGGAATAGCCTTTGGTCTTCTGACAGCATAATAACTCTCCAGTGTGCTCTGGCTACCCTACTCACCGATGGGAACATAACACGAGGTTATTAACGATATTAAACACAAATAAATTAAAAAATTCATGACCAGTGGATGTCATAAGGCGACTAAGGGATAGGGATGTACTACATCCATCAGTGACAAGGTATCAACTTGATAGCAATAGGCTCACCAACTATTACGTGGGACCGAACATTATAGCGAAATGTGGGTGTTGATCGGCCTACCCCTTCGGAGATTTATAGGTGTGAGTAGAAGTAGCTTTATACACCTAGTTTGTAAGATTTATTTGTAATAGTCTTACATTCCGCATTAAGATTTTATTTGTATAAACTGTCGCATTAGGTGTTTATCTGTAATGATAGTGGTTTAAGTATAGTAGTTTATGATACTGTTGCATAATAATGATTCTTATAACACGAATGTGTTTTAAAAAAACGAGCCGTAGGTGAGTTTTTTTATTGTATCACACGAGTGTTATAAGACCAAGTTTTGTACAGTGTCATACACTACTTTATCTACTCTCATACTATACATAAACTATTTTTTTACAAACAAAACCAAACTTCGTTTAATTTAAATGAAAAAAAAAAGATGACGCCAAGGCGCAAACATCGATTGTGCATGCGTGTTTTTTTTTTCTTCCGAATCGGTCGCTTTTTTTTTTAAGTAGAGGTTCAGTCCAGATGGAGGTTGTATAGGTGTATCGTTATGATTAAAAAGTTATTTTATCTACTCTGATACTATAATACAAAGATTATAAAATTGAAATCAAAACTCTTATGACAAACATTACGCACAGGCCAAAAAAAAAGTTTTATTACGATACAGATCTTGTACGGACACCTATATCATAAAATAACTTTTTAATCATAACGATACACCTATACAACCTCCATCTGGACTGAACCTCTACTTTAAAAAAAAACGGCCGATTCGGAAGAAAAAAAAAAGAAACGCGCATGCGCAATCGATGTCTGCGCCTTGGCTTGGCGTCAACTTTTTTTTTTACATTTATATTAAACAAAGTTTGGTTTTGTTTGTAAAATATAGTAGATTGTTCAACAAGGGACTAAAACAAGCCATAATGACACGAGATGTTTTAGCCACCCGAGCGAAGCGAGGGTGGCTAATAGTTCGAGTGTCATTATGGTTGTTTAGTCCCACGTTAAACACTCTACTTTTCACTTTGAATGCGAGGAAAAAAAAGCGACTTTTTATACAAAATCATAATATTAAAAAAAAAAAAATAAGAAATATGCAAATATCTTTTTCTATCTGTATGCATGGATATGGGTATTTGCATTGGTCTGGGTGTTTCTATGTATAATATGTAGTTATGCATTTACAAAAAATAAAATCTAAGTATGTTTATCCGTATTCTAGATTCCATAATACAAGGTAGTAAAGCTATGCTTCCTATGGATCTAGATAGCGCTGTGTGAAATGTTGTGGAATATTTATTTATTTTTATTTATTTATAATAACAAAGTTTCTAAGTTGCACAATTAATTGGTGTAAGTAATTGGTGATTACAACGCAAGCTTATTACGAATAATCTATTCAAATATTCAAATTGCAAAGAAATTTGTCCCGCGGTTTTTTTTGTTGTTAAGTGACGTACGGTTTATATGCTTGCATATACAGGGTGTATTTTTTAAACGGGGCAGTAAGGGCAAGTACCTTAACCGTTGCAGTTACAGCAAAACGTTCTTAGAAGACCTTCCCTAACTTTTTGACATATTTTGAACTGCATTCACAGATTTTGTAAAAAACTTACAGTTGGCAAAAAAAAATGCAAAAAGTCCAAAAATTTTTATTTATGCCAATCGATTCTATTTCATGTGGGGATCAAAAAACTCTATGAGACCATTTTAGCTTTCAGTACTAGGAAAGACAGAAATCGCCAAAAACGTTTCCCATACATTTCGGCAACAGAAACAAATTTCTACGATGGTCTAACTTTTTGTTATGGCCAGGAAGTGGGTAGAATTGACTGTAAAGTAAATAAAAAGAATTTTTACCCTCAAATTTCGAATTTGATTCGAAAATCTGTGTGTTATTCTTAGTTTCAGCTGAGAAACTTCGTATGAGTTATTAATTAAGGATTTTCGCTAAAATGTCTTCTAATCGTGAAAAAATTGACTTATTAGAAGCGTATTTTGTCAATAATCGAAATGCGGGAGCTGCATTAGTGTGGTACCGCAATAAGTATCCGTTGCGGCATGTGCCAACAAGAAAGGTTATTACAAATCTTTTGAAAAACCTGGAATTGCAGGGTTCTTTCAAAAGAAAGCGGCAGCCTCGTGTGGACATGGACACGGAGATTGCGGTTCTAACTTATGTCGAAGCATATCCAGAGGTATCGTCCAGGCAAGTCGCCCTTGAAGTAGGTGTATCCCACTCCCTTGTGATAAAGATATGGAAGAAATAGGGCTACAAGTGCTATCGATATGGGCGCATAGTTCAAGTGTTACATCCGGGTGATGATGTTCGAAGGCTTACTTTTTGCAGATGGCTAAGAGGAAAAATAAGCAGAGATCATGAATTTTTAAATTACATACTGTGGTCAGACGAAACGAATTTTTGCAATAACGGTATGTACAACAGAAAAAATCACCACTATTGGTCCAAAGAAAATCCACTAAGAGTTACGGCAAGTCATAATCAGGTTCGCTTCTCATTCAACTGTTGGTCTGGTATAATGTCCAATCGAGTCATAATGGTGGAATTTTATGAAGGGAAACTGAATTCTGCCATGTATAATGAAGTCATTTTACACCATCTTGAAAACGAGATGGACAAATGGCCCCTGTCGGAATTGCGAAAAGTTCATTTTCAACAAGATGATGCTCCGCCACATAACAGTCACCTTTCACGTTCCAATTTGAGCCGCCTATTCGGTACACAGTGGATAGGTATACATGGTCCAACACAGTGGCCACCTCGTAGCCCCGATCTAACACCACTTGATTTTTTTTTATGGGGCTTCGTGAAAAACGAGGTGTATAAGACGACGTACGCCAGTGTTCAAGAGCTCAAGGATGCATTAATGACCATTTTACGTAATATTCATCCCAGAACATTATTAGCCGCCATTCGTTCAGTACAAAAAGGATAGACTTATGTATTCGTGAAAATGGAAATCATTTTGAGCAATTTATTTCATAAACCAATTTCTTAAATGTTTAAATGATTTTTTTTATTTAAAAAAGTTCAAAATTTTACCTGACCTATGAGTTTCGAGTTGATTTATCATATTTCCGTACGAAATGTATGGGAAAGGTCTTTGGCGATTTCTGTCTTTTCTAGTACTGAAAGCTAAAATGGTCCCATAGAGTTTTTTGATCCCCACATGAAATAGAATCGATTGGCATAAAAAAAAATTTGAACTTTTTGCATTTTTTTTGCTAACTGTAAGTTTTTTACAAAATCTGTGAATGCAGTTCAAAATGTCCCAAAAAGTTAGGGAAGGTCTTTTAAGAACGTTTTGCTGTAACTGCAACGGTTAAGGTACTTGCCCTTACTGCCCCGTTTCAAAAATACACCCTGTATAATATTTAGCCAACAGATTCAAACTTTAAAAATAATTTAAAACTAATTGGAAATGGTTAATAAAATGGACTTATCCTTAATACTTACATAATAATTATTTAAATTAATATCATTATTCGTGGTTCACGAAATTAAATGGGATATTTGATTTTTCAAATGTCATTTTGAGGTTATTTCTATACCTACACAATCACTAAAAAGGTGATAATCCTCCCATTCACAAACACCGTGATTGGCTGTTTAGGAGTTACCAAAGTAAATTAAAAAAAATTACTTTAGTCCCTAGGGACTAAAGTAATTCTATACCTACACAATCACTAAAAAGGTGATAATCCTCCCATTCACAAACACCGTGATTGGCTGTTTAGGAGTTACCAAAGTAAATTAAAAAAAATTACTTTAGTCCCTAGGGACTAAAGTAATTCTATACCTACACAATCACTAAAAAGGTGATAATCCTCCCATTCACAAACACCGTGATTGGCTGTTTAGGAGTTACCAAAGTAAATTAAAAAAAATTACTTTAGTCCCTAGGGACTAAAGTAAATTAAAAAAAATTACTTTAGTCCCTAGGGACTAAAGTAATTTTTTTTAATTTACTTTGGTAACTCCTAAACAGCCAATCACGGTGTTTGTGAATGGGAGGATTATCACCTTTTTAGTGATTGTGTAGGTATAGAAATAGCAATCTCTAGAGATTAAAAAGGAACTTTAGTCCCGATATGCAGGGAGTAAAGTAACATTTTAAGAGCATGAGAAGTGAAAAATTAGTTTATGTATTATAGTATGAGAGTAGATAAAGTAGTGTATGACACTGTACATAACTTGGTCTTATAACACTCGTGTGATATAATAAAAAAACTCGCCTACGGCTCGTTTTTTTAAAACACACTCGTGTTATAAGAACCCTTATTATGCAACAGTATCATAAACTACTATAATGATATAGGTGTCCATACAAGACCTGTATCGTAATAAAACTTTATTTTTGGCCTGTGCGTAATGTTTGTCATAAGAGTTTTGATTTCAATTTTATAATCTTTGTATTATAGTATCAGAGTAGATAAAATAAATAAATAAATGTATGTATGTATTATTATACTGTTCCCCACGTGTTATTTAATCCCATTCTCGCTACCCATGGGATGGATTCCCGGGATAAAAATTAGTCTATGTGTTCTTCTCCATGCTAACGTTAATGCCAGTCGCATCAGAGTTGAAAACTTGGCGTCTGGGGGTACAATTTACCAGTCTAACTGTGAATATGGCTGAACTTCGATTATTTTTCGTGAAGCGACTGCCATCTGACCTCCGCAACCCAAAGGCGATATCGAAGTATTGCAGTAAGACCAGTTGTTGGACTTTTTAGGGCATCAACTACCCGTAACGACTGCCATTGATTTTCGTATGGCAACCGGGACCGACGGTTTAATTCTCCGAGGCACGATCAGACCAATTCAAATACCCCATACATACCAATATTTGCACTGAGCGGGGATCGAACTTGCGCCTCCTGTGTAGCGGCCATGTTCACTATAGTCTGTTTTTTAATGTCAGATTTGTTGTTGCTGGTTTATTGCAATTAAAAGATAGTCATGTGCCACCAGTATAGAAAGTTGTCGACAAATTAAATTTAGTGCAGGTTTTTGTTGGTTATTTTATAGTTAGCTTATATGGGATAGTGTACGAAACTAAAAAACTTTTCAATTGTAACTTTTTTCTACAAAAAAATAATAATAAATCCAAACCACTTTTATTATAGGCCACAAACATTGTCGATAGTTTCGAGCACGTCAGTAAGTACTAAAAGCTAGTATCATTATTTCACTGAATTAGAAGAAAACAGACTATATGTGTTATTCTATTTTTTTTTTTTACATTTCACACAACGCTATCTAGACCCATAGTAAGCATTGCTTAACTAGCTTGTGTTATGGAATCTAGAATGCGGATAAACATACTTAGATACGTTTTTATTTTTGTAAATACTTACATATTAGAAACATAGACATACACATAGAAACACCCAGACCAATGCAAATATACATATTCATGCATACAAATATTTGCACTGAGCGGGGATCGAACCCGCGCCTCCTGCGTAGCGGCCGCGTTCACTACCGCCAAGTTTTTTTTTATTTCAGATAGTAAATTGACAACTGCAAATGTCAATATTAATAGGTAATTTAGTAGCTTTAATAGGTAATGTAATTTTACTATCTGAAATTAAAAAACATACTATAGACTATAATCTATCCGTGTACTAAATTTCAGCCTATACCAATGGGATAAGTATTCGTTTTGAGTACACTCACCATCTTGTAATATCAACTTTTTATCATCCGTTATTATATTGCATATTAACTTCGCCTCTTCCAATTCTTCAGGTTTTACTGAAAAATAATTAAAAAAAACTCATTAGATTCGTTTGACTTAATTGTTGGATGATCCCTAAGCAGAAAAATGAAGTGAACAAAGAAATAAATAAATTAAAGTAAGCATAGCTGCACTAGTTTATGTTATGGAATCTAGAATGTGGATAAGCATACTTAGATAATTTTTTTTGTACATCCATACATATGATATATAGAAACACCCAATACAAATATTTAAATATTTGCACTGAGCGGGAATCAAACTCACGCCCCCTGCGTAGTAGTCTAAGAGCGTTTTCACATTCCGATAGTCAAATGTATGACATTATGTATGTCTTTTCCATATTGTTCGGCCCGATATCGGTAATCGGGGCCAACATCACTGTGTTGGCCCGATATCGGATCACAAAGAAACTAAAACAGCGACTGCAAGCAATTTTCCACCTTAAGGACATTTTCTTAGTTACATGTCTTCTCGCGTTAATTGATGACGCTGATCACGAATACAAGGAATAAAACTCGATACCATACCATTCCTTTTTTTTTCATCCCTAGCATCCCTAACTAGTCTGTGCTTTCGAGCAAATGGCTGTGTCGGGCCAATTTTATCGAATAAATGAAAAAACAGCACAAAGTGTCGGCTATCGGCGTCCGACACCGATATCGGATATCGGATGAATGTGAAAACGCTCTAAGGCTGCGCCACAGAGATCGTTAAAAAAACATTCTTTTTTTCCACGCAAAAACAACGTACTTACCAAGAGTCACTGATTTCATAGTATTATCTAGGTCACTAGTTTCAAATATCTGAAATGATAATAAAAGTGAAATGAGAATAAAATTCTGTCGGTTTGTACAACTAATCTCCAAAATTGCTGAATCGATTTTGAACTAATTTACACTAACAAATAGCTGATATTATAAGGCGTCATTTAGGATAGTTTAAGAAAAAGAATTAGAGTACCGAGATTAGCTTTGATTTTTTTTTAAAGAATATTAGCAACCGAAATTACTAAGCTAAAATTACTAGGAATGGGGGTTCACGTCGGTAGTGTAATGGCCAGGATTCGAACCCGGGACCTCCCGATCGCAAGGCCGATTACTTAACCATTAAGCTACCAACGCTTCGGAAGATCCGGGATGCGCATGCATTTATATCGGGGTTTTAATAAAAAAAAGCGGAAATAAATTAATGCAGACGAAGCCATGTACGCAGCTGATAATTAAATAATAACTTACGGTATCAAATTTAGTAACAGATTGCAACTCGATTCTTTCTTGCTCTATTGGTACAGTCGGCGCCTGGAATAAAATAGATATTCTAGTAAAAAATAATACTAAACTACAGCAGGCGGCGCCCATTAATTTTCATCAGGTTTGAGATTTGCAAATGTACGTATTTCTTCATTTAGATACCTCACTTGATAAATTTGAGTGAAAGTGTTTTTACCACATACATTTTGGCGCCAAAAAACTAACATATAGCTTTTGTTCATATTTTATGTCATCTTAAAATAATTATATCCTTAAGGGTAAATGTGGACGAATCTACATTTGTCTCGTGTCTGAACGAAAAAAATTATATACCCGAATTGTAGTAGTATATAGTAAGTATATACAAGTATACCTGAGTTACATTATGGTGTATGGAACTTCAGAACGGTCTTCGAGGCCTAAGGCATCCCATAAATCACCTCGCTTTTCATCGGGGGTAAAAAAGACTAAATGATAGTCTTAAATATAAACTTACATTTTCAGTAACTTTGATGACTCTAGGTTGATTCACTACTATTGATTCTGCTAGATGGCCCTGTAAAATAAAACAATACGATATGAATTGAAATAGATTATAGTTAATCGGTCTAGGCGAGGTTTGAACCAGGAGATGCTATACTGTCGCCTCAAAGACAGATTTAAAGGAGAAATTCGGATTGGTTAGGGCGACGTCTGGCAGCTTAGTGGTCAAAGCATTGCCCCTGTAAGACAAAGATCGCGGGTTCAAACCCCGCCTAGACCGATTAAATTTTTTCTATTTAAAACGATACTAGTTATAAGTATTCTTAAAACAATCAGCCAAGTGCGAGTCGAACTCGCACACGAAGAGTTCTGTGCCATTACGAGATATTTTTCTGTTTTCAGTATTTGTTTTAGCGGTAATTGAAATACATCATCTGTGAAAATCAACATTCATACACCCGGACCATCATGAAATCGATATGTCTAAGGCGATCTTAGACAAGGCGTCACGACAGCCTCTGTGGCGTAGCGATAGTGAAAGTGACCGCTACTCAGGAGGCGCGGGTTCGATCCTCGCTCAGTGCAAATATTGTATGTATGGGGTATTTCCATTGGTCTGGTCGTGCCTCGGAAAGTTAAGCCGTCGGGTCCGCGTTGCCATACGAACATCTATGGCAGTCGTTACGGGTAGTTGGGAGCACTAAAAAGTCCAACAACTGGTCTTTGTTGAGATCATATGGCAGTCGCTTCACGGAAAATTTCGAAGTTTAGCCAAATCCTTAGTTAGACTGGTAAAGTGGACCCAGACTCCAAGTCGAAAGCTTCAGATGCGACTGGAATTATCGCAAGGAGGAAGAAAACGCAAGAGGTCTGCGGTTTGAACCAGTTCAACTCCGGCATAACCACTCCACCGGCCGGCGGGAAGTGGAAGAAATCCGTGGGGATTTCCCACACGAAATAAAATGGGGATACTCACGCTAGTGTTCATATGCGCATACAACAGTTGTTTCCGCATATATCCCGCGCCGCACGAAACACACTCGTAAGGCTTCTTGTCGCTGTGCACGAACCGGTGGGTGTTGCGGTTGTCCGGGGAATTGAAGGATTTACCGCAGATCTGAAAACGGATCCGTAGAAAAAAATATTGTTCTAGTTTCAAACGGTAGCTTAGTGGTTAAGGAGTCGGCCTCACGATCGAGAGGTCCCGGGTTCGTATCCTGGCCAGTACACTACCGACGTGAACCCACTCCTAGCACAAGCAATTTAGCTTAGTTGGAGGGGTTAGAGGGAATATTAGTAATTTCGATAATTTCGGTTGCTAGTAATCTTTTTTTATATAAAAAAAAAAGATAACATCACTCCCCAAAGCCTTTTCCCAATTCAGTACCCCTAGCACGAAAAACTATCGTAATTGTATGGTAAACGTATTGAGATAATGGAGCATTGCTATTGGCCGGCTTCACATTAGGCAGGCGGCCAATCACAATGCTCCATTCTCTCAATACGTTTACCATACGATTACGATAGTTGTTCGTGCTAAGGGTACAGTTGAAGTCGTGTCTCGGAGAGCGCGTTAATCCGTCAGTCCTGGTTGTCAGAACTTGGATATCGCAAGTTATGAAGGTCAGATGGTAGTCGCTTCACGGGACATAATTTAAGTTCAGTCATTTTATAGTTAGATTGTAAGCCAATCGCAAGTGAGTTGATGAAAGATTCGGAGGATGGTTATTTTTTAGAAATAATATTGGCAACTGTAATCAATATAGTTCGTTTTTTTTTTAATTCAGATAGTAGATTGACAACTGCATATGTCAAATTGTGAAATAATGATACCAGCAGTTAGTACTTGGTGACATGCTTGAAACTACAATGTTTGGGACCTAAATACAAGTGGTTTGACCTTATTATATTTTAAGAAAATTGTTAAAATTAAAAAGATTTTAGTTTCGTACACTATTATACGAGCGATACGAGCAATCTATAGCCTCAGACCCCGTGACTCGCTGAGAGAACTATTTAAAGAAATTAATATTTTAACAGTTGCTTGCCAATACATTTACGATAATGTTTTATATGTACGCAAGAACCTAGATCTTTTCAGAAAAAACTCAGACGTACACAATTATAATACGAGGAATAAAAATAAACTTGTAGTGCCAAAACTCAGACTTCAAAAGGTTGGTAATTCATTTGTATGTAACAATATTAAAATGTTTAATAAAATTCCTCAAGAGTTGGTTGACATGCCACTAAATAAGTTTAAAATCGAAGTAAAAAAGACTTTAATGAAAAATGGTCATCCTAATCTCTTTGCTTGCTCGCACAATATAAACCTATGAAAAAAAAAAAACAAATTGTTTTAAAAAAAGAAACTAAATATTGTTCACTGAGTTTCTTGCTGGTCTCTTCTCAGTAGAACCAACTTACCGAACCAGCGAAAGAATCATTTTCAAATGATTTATTTACTTAATTTAATATTATATTAGTAATTTCTTGACATTATTGTAAAATTTTGACGTTCATATTTGCTCTTTATGTGCCTAAACTGAATAATATAAACGAAATTGATTCTGATTGATTCTTTGATTCATATAAGCTAACTATAAAATAACCTACAAAAATCTCTACTACATTATTTAAAATGATACTAGTTATTACATATAATTTATCGCCATCTTTCGATACTGGTAGCACATGACTATTTTTTATTTGCAATAAACCCGCAACATAGGTAATGTCATTTTACTATCTGAAATTAAAAAACAGACTATAATATTCTTTCTAACTCCTCCAGTGGGTTCACATCGGTAGTGTAACGGCCAGGATTCCAACCCGGGACTTCGCGATCGCAAGGGCGATTCCTTAACCACTTAACTACCGACGCTTACATGGTGAGAGTGGGAAGGTTACCTCACAAATATAGGGTCTGTCTCCACTGTGTATACGGATGTGTTTCTTATAATGTTCCGGGTACACGAAGGACGCTCCACACACCTCGCACTTCAGCGGCCTCTCGCCCGTGTGAGACGCCTTTATGTGGTACTCTAGCAACCTGCAACAACCAGGATAATTTTATATATAGGCATTTTAAAATATCAAAGTTCAGCCGAATCCGCAGTTGGACTGGCAAAGCGGACCCCATACTTTGAGGGGAAGGCTTCGGTTGTGACTGGGATTAACGCTAGGCTAAAGAAGATAGGAATTTTAAAGTGTGGTGGTTTTTACTTGCGGGAAATCCCCACCGATACAGCCCCCCCCCCCCCCCTACTCCCCGGGAGGGGGAGTGTGGTGGAGTAGAAGGTTGTCCTTCATTTTATTTTATGTCGAATGTAGGTAACCATATAATATACGCCTAAATCGGTGCCTGCCCAAGATTACCTGTCTGTATATACCCATATATGAATGTTTTGTGTGGAAATGTATATTGTACCTATGTAGTTCTTCATTTAAAAATGTGCAACATTCGATTATCGACTTTCAGTTGTTTTTTTTATTCAGCTTAGACAAGAAAGATGGATACTTCGAAAATTCGAGTGATTTTTGAATACGAGTTCCGACGCGGAACTAACGCGGCAGAAACAGCTCGCAATATCAATGTTGCGTTTGGAGAGGGGACTGCTAATGAACGCACCGTGCGATTTTGGTTTAAACGCTTTCGTGATGGAAACTTTGATTTGAAGAACGAACCACGAGGAGGGCCGTCCACACAGGTGAATAACAATGAATTGAAAGACATGGTGGAAGCCGATCCGAGCCAAACTACCCAGGAATTAGCTGCATGGTTTAACGTTACCTTACCAACAATATTGACTCATTTGCGTCAAATCAATAAAATAAAAAAATGTGAAAAATGGGTACCTCATGATTTGACTGATCTGCAGAAAGAAATGCGTGTTGAAACTTGTGTTGCCTTGTTGAATCGATACAGAAATGAAGAAATATTGGATCGAATTGTGACATGTGATGAAAAGTGGATTCTTTACGATAACCGTAAGCGAAAAATGCAATGGCTGACCCCAGGTGAAACGCCACAACAGTGTCCTAAAGCAAAGCTTACCAATAAAAAGGTAATGGTAACTGTTTGGTGGTCTCAGCATGGTGTTATTCACTATAGCTTTCTACGATCTGGTCAAGCAATAACGGCAGATGTCTACTGTGCCGAACTCCGAACAATGATAGCAAAACTAGCAGTGAAACAGCCCCGACTCATGAATCGATCTTCACCATTATTGCTCCATGATAACGCGAGACCTCATACAGCACGAGACACCGTTTTAACTCTACAGGAACTGCAATTAGAAACTATCCGTCACCCTCGGTATTCGCCAGACCTTGCTCCAACAGACTACCATTTTTTTCGTGATTTGGACAATTTTCTATGTGATAAAAAGTTTTCTTCTCAGGAGGCAGTACAAAATGCTTTCACACAGTTTGTCGAATCTAGATCACCAGAGTTCTATCGCAAAGGCATAAATGACCTTCCTACTAGATGACAGCAATGTATAGATAATAATGGTAATTATTTTGATTAAATAAATACGTTAAATTAAAAAAAAAAACGAATTTCAATTTGTCAGTACAAATCGGCAATTTCATACTTTAACCCCTAATATTTAACAAATTACCTTTTCACTTCTCATGCTCTTAAAATGTTACTTTACTCCCTGCATATCGGGACTAAAGTTCCTTATTAATCTCTAGGGACAAAAGTAATTTTTTTTTAAATTTACTTTGATAACTCCTAAACAGCCAATCACGGTGTTTGTGAATGGGAGGATTATCACCTTTTTAGTGATTGTGTAGGTATAGAAATAACCTCAAAATGACATTTGAAAAAATCAAATATCCAATTTAATTTCGTGACGTGGTTCACGAAATTAAATTGGATAATGATATTAATTTAATTAATTATTATGTGAGTTTTAAGGATAAGTCAATTTTATTATCCATTTCCAATTAGTTTTAAATTATTTTTCAAGTTGAATCTGTTGGCTAAATATTATATAACGTACGGTTTATATGCTTGCAGCATATAAACCGTACGTCACTTAACAACAAAAAAAACCGCGGGACAAATTTCTTTGCAATTTGAATTTGGATAGATTATTCGTAATAAGCTTGCGTTGTAATCACCAATTACTTATTACACCAATTAATTGTGCAACTTAGAAACTTTTTTATTACCTATAAATAAATAAAAATAAATAAATATTCCACAACATTTCACACAACGCTATCTAGATCCATGGTAAGCATAGCTTTACTACATTGTATTATGGAATCTAGAATACGGATAAACATACTTAGATATTCTTTTTTGTAAATGCATACATATTATACATAGAAACACCCAGACCAATGCAAATACCCATATCCATGCATACAAATATTTGCACTGAGCGGGGATCGAACCCGCGCCTCCTGCGTAGCGACCGCGTTCACTGCCGCCACGCCACGAAGGCTTTACCCCGTTACGATATGATGAAATTAATATATTTAGGTTGAAAAAGATATTTGCATATTTCTTAATTTTTTTTTAAATATTATAATTTTGTATAAGAAGTCGCTTTTTTTTCCTCGCATTCAAAGTGAAAAGTAGAGTGTTTAACGTGGGACTAAACAACCATAATGACACTCGAACTATTAGCCACCCTCGCTTCGCTCGGGTGGCTAATAGTCGTAAAATAACATCTCGTGTCATTATGGCTTGTTTTAGTCCCTTGTTGAACAATCTACTATTGTTAATGTTGTTGATGAGAATGTAAGGCGATATTGCTAAGCGACGTTAGGTGTCACTTATGGGTTTACACTGAAAATCAGTTCTATGGTGGTTAATACCCATCTCAGTATATGCTGAGTGTCTAGCCCTTATTGCGGAAACAGTGTACATATTTTACAATAAAATTGTAATTTAATAAGCACATTTCTATGTGCCACCGTGCCACGTACTCTAGGGCCACGTAGGACATGACACGTTGACAATGTCATTAATGTCAATCTTGTCACATGCACGTTATCTGCTCAGGCGGCGACCACAGATAAGTAATAAAAATATCTTTGCCGCAAAACCATGGAGAATAGATTATAGGAGAACCGTTTTGGAGTTCGGACATGGTCGCCTCCCGAGTTGCTGCGGGTCCACCGATATTTTGGCATGGTGTTTTTATTATTATTATTTTTTTCGATTTTCCTTTAATGATATGTTCCTTTTTATCCGCAATAAAAACCAATTTTCATTCTTTCTTTCTTTCTAGAAAAGGGCCACTGTTTCTCCTCCTGTTGGCGTTGTAGAAGGCGGGATAGGGCTGTAGTATTCCATCCGACAGTAAATATACAGTTCATGACAAAGTGCCAGCCCAACGGCAATTGGCTCGCCACATATTACTTGTTTACTTACGGGTGATCTGCCCTTTTATGGGGGCCATTTCACCCAATTCCCCTATTCCTCCTGTTTGGAGGCTAAGAAGTGTCCGGCAATCACGGCGTTCCGTGGAACCTACCTGTCTCTTTGCAGAATCTTACGATTTGTTCCACCTTCAGATCCTCGAGGTCTTGTTCTTCTAGGGTGTCCATCCCCATGTTTTCCCATCTTATCATTGAGTACATGGGGCATTTGGCCAGCAGGTGGAGGCTGGTTTCCTCCTCCTCCATGCACTCTGGGCATTTGGGGTCAGTTTTCACCCCTATAAGTGTCAGGTGCCTAATTAGTCGGCAGTGTCCCGTTATCACTTCTACGACCAGCCTCATGTTTCCTCGGGAGAGTTTTAACAGTCGGCTTGTTTTCTTTTTGTCAATGCTTTTGATGAAGATCTTCGACTGTCTCATGACTGGCGAGGACTTCCATCTCCGATTGGCTTCGGCCTCGCCACATATTACGTGGCATAGAAAATTATATTTGACGAATCAATCAATTAATCTATTGCCGTCCACTGCTGGACACAGGCCTCTCTCAATAACGGGAGGCTTCGGTCTACTGTCTCCACGCTGGCCAGACGGGTTGTTACCTTTACTTCGAGTTTTGCTTCTCTCGCAGTGATATCGTCGGCGTATTGTTCCCTTAGTCGCCTCTTACAACACCCTTTGGATGAGATGGGGTGGTGATACTTGTAATATTTCTCCGTCACGTATGGATTATACAAGGTGTGAACGTTACCTCCTCCGCTTGAACCTCTTGGGGCACAGCGTGCAGTGGTGCCTCTTGTCGTCAAGATGGGTGGCGCGGCGGTGCGAGTGCAGGTTGGAGCGCTGCGTGAAGCGAGCGCCGCAGATGTCGCACGGGTAGGGCCGCTCGCCTGCAATGGACAGCCATGGCTAATAGATCATTATTATCCATACTCATATTATAAATGCGAAAGCAACTCTGTCTGTCTGTATGTTACGCTTTCACGCCTAAGCCAGTGAACCGATTTTGATGTAATTTCGTATAGGGGTAGATTAGACATTGAGAAAGGACATAAGCTATGTTTGACCGCAATAACTGACATCCACACGGGCTTAAGCTAGTTATAAGTAATTCTAAAGAAGAGGTGTGAAAATCCATTAGAAGTATCATCTCAGTGTTAAGTGTCAGTCTCGGGACACGTCTTGGGTCCTAAATCCGAGAGAAACGAAGCCATGGCGCGCGCGGATTGTATTGTAATAATATATGCTTGCTGAATTTGAGCTCGTCCAGCGCCGTAACACAATCTGTGATAACAGTACGTACCGGTATGTGTCCGCATATGGTCCCTTAGTTCTGCTCTCCTGGCGAAGGCCTTGGAACACTCGCTGCAGCTGAAGGCTTTATTCCCCGAGTGCACCACACCGTGGACTTCTAAGTTGTGTTGTGTGCTGAACGCCTTGTCTGAGAATAGAGGGGACACTTAATACTGGTACTGGTATTGGTATAAGCCCACTTTATTGTACCCATTGTAAAGTAGGTTATA
Organism: Eilema caniola; assembly: GCA_949126895.1. Lineage (NCBI taxonomy): Eukaryota > Metazoa > Arthropoda > Insecta > Lepidoptera > Erebidae > Eilema > Eilema caniola. The sequence continues at coordinate 14,253,199 of OX421486.1, read as the reverse complement.
TTTAATACTTTTATGTTAAAAAAACCGCGGTAGCCTAGTGGTATGGGTAATGGACTGCTGAGACGAGGTCTCGGGTTCGGCAATAGGCGTGCCACCTATTACATTGGGACCTGTACATAAACCGGCGCAATGTGGGTGTTAGCACCTCTGCCTACCCCTTCGGGGATAAAGGCGTGAGTTTATGTTATGTTATGTTTTTTAAATATATTATACTTATTTATTGACAAACACAAAATACTAGAAGCTATTATTAAAATAATCTAAAATAAATAAATAAATCCGTGTTGGTTCCCGTGGGTGTCGTATAAGGCGACTCCTTAAGGGATAGGGCTTTTCTTCATACGACAGTAAACATATAACCCATGACCAAGTGTCGGCTTGACGGGAATAGGCTCCCCTATTGTAGGATCGAAAATCAATGATGGCAAAATGTAAGTGTTAATACGTCTGTGCCTACCCTTTTGGGGATTTCCTTTGCCTGTATGTTGTCTGAAACGAATGGAGAACAGCTCTATCCGTCCATATTTACCCCCGGTGATAAGAAGAGACAACAGCCCGCCATCTGCTTCTGTTCTCATACCTTTCATCTTAATTATAACCGACTAAAACAACATGCCATCTCAGGTCCTCAATACTCCTAGCAAGAAAAGCCATCGTAATTGTATCGTTAACGTATTGAAAGAACGGAGCAATGCGATTGGTCGACCTGACACACACACAGATTCATTGTAGACAGCCAGCCAATCGTAATGCTCTGTGCATCGAGCACAAATAATATTCGAATTCGTAACGTAAACGTATTGAAGGAACGGAGCATTGCGATTGGTCGACCTGACACACACACAGATTCATTGTAGACAGCCAGCCAATCGTAATGCTCTGTGCATCGAGCACGAATAATATTCGAATTCGTAACGTAAACGTATTGAGAGAACGGAGCAATGCGATTGGTCGACCTGACACACACAGAGATTCATTGTAGACAGCCAGCCAATCGTAATGCTCTGTGCCCCGAGCACGAATAATATTCGAATTCGTAACGTAAACGTATTGAGAGAACAAAACATTGCGATTGATCGACCTGCCTACCGTGAACCGTGAATAGGATTACGATAATAGTTCGTTCTAGGAGTACAAATACTGGGGTTTAAGATTGCATATCAAAACACCCCGGCCACAGCCTGTCATCTGCTACTGCCCATACATACTTCACGATACAACGACATTAAACCTTTTCTCTTTTATTACAAAAAACGGAATTAAGTCTGGTTTAAATCCGAACTATAAAGTCTAGTTCCCGGCAAAGTAGAGTTTGGGCCACCCCTTCTCTTCCCATGTGGTGTCGTACAAGGCGACTAAGGGATAGGGCTGATTAACTTTAACATCAGACAGATATGTACAGCCCAGACTCAGCCTCAGATGCATGGCTCGCGTCAACAATAATGCCCGGAATACGGCAATGGGAAAACCCACTATTACGTGGGATCGAATACGGATTGGTGAAATGTGGGTGTTAATTCACCTCTGCCTAACCCTGGGATAAAGGCGTGATTATATGTATGTATGTGTATGTATAAAGTCTAGGCTTAATCTTTAGACCATGGTTTAAACTTCTTATTACAAAAACTACTACTACTAGATTACTAAGTACTATGATTTAAACCTTGACTTCAATAAAAAACCACAGATTACTACAAGTATTGTTCGTACATTATGACACCTTTCGATCGCAACGTTCCGTATCCTCCTCACAGCAAAAGTTTTCTGAAGTCATTGATTAATAATATATTTACTAAGATCGGTGAAAAATATATTTACAACATATATTTTCATTAAATTCAACTTCATGGATAACAGTTTTTCTTTATTTAGTAATAAAATATCACTATCATGCCTTTATTTAGCAATCATTGTTATAAAATATTGGAAGATCTATGCATGTTAAACGGAACAATTTAGGTTTAATTATAGTTGACAAAGCCCATCGGTTTTGAGTGGTTATAACCTGTCAATTATGTATAAAATATACTTACTGCATACGTTACAGACGAAATCCTTGATGCCTGAGTGAGTTTTCTCATGCTGATTGAGATGCTGTTGTGTTAAGAAGGTCTTTGTACAATGGGTACATTTGTATGGCCGAGGTCGATTCTGAAAATATAAACTCATATAAATTAACAGAAAACCTCTGCTTATCCCCTCTGGGGTTGGGCTTGAGGCAACTCAATTATCAGTAAGCTGCTTCTGTTTTAAAAGAGAGAGAGGAACTTTTGTGTCATAACTCGGAGAGCATGTTAAGCTGTTGGTCCCGGTTGCCATATGAACATCTATGGCAGTTGCTAGCTGGTCTAACTGCAACGCTTCGATATGACCAAAGGGATATAGTCAGATGGTTGTCGCTCCTTGGAAAATATTGAAGTTCAACCAGCGCAGTTGGACTGGTACACCGGACCCCAGATTCTGAGTTGAAAGCTTTGGATGACACTGGGATAAACGCTAGGATGAACAACATATTATTGCATGCAAACCTACCAAGAAACTAAGTTTATTATACATATACGGTGAAACATGATGTACTAATTAAAATACAAACATATAATCACGCCTTTATCTTCAGACGTTTAGCAAGAGGTGAATTAGCACCCACATTTCATCAATTTGTATTCGGTGCCACATATGGAGTAAGTCTAAAGCCGTATTGTTGACTAGAGCCATGCATCTGGGGCTGAATCTGGGCTTTTTATGTCTGATGTTAATCAGCCCTATCCCTTAGTAGCCTTGTACGACACCGCATGGAAAGACATGAGGTGGCCCAAATTCTAGCTACCAGTATATAAAGATTTGTATTTTTACATACCGCGTGTGTCTTAACATGAGCCTGGTACGTATACTTCGACGCGAATGTCTTGTGACACAGCTCACAGCGGTAGGGGCGGAGCCCTGCGTGTATGTTGGCATGCTCTAGTAGCAACACCCTGCTCCCGAAGGTTTTGCCGCAAGTGGCACACATGTGGGAGGATCGGCTGCCTTTCAGTTTTGTTGCGTGTTCCGCTGGAAACATATTTTAGTTGTTAAAAAGACTGTAAGTGTCAAATGACTTACTTAATCCTTCAAGGGTGGAGAACTAATCTAAGGGTCAAGCCCCACTGACAGCAGCGGCTGGCGGCGGCGGCCAGTTTGTAACTAAAAATGATAGCGATAAGGCGCGCCCGGCGCCTTCTCTGCCTTCAAACGACTATGATCTTTTTGTCCCGTACATAAGATTTAAAATGGTTTGTAGTACTTGTTTCAAATAAGCGGCTGTACGCCGCTGCTCTTTCACTACGGATTGACCCATAATACCCCAAAACATAGGCATAGGAGAATGACGTCTTATTTTTCGAGCTAATAAATCCATCAAATTCGACCTTACCATTTTGGAGATTGCCCTTTACAAATAGACAAAAGATTAAAAAATTGTTATAGGAATCGTGTATACAAGCATTCATTAAAAAGCTGTTATTTCAACTCGATTAAGATAGGAAAAAATATCTGTCGTTGAGGCGACAGTGGAGCCAACCAATGAATGATTTTTCAATCATTTCTAAACATTGAATTTTGACTATTCCACTCCAAACAATTTGATTGAAATTTTTAAAGCATTTTGAATGGCAAATATTCAAATCGATTAAGATAGGAAAAATATGGAATCGATCCAGGCGGGGTTTGAACCCGCGATCTTTGCCATACAGGGGCAATGCTTTTACAATTGATAAAAAATTTAATCATTATACTAACTTTTCCTATCGATTTAAGTCGAAAGTCATCCAAAACAGAACTCAAACCCATGATCAGTCTGTCCGGGACCATACATTAGTCTCGGGACGACGGCATAGGAAATTTCGAGTTTAATTCCCCTGTAAGGAACCGATCGCGGATTCGAGTCCTATCTTAAACGATTAGGTTTTTCTAATCTATAGATAAAAATATTGTTTTTATACTAACCAATGTGTGCAGTATAATCCACCTTCTTCCTCATAATAGCTGAACAGAACGGACAGATATAGATGCGAGCGTCGTGGAAGCGCTTCAGATGACGCATCATGGACTCTGCGTCGCCCGTCACGCGCGGCTTGTCGCCATCTGAACATTAAACGGTATCTAAGTATGTTTGTTAGTATTCTAGAACCCATATAACAACCTGAAAACAGATTCTGCTAATAATCAATACTGTTTTACCATAGACACTACAAAAAATGACATTAAATTTTACACTATGATATAGACTCGACGCGTATTCCAGAATGGTACTCGGTTGTGAATTTCGATTTATCTGAGAACAGATTGTGTAGGTTTATCTATCAAATCTGTCTGTATAATCTGTCCTCATATAAATCGAGTCTTTCTATAATACTGGAGTCTTGAAGTCCAAAATGCTACGAAAAAGAGATCATTATAACTTTTCTTCTTTTTTTTTTACGTGCGGGAAATCACCACGGATACCCAGCCCTCCGGAGTCGGGAGGGGGAGGTTATGTCGGACTCGAACCGACTAAACCGCACGCCGTCTCTGGGTCGTAGTGCTAGGCCGAAGGTGAGGTTGTCATGCGACATATCCCTCGCACCCCGGCTGACCCAGGGCCATCCCTCTCGGTCTGGCCCTCCTCGGGAGGGGGGACCACGCGGTCCCCGACTCGTCCCCGGTGTGGGGAGCCGCCGCCGTGGCCTGCTTCTGCTAGGGTGACGGGCGGCTCCATCCGTCACCCTCAGGCCATAATTTTTCTTCTAATATATTTTTTAGTGTTTGTGGTATGACAGTGGGTGACCCCACGTTTTTTTATAACAGCAGACAAACACACGACCCACATAAAGGAAGGTGGTTATCGTGGCTTAAGGACGAGTGCAGCGCTGCCGATCCTGTAAGCACAGAGAGTTTCTGTGCCGTCAGTTAAGAAGACAAAGCAGGACAAGCCTTTGATCTTCCCACTGTCAGCATAAATCGTGGTCGTGGTCCTGAATAGAATTGTCTGAACCTGGCAAGAGGTAAGTACCGTTCTTCTGGTCACACAGCAGACACTGGAAGCCGTCACCGGCTTTCACTACGAGGTTGGGCGGCCTCTGGTCCACTGATTGCACGCGGAACATCTCTCCTGATTCTACTTTGATGAAAGCGCCGCCTGCAACAAGACATGGGTTATACAATACTGTCGGAATCTATTTCCAGGAAGCTATGGAAACTTCAGTGTCAACAGTATATCGCTACAAAATTCAAATCTGAGAATCAATCCTTTTTGAATGCGTGGCTCAAATGTGGATGTACAGGGCAATGGAATTTTCGTATAATTGACTGACAAAGGGAGAACTGGCTTATTAGGGAATGGACGTTCAGGGAAATAGCCGTAATGAATCGGTGCGTAGCGGTAGTGAACGCGGCCGCTGCGCAGGAGGCGCGGTTTCGATCCCCGCTGAGTGCAAATATTTGGATGCTTGAATATGGGTATTTGTATTGGTTTGGTTTTAAATATAAAAATAAACATTTTTATAATACGTTATGCGTTATTCAATAACGAATTTTAAAGGCATTAAACGCTCAATATTCAAATAACAGATGCGGGCATTGAGGGCTTTATATTCTATCTTTTCGCTCCCCAATAGATTAAACAGCAATGTGCGGTGTTAATCGGTCTGAGCGAAAATTCCTGAATTCGCATTGTAAGAGAATGATGGAATTGCAAGTCCCATCATCCTCAAAACCACGTCGTATCTAGTCAATTTTGTGGGCCGATCCCGGCGGCACTGCAATGCCGGGCCGACCCGTGACGGGAGTGGAGCGAGCCCCGAACATCCCGTCAGTTTACAAAAATCAGTTTAATATACTGGTCCCTCAGTGAGGGAACTTTCAGATATTAAGCTGAAAAGAACAGATACTACACTTTGATCTTAGCCAAAAGGCCGAGAAGCGATACTGAACTGACGAAATGCGGGACAGGTCATTCACTTGCGGAGAATCTTAACATCGCAGTATAGCAAGTGACGTCATCTGTACAGCGACATCTACTGGCCAGTAGCGTGTAACTATGGAACTAGTACTTTTAGTTTTTTTCTCACATTTTCAGTTTAACTTCTCGTTTTTTTTATTCCATTTATGTGGCAGACAAGCGCACGGCCCACCTGATGGTGATAACCGTTGCCTATGGACGTGTGCAACACCAGGGGCGTCAAAATCGTGCTGCCGACCCGGTGAGAATTTTCTGATTTCCTTCTTGAAGAACCCCATATTGTAGTCCCTTCTTTGTTTTTGACAAGATCTTTAAACATGACTTTTATACTACTAAAGTATCAAACAAATACACAGTCAGTAATATAACCACTTTTTTAATTAGGTACATACAGTAAGCCTTTACAGTACCCGTCTATATTTTACTAAGAACCTACACGAGTATACACAACTACGAATATTATTCTAAGAAAAACGCGAGCAAAGCCACGGCGCGCAGCTAGTAGTTACAAAAACATACCTTGCTCTTGGGCAGCTGCTAGTATAGCGTTCGCGGTTTCCTCGTCACCAGCCATTTGCAATTCTATTGCCGTCTCCTCATTAGAATCTGTAAAATTAATTATTATTTTAGTATTTTTTTTTTTTAAATTCAGTATAATATACCCGCGATATGGTAAGAATCAATATTGCCAAGATTAACCAAATCCAGACAGAGTTGGAAAACAGGCTTCAAGGCAGTAAAGCTTTGGATGCAATTGGAATAGCTGTGATGTTTAGCCATGACCACAGAAATACATTAGGATAGAACGGCCATACGCAGTGTTCACCTGCATACCGCGCGTGGCGACTTTTTCACTGTAAATAATTACTCACGAGAGATAAGAATAGTAGTTTATTATACTGTTGCATAATAAGGGTTCTTATAACACGAGTGTGTTTTAAAAAAACGAGCCGTAGGCGAGTTTTTTTATATTATCACACGAGTGTTATAAGACCAAGTTATGTACAGTGTCATACACTACTTTATCTACTCTCATACTATAATACATAAACTAATTTATTTTACAAACAAAACCAAACTTTGTTTAATATAAATGTAAAAAAAAAAGTTGACGCCAAGACAAGGTGCAAACATCGATTGCGCAGGCGCGTTTCTTTTTTTTTTCTTGCGAATTGGCCGTTTTTTTTTAAAGTAGAGGTTCAGTCCAGATGGGGATTGTATAGGTGTATCGTTATGATTAAAAAGTTATATTATGATATAGGTGTCCATACAAGACCTGTATCGTAATAAAACTTTTTTTTTGGCCTGTGCGTAATGTTTGTCATAAGAGTTTTGATTTCAATTTTATAATCTTTGTATTATAGTATCAGAGTAGATAAATACCTTTATTTTCGTAATTTAGTTCTCCATTTTTATTCTACAGTTGAAAATAGCACAATATGGCCATATTCACGGTATTTTTAACGATGTTATTACAAGCTAGTCTTACAAGTACCGAGTAAGCGTTCGAAAGTTCCTGTCTCATAGGACAGGAATTATCTAAAACGTTGCCACGCGTTTCTCGCTCACATGGATAGAACCCTTTTTTTTTACGTGCGGGAAATCCCCACCCCTCCGTAGCCGGAGGGGGAGGTTATGTCGGACTCGAACCGACTAAACCGCACGCCGTCTCTGGGTCGTAGTGCTAGGCCGAAGGTGAGGTTGTCATGCGACATATCCCTTGCACCCCGGCTGACCCAGGGCCATCCCCCTCGGTCTGGCCCTCCTCGGGAAGATAGAACCCCAATGTATTTCTGTGGTCAAGAGCCTAATTAAACATACATATATCACGCTTCATTTGTAATGGGGTCAGCCTATGTGCAGCAGTGGACTATCATTCAATAATTACCCTATAGCAGTGCACTGCGGGACATGAGCCTCACCAAATATTAAGAGACGCTGGTCTACTGTTTCCTCTACGACCCAGAGACGGCGTGCGGTTTAGTCGGTTCGAGTCCGACATAACATACCCCAAAAAAAAAGCCTCATCTGTATAAAGCGCGCCCCACAGATTTTCCTATTCACCCTGAATGAAAAATTTAAAGTGAATATAGTCTTACCATCGCCTTGCTCATCATTGAGCCCATTACTCTCGTCCTGTGGCTGGTCATCATCAGTCATCACCAGCGAGATCTCGCCCCCCTCATACATGAACTTCTGGCCAGAGACCATGCGGAGTATGGAGCCGTTCTCACTGTCCACCACAATTGTGTCTGTAATCAGAAATCAATATTGTTTTTTTTGTATATATTGAATGTAAGTTTTACTTATAAAATATTGTTAGGACTTTGTACACCATACTACTCAAATATGGATTCTATCTCTTTCCTCCATGCAGCCTTATTGCACAGTGGCAATCTCTTACAGGCAGTAAGAGATTGCCACTGTGCAATAAGGCTGCCTTTTGTCTATACTTGCAATGCACCTAATAATAATATATGGTTTATCCTTGGTGTGCAGAATTGAAGCCTTGGTAGCTTAGTAGTTAAGGAGTCGGTCTTACAATCGAGAGGTCCCGGGTTCGAATCCTGGCCATTACACTACCCACGTGAACCCACTCCTAGCACAAGCAATTTAGCTTAGTTAGAGGGGTTAGAGGGAATATTAGCAATTTGGATGATTTTGGTTGCTAATATTCTTTTATAAAAAAATAAATAAAGAGATACTTAATACTTGTACAATTGTACTTTTCCACAGATTTTATATTTACTTTTTAACCTGACCGTTTTCGCCTCACAGCATCTCAAAGGTTTTTAAGTTATTTACTTACAAACCTCTGTGGAAAAGTCCACCAAGTTCCATCAAAATTCCAGTATAAACAGTTTGGTTTTTGTTTTCTTCACATATTTATACATTTAATGAGGATGCCGATTGCACTTTTATCCCTACAGAGGGCGCCTCGTAATGGCCAATGTTAGCTGTCATCTACGTAGATTTCATTGTTTGTCTCTTCAAACCTGACAGCTATGAGTTCGTTATTGTCACAGAACAGATGATTATCTACTTACGTGCTTCCTCATCTTCCTCAATTTCATCCCCTCCCTCATTGAGGATCTGCAGCTTGCCGAGGATATACTTGTGTTCTTCATTCGTGCCGTCTAGAGACTGCAACTCTTCAACGTTCCATTCTGTTTCTTCCGAGTCTTTGGAATTGGACTGAAATTAGAAAAATAGTACATTCAATAAAATCAATCTTATTGGTTCCTGGTTGAGTAGAATAGGGCCACTCCATCTCTTCCCGTGGGATAAGGGATAGGGCTCCATCCGACTGTAAACATGACAAAGTGCTTTGACACAGTACTTTTCATGCCCTTTCTGTAATAACAATGCATGTAATGCAACAATATAAAAATGTACATATCTTATATTTTTAAACGAGAAATTTTTGTTATGTAACGGCTCCAACGATTTTCATGAAATTAAGTATACAGGGGGATTCGGGGGAGATAAATCGATCTAGCTAGGATTCATTTTGAGAAAATGTAATTTTATTAAAAAAAAAATATGGACTCTTGCTGACATCTATTGGCGATGTGAGCATATTAAATCCAGCAGATGGCGTTGTTAAAGAAAAATTACTGAACGAAGCTCAGTCATTCAGGTACTTTTTCTTATAGAAATGGTATGTAAAGTAGAAGTATATGACTGAGGAGTAAATTATTTTTTCCTCAGGCGAGGTACTTTGAATCCCTTACTGCGCTCAGGATTCTACATTAGAATCCCTCTCTATACTTGAGATCCATTCTGGTACCCTTCGCTTCGCTAGTGGTTCAAAATAGCGCCCTCGCATTAAAAATACTATTTTGCTCCCTTGTCAAACATTCTAATAATTAAGCTTACCTTCATTCCTTCAACTTCTAAAACTAAGCTTTTACTGTCAGCGGTCGACACTGGAATCAGGGATAGCGAACAATCTGGAAAATAGACACAAAATATTATGTGAAAGAATTGCTAGGTATATGTTCTGTACTTTATACCCTGGTATCAGTACCTTACCGTACCTTACCCTAGCACGAACAATTATCGTTATCGTATCGTCAACGTATTGAGAGAATGGAGCACTGTGATTGGCTGGCTTCACATATACGTAGATGTACAGTAGGCAGCCAGCAAATCGCAATGCTCCATTCTCTCTATATGTTTACCATTCGATTACTATAGTTGTTCGTCAGCACTGAAGACTCAAGACGGCGTGCGGTTTTAGTCGGTTCGAGTCAGCAAACCGTGGATATTTCCGCACAGAAAAGATGGGTTTTATCGATCATTACCGGTACAGGGTTTTACTTCGAGTTTTCCTTCTCTTGTCTCGCAGTGATATCCTCTGCGTATGTTTCCGTTAGTCGCCTCTTACGACACCCTTCGGATGAGATGTGGTAGTACAGCAATAGTATAAAATAAATACACACCTTCATCAATCTCCATAGACTCATCACCCTCATTTTCTTGAACTTCCTCATCACTTTTACCATCCTCATCATTGATCTTCGTTAACACTGCTTCCGACAAAAAATTATTTGGCAACGAATTAACGTTAAAATTTAATATTGATGTCTTCGGTGATGTATGGGTCTGTGAAGTGGTCAAGCTTTCTATCTCATCCTTTATAGAGTTGGTGAAAGATGATAGCAGGTTCGATGCCTGTTTGGAACCAGCGTTAGTAGTCGTTGTAGTTTTGATAGTCTGTGTGAGTACTGATGTTCCGACTGTCACTTTTAGGTTGAGAGTAGAGGAGTTTGCCGTCTGAAATAGAGAGAAATTAAGATTATACTAAAAATAATTATAGATGTGGAAGTTTGTAAAGATATTTTGATGCTCATTATTCTTCATTATCACAGAGGCATATTTTTCTGATTGTATCCGAGGTCAAAGTTAACTGGGAGCTCAAGTTGTTCAATTATGCTCTTATGACTGAACAAATCTGGCTGGAATTTGGTACAGGGCACTGGAGAAAGTGGTTGCTGCATGAAACTCTTTTTCATAAACAGAATTTTGATGATATTTCAGATGAACCTGACTTTTTCTGGAAATCTTATCATGAGATTTCAAAATTGATTTCTGGTATCACCACTAGGATTTTAGCCTTGCCTATTAAAGATGCATCTAACAATATACAAATCATCTGGGTTTAGTGTTGTCTAATACTGTTTAATTTATTAATTAATAATCGTACTAACCTTAAATTGAGGTAAAACAATATTACCCTTAAATGCACCTGGCAATTTCCCAACTTTCAACAGCAAATCAGGAGGTATAGGTTGTAACTTCGACGCTGGCAACACCAATTTCTTGCCTAGCATAACCGAGTCTTTTTTCACTGCTGGGGGAGAAGTATTCTTTTCCGCTAACAATTTTTTATAGTTTTCATAGTCAAGGCTATGATAGGTAAGAGAATCCTTGAATTGGTCTAAGATTTCAGTTTTTAAGTTTGTTAATCTGAAAAAGAAGAAAAATTAATATTAATATTATTCTAGAGAATCATTATTTAATGCAACAAAAATATTATAGTCTTAAGGTGACAAGTAGTTTTACTTTTAACTGATATAAGGGAAATAAAGAAATGGTTTGCATATAACCCCTCTTTACCAGAATCTCCTAAAACCCTCTTTACCATACCCTCCCAAAAACCCTGGTAACCAAACTTCAGCTCATCATAAAACCTCTAAATTTGGACCATCTATAAATCGGTCTTAATATGAACTAAATATTAAGACTGATTTATACTTGACCTACCTTCACAAAACACAAACCCTTTAGGTTTAGGGTGTCTTGAACACGAACAGTGGAAGTTAACTGTTTTTATTTAGTATAATGTATGTACTAGAATAGGATACGATGGGGTTAACGTATTTAAATAGATAAAACCCCAAAAAAATTCTTAAATAAAAAATAACCCTTTATCCAACGTTGCACATGTCGTTACATTATGTTACTTCACAATTGGCACTGCGACTTTCACAAAGTTTAGTTCATACAGTATGTTTTTCCTGTGAATAGCTAGGCTATTATAACACTCATCACTCACCGAGTATGGATCATATCATATTCCATGCATGACTTATAGCACTTCTTGCATAGTGTACTGGAATGCACCTTATTCTCCTCTACGGGCAGACCAAGTATATCGCTCACGACTTCCGCTAGCTTCTTACCAGATTGTAATGTGCTCTGAAAAGTTTTATAAGGTTGTTTAAATATCAGAGTAACATCTTTAAATACTAACTTTCGAGTTCCACGATATTCAGTAATGTTAACGGGTATTAAGACTTGAAAAGGGATGGACTGGAATTAAGACTAGAACTTTAAATAAACAGTAACAGTTTAAATTTTTTGAGGTGCTCAGAACCGCCTCAACACCCTTGTTAATCAGCCAACCTCGTGTGGAAGTCAGTAAACCTGCAAACTTTCGTAGGCCTAGGGCAGCCAACATAATTTCATTTCATTTATACATAATTTGCAAAATATGGGTAGGTATTGTACATTCATGTTGATTGTTGTTGTGGAAGTATCACCATATTCAACCATACAGCATGCAAATGATTGTTGACATTGTCATTAACAGGTTATAACAATTATATCAGGCATAATGGATGACACACTGGAGCAAGATTTCTTCTAAGGGCTGGAAGGTCAGACAGAAGTCCTTTAAATCTGACTTTTGTTTACTACATTAGTTGTAGTAGTACATGCTTCAAAAAGTGTTTACAATTTTAAAGAGTTGGCACATTATATTTTCATAACATGTAGATAAAAACATGACATTATTATGTAGTTTAACATCTGTTATTATCCACAAGAGATAAACACACCCATAAGGTTTGACATATTCATGTGTACTGTGTGAACGCTTCCAGTTGTATTTTGTATACTATGCAATCACTCTGCCAAATATAAAATCTGTACCAAGCACTATAAAAATGCAGCCTAGGACTACTTCAATAAATATATGAAACAGCCCACACATAATGGGTGACCTAGGTTTTTTTTATACAGGATACGTCAACTCGACTTCACCTCGACTGATGGTAAGCTCAAGGCAACGTCTCAAGAAAGAAGGTCACCATTGTATACACGTGCCATGTTAACAATGGTGGTACTCGGCTTGATGGGCTCATTAGATGCTTTTTCACACTCAGCTTAAAGGACCCGGGACTGTAGGAAGAAGGAGACACATGAGCTGGCAAGGAATTCCAGGTCTTAATGGTGCAACTATTTGGTATTGGTTTAGTATGTTGTGTATGTGTTTGCTTTTTATTTTTAACATTCAGTTTAGTTAAGGGTAAAAAGCTACTAGCCAGCGCTATATTAAATTATAGGCCTTTTTAACAACAGATTTGGTAAGACCCTAACAGGATGGGTTTGATACTCACTGGAATAGGTGTATCATCTTTGCTGACGAAGGATACTGTAACTTCTTCAAAGATATTGTAGGAGTTTCTGACGGTTGACATAAGTCTGCTGTTACAAATTAGACAGCACTGCCCGGCCATCCTGAAAATTCATTAGGTTTACTTTAAATTATTTTGTATTGACTATACAAATGTACAGTCAACAACAAACCATGACCAATTTAAGATATACTAAGCTGCTTATGTTGTTGATTATACTATTGTAAAACAGGTTTCCTCCTTATAGTATTGTTTCCTCTAATAATCATTACCTATGATGATTGAACCTATGAAACTGGAGTAGGTAAAGGGTAGTTTAGTGCTCATTTAGTATTTAAGCCAGAATAGCCTTGAAAAAAAGGCTGAGTTATGCCAAAGGTATTCTCTAACAGCGAACCACAGGTGATGCAGAACAGATAAGCTGAAGGTGTTTTTATTGGTGAAATTATTTACAAATTTCATGTCTATGAAAATTTGTCAGGAAAGTTTTACTGGTCTTGATACTTTATGCTATGTAGTTTGACAGCCTCTTGACAGCCTCCGTGGCGTGGCGGTAGTGAACGCGGCCGCTACGCAGGAGGCGCGGGTTCGATCCCCGCTCAGTGCAAATATTTGTATGCATGAATATGAATATTTGCATTGGTCTGGGTGTTTCTATGTATAATATGTGTGCATTTACAAAAAAAAAAAAGTATTTAAGTATGTTTATCCACCTTCTAGATTCCATAACACAAGCTAGTTAAGCTATGCTTACCATGGGTGGTGGATGGCTAGATAGCGTTGTGTGAAATGTTGAGAAATATGAGAAAAAATATGAGAAATATGAGTTTGGTAGCCTAGTGCGATTTGTAAGCATCAAGTTTTGTAGCGTGTGGAAACATTAGATATAAAAGGATTTTTGTCTTAATTACGGTGCAAAGATTTTATGAGCGTATTTAAATACAATTGTAATGTATATGCTCTCATTGTACAAGAACTGCGTTCTCACAAAGGAGACCTTCATATTACTGTAGGTGAAAAATAGGCTAAATCTAGCTTAAACTATACGAGATTTTGAATAGGTAAATTTTTAAAAAAAACAAGATAAAGGTATATTGTGTAGCTAAACTAGCATATAGTGTAGCATAAACCTCTCTTATGTAATTATGCGGATTTAGACATGTTATTTATTTAGGCTTTACAAACTTTTTATCAGTATTGACATTGTTATCAGTCGCTTTAGTTTCAAACTATCATCGCAAACGAAAAACATCGAAGTTTTTCTACATTATAAATTAACATGCCCTGGTATTTTATACATTATAGGCAGCCATTTTGACATCCCTAATAATTTTATGAACTGATCTATGTTGAGAAATCGTACGAAAAGTGTATAAAAACACATACCTGGCCAAATAAATACGAATCTCCGGGAAAATATTACTTTCTGAAGGTTTTCATTCGGTTTGTAGTGGAACAAATATGTTGTCAGCAATGGACCACAAGCAGCCACCATTACGTATCTAATAATAATTTGTTCCATATTTCTCCGCAAGCGGCGCTTATGAACTGTTTCCGTTCAGTAAGTTCATAGAGTAAAAATAAAACGCAGTAAAAAATAAGTTCTTTTCCTGTTTCATAATGAAATAGGTAGAAATATCTTATTTATTTTATTACACTTAATGCTAAATCAATTAGACTATTGCAGTCCACTGCTGGATATAGGCCCCTTACACTCTGCGCTACTGCTACTGGCCTCAAAACAATGTAAGCAAAAGGTCAACGAGCTTTGAAACTAACTGTTGCCCGTGTATCCACCGCGTGAATATTGATTATAGCGAACATACATTCTTTCCAAAGCTCTATAATAATTTAAACTAATTAATACGATAACATAAAATGGATAATAGGTTGCTTCTCATTCGTTAATTAAGTACAAAATATTATACTTTAACATATTGTATTACTGGATGCGGAAGGCGGAGAATCGTGGGAGAGACCTATGTCCAGCAGTAGCTGCAGCGGGCTAATTGATTGATTTATATTGTATTGACGTTCCGAGGCGGAAGAAAAGATTCCAATACAAAGCATTCAAGTCTATCTTCGTAGTGTAATGCAATCAGAAATATAATCGAGAAGCCCACAGCATTTCTTATACGGTTCTCAGATCTGCATAGAATCTTATACTACTGGTCAATCCCTACTGAAAGAGATGGCTAGACTTTCTGGCACATGCACAAGGCAATTTATATTATTATGGTTCTAGTTTACGGTTCAGTTTAATTTTACCGCACATTCTAGTACCAATATCAGCCACTAGATAGCATTTCATAAATTCAGAATTTGTTTAACCAAAAGTGAGGAGATATATTTTGAATGCTAGCCACTTTTATTTTTCAGGGAGCTTTATTGTTCAACGTGCAACACTGAATAGAATATAGGTATAACTAAATATAACTGGGAATATTTAAAGGGTATAAGAATGGAAGCCGAAAAAGACCTTTAACTTTGCCCAAAGGCCCAGTAGCCATGCCAAGATACTTAACAAAAAAAATGGAATATTTAAATTTAAACTCTTTGGTTGTCAGAGTTTTTGGTCGTTTTGGCGCCAACTTGAAAGACTGACACAACGTGATCTTATTTTATTTTCTGAAATTAGTTTGCATTCGAGTTTTTACCCGACTGCCAAGAAGGGTTATGTATTTCGCGCGTAAGATACGCGCTGTTTGTATGTATGTATGTTTGTAATATTCTTTATTACTTCATATCTTCTGAATCATGGTAGGTACGGATTTCAATGATTAATGTTTCAAATGAAAGGCCCAAGTGTTCTCGGGTAGATAAAATATTAGGTCCTCACGTATAAAATTAGCGTTTTGTCGTACTGATCAATTTGATCTGAAATATCTCCTCTTTGGTTAAGAATTCCAAATTCAAATTAATAAATTCATTTAGCTGGTTTTTTTTTCTTTGGAATACAGTCATTCATCTGTTATTTTCCTTATTATTTTTTCTTTGGCGTCGCTTATTATCGCGCAATGGAAAACATCAAATATCGGTTTATTTACGAGTACGAGTTCTACTGTGGCACCAGTGATGCAGAAACAGCTCGAAGAATTAATGATGTGTACGGCGCTGGTGTCGGTAAAGACAGCACGGTACGTTTTTGGTTTCAACGTTTTCGTTCTGGAAATTTCGACCTTAAGAACCAACCCCGTGGACGGCCGGAGATCAAAGTGAAAAACGAAGAATTAAAGGCTATTGTGGAAGCGGATCCATCACAAAGCACTTCAGAGATAGCAGCAGGCTTCGGGGTAAGTGACAAAACTGTATTAATCCACTTGAAGCAAATCGGGAAAGTAAAAAAACTCGAACGATGGGTACCTCATGAATTGAGTGAATCGAACTTGCAAACACGGGTCGCCTGCTGTGTTACTTTGCCACCGACTTTGCTTTGTCAACCGACACAATAATGAAGGGATTTTAAATCGAATCATTACTTGTGATGATAAGTGGATATTGTACGATAATCGAAAGCGCTCATCGCAATGGCTGAACCCTGGAGACCCAGCCAAATCCTGCCCTTAACGAAAATTGACTCAGAAAAAGTTACTTGTAAGTGTTTGGTGGACTAGCGCCGGTGTCGTTCACTACAGCTTTCTTAAATCTGGCCAAACGATTACGGCAGATATCTATTGTTAGCAACTGCAAACCATGAAGGAGGAACTAGCTGTTAAACAACCGAGATTGGTCAATCGCTCTAGGCCCCTGCTGCTTCACGATAACGCAAGACCACACATTGCACAACAAACAACCACTAAGTTAGCAGAGCTACAATTCGAATGTCTGCGACATCCACCGTACTCCCCGGACCTTGTTCCAACAGATTACCATTTCTTCCGGAATTTGGACAACTTCTTACGAGGAAAAAAATTCCACTCCGATGCAGCAGTCCAAACCGCCTTCAAAGAGTTTATTGATTCTCGCCCCCATGGTTTTTATAGTAAAGGGATCAATGAACTACCCATAAGATGGCAAAAGTGCATAGATAACAACGGTGCATACTTTGATTAATTAAATATATTTTACAAAAAAAATCGACGTTTTATTCCTCCCCTACAAAAAGCCAATTTCATACGTAAGGACCTAATATTAACAAAAAATATATACATTATTGGGATTTTAAACTTTTTAACGCCAAAATATATGTGATAATAAAAAAAAATCACTCAAATTTCTCGAGTCGGATATCAAATGAAGGCGAATACAAAAATATATACTTATGTCACAACTAAAAAGTATAAAATAAAATAAATTATTAATAAACAAAAGACCCGGCTGATGCTAAAAAGATCGAAACAAGCTTTATAGCAGGCCCATTTGGTACCCATTTTCAAATCTCTACCCAGATGAAAATAAATGGGTACCGCCTGTTATAACGCTCGTTTCGATCTTTTTAGCACTTGGACACAAGTGTAAGAAGGTGGCAAAATTTTTGTTTTAGTTGTGACTTTTCGTGTTCGATCCAATTCTCCCTAAGGAGCTTCTAGTAAAGGGCCACAATTTTACTGGGGGAGCAATCATCATTCATCGTCATCATTTTTATCATTAACAATCATTTCATGTACATTAGACGCCACATAACTTTGCGCCTACGAAGTTAGCAACATACTCAAGGTTGCGCAGGTACCGTCGCGAACAAAAGTACTAAGTATTAAAATACATCTGACACACTGTTTGAATATTGGTTAAAGATTAAGTAGGTACTATAATTATTTAGTCTAGAAACATCCTTATTACCGTAGTCATTCTCATCAAATTGAATTATGTTTAATGTTTAATCTATTCATGTAGCAAATAACTTAAATAATTTACCTGGAGTAATGAACCTTTTTTTTATTTATAGATAAATTATAATGACTTTACTAATGAGGCAACTTGAAATACATAACACAAAAAATGACTTTCTTTCGTTAATAACAATATCAACGAAAACTTTTAACAATTGTGTTCACGACAGTACGTTAGAGTGAAAGCGGCGAAATTACCGAACGTCAGAGCGGGATGCATGATTTAACATCGCCTCGGCCGGCCACGTGCCGTCCCGCCCCTTCCGCTGCGCAGCATACCCCTGTGACACCTATAATTGCATCCTCCGTGGCGTGGCGGTAGTGAACGCGGCCGCTACGCAGGAGGCGCGGGTTCGATTCCCGCTCAGTGCAAATATTTGTATGCATGAATATGAATATTTGCATTGGTCTGGGTGTTTCTATGTATAATATGTATGTATTTACAAAAAAAAAAGTATTTAAGTATGTTTATCGCATTCTAGATTCCATAACACAAGCTAGTTAAGCTATGCTTACCATGGGTCTAGATAGCGTTGTGTGAAATGTTGAGGAATATTTATTATTTATTATTATTATTATTGCTGCGCCTTTCGCGGGAAGTTCATAGACGTAAAGTTGTGTGGCGCGTATTGTAAGTACTTATGAAAAAATTATAATCTGATGACAAGGCAGCATGGTCATAGCATCTTAGCCTATCGAAAATAAAGAAAAAAAAAACTCAAATAGTTTTGGCGCGACTATACAAAAGTGTAATGTGTTAGATTTAAGATGCATATAGTTGATTTTCCGTGTCATCCACTATTCTTTTATGACTACAAAGTTTTAACTTATTTGCCAAATGTCCTCCTGACTATAGGTATCAACAAACATTCAGTCTTCCTAAACCCTAACCGAGTGTTGGAGTCTTTCGTGCATCAGCATTGTCAAAATGCTGTCGTATTTTTTACGGATGCATCGAAAACATTTACCTCTGTTCCTTCAGTTCCGGGTCTTAATGACAACAATAATGTGGTAGGTTCAGCCTTTTTAGATTTCCATTCGGGTCATTTCAAACTATTTAAATACCCTGGCATAATTTCAATTTATTCTGGCGAAGGTATGGCCATTCTTGAGTGCGTCCGACACATTCTTATTAAAAATATTCCTGAATCAATTATTTTTTCGGATTCTCTTAGTTGCTTACAATCGCTGCTTTCGAACCCATTCAATAAAAATGGCTTTGCTCCGTTATCTTTAGAAATTAAAGCTAAACTTTTGGAATGTAATGACCGTGATTTACAAGTCACCATTGCATGGATTCCTGGTCACTCGGGTTTCAATGGAAATGAGATGGTAGATGAATTGGCGAAGTTGGCTGCTCTACAGGGTAATACGAATAATCAACTAATTTATAGTAATGATTTGTCTATACTTCCTCGTATTTTTCTTGAGGAGAGTTGGAATAAAATTTGGTCGACTTCCAATAAGGGAAACTTTTATCGTCGCTTTCAACCTTGTATAACCATGCACCCATGGTTCTCTAAATTACACATCGAAAAAAAATTTTCTTCCACTATTTCTCGGCTGAGATTTGGCCATTGTACTACACCAGCACACCTTGCAAAGTTAAGGGTGCGCGATTCATCTTTATGTGAGTGTGGTTTGGATGAAGGTAACATTATGCATATTCTATTTATGTGCCCTAATTATTCTCCATCATTACTTGATATTATGATTTATTACCAAGCTTCTTTACCTTACGATCTATCATCTATACCTATTATCGTTATCTAACAAAGTATATATAAAATCGCTTATTAAATTCTTACGTCTTCATAATATATCTTTGTAATTATCATTATATTTGTGTATATATTGCCCATATAAGTCAACGTAAAAGCCTTTGTCTACATTCAACTCAAACCGCAAACGTCGAAGAATCACTTAGTGATTGGGAAATTTCCAACTTGACACTGGCAAGAATGTCCCCTAAATTGGGTTGACTACATTGCCATCAAAGAAAAAAAGAAGAAGAATGTGTTAGATTAAACAATAGTTATTATATTCTTTGCGGTACACCCTCGTCGGGTACACTGGAGAAGCTATTTGTGTGATTTGGTTTTGACCAGTGAGTTCCGTGACGCTCTTTATCTTCAGTAAGTAATTTACTATAGTTTATGTAAGTTCAAAATGCTACAGAATTTTAACTCTGTAAATACTTACCTACCAAATACGTTATTTGTAATAATTACCATAGCATTACTTATTACTTTTAGAGGACAACCTTCATTACCCTGACAGGAACTCTACTCAAACTTTAATTGTCCTATGAACAAAAAAAACACGCTCTTATTCAAAAAAACATTGTTTAATATTCTATACAATATACATCATACTTTGCGTCTCAAGTGCAGCTCTCTATTTATAATTAATTTGATAATAGTAAAAATTTACAATTACAACAAAAGTTTCTGAGAATCAAAACAATTGTACTTACTATTTACATATCAACATATTTTCTTCGCCATAATTTTTAAATATTTATACATTTTTAAAGTATTTTTTTTTATATGTTGTGTTGTGCAAAATTTGAAATGCATTCGTGACATACAAAGCCTAGGTTGCAGTGTGAGTCTGCATCAGTTTTAATGTTCATGACGCTTTACTTTAACTATCATTATTCAATAATTAGACTCAACCTCATCACTTTTATCAATCTCATTTATTTTATATTTAATAAACGGTAAGTAGTTAAGAAATATATATGGCATCTTTAAAAAAGAATAAATACCTTTTAAATAAATTGGACGCCTGTGTCGGCTGCCGGTCTCTTCTTCCGGCTAGAAAATCATATCGCAATATATAGAAATTAAAATATCGCTACTTCTGCGTAGTAACGCTGATACGATTAATTCGAAAGCACACTTGTAAAAATTTTGTGCTCCATGATTTGTACCTATTGACGGTAAGTACCTCTACAGGTGTGCATACATAGCGAATTTGGGGCCTTGTGTAGAAGCTTCTTGCTATCTTTGAACAGGAAACAGTTTTGCAGCTCTCATGTGTTAAAAAATTATTGTTGTCTTAGCGCACCAATTTTGGATCGCACCAAAATTATTACTTAAAAGCTATAGGATAATTTTGGCATGATTTGAATTGGGACGCTAAATGGCATTTCCCATTTAACGCTTATTAGATTTAGGTGAAGAATTTGATTTAAAAAAGAGAATACTTACTAAGAAAGCTGTGTCGAAGAAACTAATCTTGCATGTTACCCAAAGAACTTTGAATTTACGAGATAGATTTTATCCTTATTTTTAATACTTATAACACTCCTTCTAGCTACACTTATGATACGACCAGCTCACACTCTTTATTAAACTAATTTAACAGTGAGTATTAAAACTGATGCAGCAGAAATATACTTCCAATAATGTCTTTAGCGTAAGGTAAGTATATTAACTGCGTAGTATATAAAAACAGTCGAAGGTTTTACATTTTTGAATTTCATAGTCAGATTGAGCAATTTTTAGTTTTGAAATCTCAATTCATAAGAAAAAAATGAAGTGCAAGTTTTTGATGCATTTTAGATGGTCATCTGAAATTTTCATGATTTCTGAAAATTAATTTTGTAATATAATTGACAAGGTATATAATAAAATGCAAATATAAAATGTAATCTTGTTAAAAATACCATAAATGTCTTTATTTATGAATTAATAAAGTTATTATAATGTGAAGGTAGTCAGGATGTACAGTCGCCAACACAAGTGTTGGCAAGCAATTTAATAATTAAATAAATCGCTGTCAAAACTTGTGTTGTCATGTCTGTAGTGGTGTGAGAAATGAAAGAATTTGTTGTGTTGACATGTATTTTAATGTTTATCATGTAACTACAAGACCTAGTTCCAATAAAATGTAGGCTAACAACGAAAATACAATATTCATTCAAAGTGCCACCGTGCTCTGTCTCTTGTGTATTGTAAGCATCGTTTAGCGACATTATATGTGTATAGACACTGAAATTGACTTAAAACCAGAATATTTATTATTTCCAACGTCTTTTTCTGTCAACTTTAGTGTCCAACCATGTGTAATAGCGTCGTTTGAGTAGAATAGTGTCATTTGTCAGTAACAACATAATAAATTATTGCAGTGAATAAAACAATCATCGATATATATCTTCTGTACATTCAACACAAAGAGAAGTAAGCTAACACGACATCAAGTCCTATCACTAAAACATTTAGTTTTTTTTTTCCATTTCGAAAATATTTCTAGAGAAAAAGATATGCATCTATTTACCTGATAACATTTATTAATTCAGCTATTATTACGGCTAATTCAATGTTGACTATAACACTGTTTATGTAATTTGACATCGTAGTAATTGTTAGTCTAATAGAATTGGCAAAGTAGTCAAATAAAAATAATATTAGTATTGCTATTCATAAACAGTAATATAGACAATCTACCACGAGGTCACACCATACAAACATCTATTCTATATATGAAAACAAAATATTTCTGTCAAAACAGCGCGTAATGGTGTCTTCTCCTGTCTTATACTAAATCCTTGTGCAAGGCTTATTTATTACTCAAGAGTAGAATCGCTATATTTTTAAGAAAACCTTTTAGAAAATCTTTACGGTTTTTTTTTCACTAATCGAATATAATTGACATTGCAATGACACTTACTACTAACCTAAAGAGTGCTAAACTATTGCTTACATTTAGATACTTTTGGTTCTTAAAACATTTTGAAAATGGTCGACAGATTGCCTACAAAACAAAACTCATGCAAAATAAAGAAACAAGCACAAAAGCGTGGTCTACACAAAACAAAAAATAAAACTCAGTTTTTTTTTCTATATTTATACCTCAATTTCTTTATTTCTTGTACATTTTCACAACTGTCACGTTTTACAAAACAACCAAGTACTTAAAACTTATAAGTTTATAAGTCACTGAACGGATACAAATACACGTGGATGATCTTGTGATGTCCGCGTGCCCAAAAGGGAACAAGAAAATGAAAACTAAGAACTTTTCAACGTTACTCACAAACTAATATCATATGCTTTACTACAAATCATCACTAAAACGGGTAAGAGTGCCGTATTCAAAACGAGCCATAGTTGTATCTAAAAAAAGTCCGTCAGTGTAATATTTTGAAAACGGCACCGGCAAAATAATAAGTAACTAAAGTCTAATTATCCAAATTAAATGGGAATATTACTTAATCGATACCTAAACCGCTAAGTTCATAAACAAAATGCAGATGCATTCAACGGAGCGTAGCTCCACACTAAAAAAAAAAACAAAGAAAAAGAATAATAAATGGAAATGTAATAAATGTGTAAATATGAAAACTCATGTTACTGTGTCTAAAATTATATTAAGAAAACTAACTGTTAATGTCTTTATAAGAGTGATCTAGATCACAAATTGTAAAAATAAGGAATTATTTTAAAATGATGCCGTTGTGAAAAATTTACCCGTTAATTTTTTTCAATGGTAACTTTTTCAAATGTTTGCGACTACCCCTTGACTGTAACGAGGCAAAAGACACTGATTCATAAAACGGTATATTTCGACTGTTAACTACCAAAATTGCCCCGTTATAGTCCGAGAGCTAACGGGTTAATTTTTCGTTTAATTTTTACAACGGCAACCCCCATTTCCCCCCTCACTCGTGGTGTTGTGGCTGTGTGTGTCTGTGTGCCGTCCGTTCTTGATATGTGTATGATTGTGTGCTCCACCTCAACGCCGTTAGCTAGAAGCAAATAGTTTTAAGTGAGTTATGAATGTATTGAAGTATAACAGTTTTGACCAAAAAATTGGTGGGACGTTTTAAAGATATTTGGTGACAAAAAGAATTTAGAAAAATAGGGGTACTACAAGTAAAATAATTACAGTAGTCCCATTTTAAGGCCAAAGCGTGATTGTTTAGTGCCTAATCGTATGTATTGTTATAATAATGAGTAGAAAAGAGATAAACAAAAAATAAACTGAAAGGAAAATAAAAGAAAAACCAAAATTTGAGCAAAAACTGTAACGCCATTCATCAGTGAAAAAGACATGTGGGTAGATGTGTTTCTTTTTACATTGTTTCTCATTATTTGTCACTGTGATATGTGAGTTTTAAACATAATTAAATACACGTACGCTTATACTATGCTAATAACGTACGCTAGACATAACAAAAATTGACATTTCAAATCGGACAAGCATTTGTACAATCGGGCACAACACTTGATCTTACAGTATTTAAATATTTTATATTCTACAAATCTAAATCAGTGTATTTTAAGTACAAATCTAAATTTATTAAGCTTAGAAGCGCTGTGTCACCACACAAAAATATAAGACTTGTTGTGCGCGAATGTACATTAGTTATACACTTATAGATATTTAAATACTTTTTATATAGCTGTTAATAAATTGACATAGCATAATTATTATGCCATTATTCACAAAAGATATGTCATTCCTCTCGATAGATACATTATACACTATTTTGCTACTTACATATGCGAGATTTAATAATACAGTCCACACGGTTTACCCGTACACAATAAATATTCAAAAATTTACTCTCACAATATTAAACGAATAATGAGTCTAATACTAGTCGACGATTCTTTTATAACAAATGAAAATGATCACACATTCAAAATACCACTGTCCAAATTAAATCTCGCACAAACACAATAAAATTCAAAATAAAACTAATTAAAATTTCTTAATTATTTAACACTGCCATTTTAAAATTATTATTACGTTTTTTATTGAACATGACACTTGAGTACTCGATTGTACTTTTATAACAACTAAACTGCTGAGCTAATTTTGTTAGAAAATATTTAATATAGGTAAAAACAGAAAAGGATATTCAAAATATCTGTAACAGGTGGTAAAGGTGATATATTTTCCCAAAATTAAGTCCAGCAGTGGGCCGATGCAAAATATGTATAACAGCATTCATATGTACATACAACAGTATTTTCTATACATATATTTATTTATTAAGATCTAACTTTCATCCATAAACACTTTGGCTAAATTTTTGGCTTAGAATAAGTCAAAGAACAGAAAGCATGTCATATTTTGAAAATAAAATACTATAGTCTAGGAGCCAGTTGCAAATTTTGTCAGTCATTTCCTTTCGGGCGATAAATCGTAATCAGCTGAAGTCCCATGGGTGTGTTAAGCAGAGGCAAATATCATTAATAATTTCATAACGGACAAAAATTTGTCAAATTACAGTTAAAGAATATATTGTCTATCTTGTGACGCAAATAAGCGTCATCGGCCTCGTTGAGGATATTTTTGACGCGTATATCTGTTCTTGGCCAACAGTTGGTTACATGGCCTACTTCATTACAGCTAACAATCTCAGAACTTCGCGATACCTGGGTGAAATTGGTCTTGAAAATTTGTTGCTGGCTCCTGGACTAAACAGGTCAAAATTTTTAATTTGATTGACTTTTTTTTTGATGCAGGTTTCTTTTTCATTAGAAAATCGTTAAAATCATCTATTAAGAAATTATTTGTAGATTGTGACTAGAAGAATAGAGAATATTTTCATCAAAATAATTAGAGGATCAAAGTATAGTAGCTGTTGTCCATTTATGAAAAAAAAAATCGTTTTCTAATAAAGATTACTTACCCTTTAAATTCCGTGAAAGTGAAAGTATGATGTATGCAGCTACCGGTGACCTAAAGACGTTAACTTATTGTCATATATAAGTCATCTACCTACCACATTTTAAAATTCAGATTATCCATTTTTTTTATAAAATCGGATATTTCAAGACGAGTAGTCATATTTATGAAATTGGGCAACATTAGAATTTTACATATTTGCAAATATCTACATAATTTATTTTCCAATATTGTCTTATATGTCCTAAATTGATAAAAAATTTTGAATTTAGTGAAAAAATATTCAGAATTAATTAAAACTTATATCAAACTCAATCGTTTAAATATTTATGACAGAGTTGCTATACTTTGATTAATTTATTTTGGTTTAAAAAATTGTATTATTTATATATTTTTACGAATTATTTAAGTATTTCCAAAGTTTATATGTATGTTCAGTTAAACGACAATTTCTAAATTAGTATTATAATCAATTTTTCGAAGTTTTAGTTACAGCAGTGTTGGTTTATTAAATATATTTTTTTATGTTTATCAATAACATATCTAAAATGACACCGCAATGCATAAAAGATCGATAAAAAAATTATACCTAAAGTTGGTGTAAATAAAATAGACGCAAAGAAATATTTTCACATGTTTTATATTCTTTGAAAAAATCCTACCATACTTGAGGCCGTATTCTAGACGAGTGTTCAGTTCCGAATCTCAATTCATCTGAGGACAGATTGCATAGATAATCTGTCAGATCTGTCAATCTGCCCTCAGATAAATCAAGGTACAGGACTCTCATCTCTCTTTTCAGAATACAGGCCTTACAGTGCCAATTCTGACTCTGTGTTAAGTACTTAAATTATAATATTTAATATTGCAATTCATGATTTGATTTCCCGGTCGCCGGTGATCACGGTCATGGTTTAGTCCCATGACAATTTTATGACAAAAATATGTTTATTTTTATCTGAACACACATCTATATGAAATTCTAGGAAATACAGAGATGTCCAATATTAAATTCTATGGTCCCTACTATCGAAAATCGAGAAACGTTGACCTTTCGATAGAAAGATCTGGTAAAATTTTCTAGAATGCGTCAGTCTGAAACATTATGCGATAGATTTTTTTTCTAGAATGAAAAAAAGCAACAGTCAATTATTTAAATGAGCCTATTTTAATCTAAACATTAGGCCGACATTCTATACACAATAAATACAAGTTTAAAAAACAATATATGTACTTACTTACAAAAAGAAAAAAAAAACACAAAAAACAAATTGGCAGGAGTTCATGAGAAAATACTATCAACATTGACTAACATTTGCCCCTAACTACGTTTGTGCAGACAAATCATTTATTTTAGCATAACTATACACTAAACAACTGAACTTAACCAATATTTTTTTTATAATCTGGTAACACTAACTCTTTGGCTTGCCAACAACGAAAATTATGCACAAACACGGCAATGTTGCCAATTTAAAATATCGAATCCGACTTAACATTGGTCCGTCACCGCTAAAAAGAAAATGTACATGTCTTTTGTTTACCACACGATATTCTCGATATTTCTTTACATTTAAATATGAATAGTTCTTACTAGTATTCGTGCTCCGACATGCCGTTATTTTGACCTTGTCTCTGGTTGTTTTGATCCTGGTTCTGGTTCTGGCTCTTGTTGGGGTTCTGCCCCTTGCCTTGTCCGATTTGTCGTGATGACGAGAAGCATAGCTTCATTACGAACGGGAATTTCGCTCCTGGAAATATTTGGTGGAAAGTTTTAATAGTGTTTAAATATGTTGGGTGTTTATGGAGCCAAGATCGTCGGGGAATAAGCCAGTCTCATCTGCTGATTGACAGACGAGACTTTGGCGCAGGATTTCCTCTAAGGCGCGTTTCATACAGAAGAGACGTGGTGGGGACGTATGACGTGGTGGGGACGTATGACGTGGCGGACAATTTAAGTAACACAATATAAACCTTATGAAGCGTACAATAACGTCGTTTTTGTCTTAGAGGAGAACTGCGTCCGCGCCTCCAGGAGACGTCTCGTCACTAAAGTGACGCGCCATCGCATCGAGTGGCGCGCGTCACGACATTGACGTTATTGTACACTACATAAGGTTAAATAGCGTTACTTGAATTGTTCGCTACCACCAAATGTCCCCGTTACGTCTCTTTGGCATAAACCGCGCCTAAGAGTTAGGCGCCCAGGTAACAATTGCTTCATTAAAAACCAAATCATGAGAAAGAGTAGAAGAGCGGAGCTCTGGCTTCAAAGTACGAGCTTTGAGTGCGATCAGGACCAACGCTTAGATGATGAAATAAATTCTTCAGTGACGCTCGGAAGTTCAAAAGAAACCTGGCCTGTACCCATTGTGCTAAGTTTAATCGGATCGCAAAACGTCCACTTTGAAAAATGTCTTTAGGGCCCGAAATGTCCCTTTCCGAAAATGCTCCTTATACAAGTTTTGTGTGAAATAAATATACATATCGATTCAGATAGGAAAAATATTAAAGCGGTCTAGGCGGGGTTTGAACCCGCGATCTTTGCCTCACAGGGGCAATGCTTTGACCACTAAGCTACCAGCCCGAACCAATCCAAATTTCTCCTTTATATCCGTCTTTGAGGCGACAGTGGAGGCGTAGGTCTTTTTATCCTGGGAATAGGTTCCTGTGGGTTGAAAAGAACGGGATCAGTTAGTTTACATAGAATATACAATGTTCAATACCTGGATGCTGTATGGTCGCGTGGTTACATGCCATTATCGCCATCACCGACTGTGAAATGTTCTGGAACTCCATCAGCCCTGAAGATGACCTGGAACAGTGACGTCAGCATGATTTCTGATGCGAAAGGCGGAGATTCGGGAGCAATGGCAATGGAAGAGGTCTATGTCCAGCAGTGGACATGCGATAGGCTAATTGATTGATGGGTGGTCACTAAGGCCTTTAGGGCAATCTTCACACACAGCTCTGTGGCGTGGCGGTAGTGAAAGCGGCCGCTACGCAGGAGGCGCGGTTTCGATCCCCGTTCAATGCAAATATTTGTATGCATGAATATGTATAATATGTATGTATTTACAAAAAAAAAGTAACTAAGTATGTTTATCCGCATTCTAGATTCCATAACACAAGCTAGTTAAGCTATGCTTACCATGTATCTAGATAGCGTTGTGTGAAATGTTGTGGAATATTCACCTACTAGGCAGGTCAATTGATTCAAGGATCAAGATCTGGAGCCGCTTTTGATCTAAAGGTTGGGAGGTCATATGTGGGTGTTTGTGTATGTGTAATGGATGTAGGACAAGACGATATTCCCGTCTAATTGAATAGTCCGACTGGGAAAGTACCTCCACTCTACAGAACACTGCGGCCATAATAACCTCGCGTTGTGTTCTCGGTAGTGAGTAGGGCACCCAGAGCAGTGCTGTCAGTGGGCAGACCAAAGGCTATTCCTGATTTGTCTTTTACACTGACAGTACAGAAATTTTGTGTTTACAGGGTCGGCAGCGCGAGTGTGACTCCCCTGGTATCGCACACGTCCATGTGGACCGTGTGCTTGTCTGCCATCTAAGTAGTATGATGTTATTCAGCTAGTGTGATTACGAGAACAACCCTGTAATCGAGGTTACGTAGCCGGATGAAGGAAATTACCTCTCACTCTTCAAAGGAAACTTGGAGATGGTGTGTGGCGGCGTGACGCCGTAGTCCTTGAACACCTGCAGCAACTGGTCGTCCGACACGTCTGGGGGCGTGTTGAAGAAGTGGAGCACCTAAAATATCACATTTTTATTATGTTTTTCTGTTCCATAATTATGGAGTCCTTAACCTTTGGAAGGCGAGCGTCAGACGTTGAAGCAATTTAAAGAGAATTTAATATGCTAGGGTTACATTTTGATGTAAATTGATTGTTGTTTCCTAAATATAAATAGATAATACATAGGGTACATATACTTACACCTCTAAATCCCCGGAGGGGTAGGCAGAGGTGTAATAACACCCACATTTCGTCAGCTATGATTTTCAGTTCCACGTAATATGGGGCGAGCCTATTACCGGCAAGCGGGCACTTAGTCATGGACTGTATGTTTACTGTCGGATAGGGAACAGCCCTATCCCTTAGACACTCACAGGAAAGAATAGGGTGGCCTTATTCTACCCCACTGGAAACCAACATCAATAAATAAATAATAACTAAAATGTTTGTAAATACAGAAGCAATCAAATGGCTTAATCAATGACTTCCATGTATATTATTTATTATTAGACAGATTGTGCGGAACAAAAAAAAGACAGGTTGCACTCTGGGAGTGCCGGCAAAAGTGAAAACTTTTTCTTTCTTTCTTTCTTTCTTCGTTATATACATAGCAAAAGATAAAAAGAACATACCTTAACATACCATACCATATCATACCATACTATACTTATAATATAGCGCCAATCATAGAACCTATCACTAATTTTCTGTCAGAAGAAATTAATAAATTACAAAAAGAAAAAATAATTACATAAAGTAATAAATTACAAAAAGAAAAAATAATCACAAATAGTTATAAATTACAAAAAGATAAAACTATCACAAAAAGTAATGAATTACAAAAATAATCACAAAAAGTGTCAGAAGGCCAGGTTTGAACCCGGTACTATCTGAAACCATAAGGACTTACAGTCGAAGCGCTAACCGCTATGCTACGAAACTAATATTGTATGACGTCAGGTGTCGGTTACGGTTCAAAAGTCATCGATCCTGACGCGAGTTCAACACTTTTTACCCATCCAACGCCGCTAAAGAAGTTTTCACTTCAAAATGTTAACGCGAAAGACTAGTAATGAACCAAGAATTATTTGTTATATTGTCTTAAAGTAAGTCTCAGAAATCACGATCTCATTTTATGCAGTTTCTGTTCAAAAATAGAAAATCAAAACACATAGATTTAAATGGATAAAATTGAATCGGTCTAGGCGGGGTTTGAACCCGCGATCTTTGTCTTACAGGGCCAATGCTTTGACCACTAAGCTACCAGACCTCGCCCTAACCAATTCAAATGTATCCTTCTATATCTGTTTTTGAGGCGACGATAGGCAAAGAATTCGGGTTCAAACCCCGCATAGACCGGTCATTTTATTTCTATTTAAATCGATCTGAATATTTGTCATGAAAAATGCTTAAACATTTAATTTAAGTTCATAAAAC
This sequence comes from Eilema caniola, assembly GCA_949126895.1. Classification (NCBI taxonomy): domain Eukaryota; kingdom Metazoa; phylum Arthropoda; class Insecta; order Lepidoptera; family Erebidae; genus Eilema; species Eilema caniola. The sequence goes on along the minus strand of OX421486.1, from coordinate 14,222,131 downwards.
ATGTTCTTAAAAGTGATATCATTACGCATACCTGTTTATCTTGTTAATAATTAAAAAAAAATGTTTATTGCAAAGCTTCAGAACAGTACAACTCTAAGGTATTTCGATTATATACCTACATTGCACTCACAGAATATTAGTATTAAATGCACTCCCATGAATGCCCATGGAGGTCAGTAAGACAAAAGCGCCAATGGTAGACACTGTAAGGCATAGACAATGTGGCCTGTATACTCAGTTCTTTTATCGTGTGTATAGTTAGCAAAAGAGATACGGTTGAACGTTTACATACAAGTGTATAAGTAAAGGTGCAAAGGTATCTTCTGACTGTACTTACCGAATTTGACCACGGACTACCCGCAAATAGCTGTTCCTGTAAAAACCTAAATACATGCCCCACTGACCTTAGAAGGCGGCTGTATCCTATTCTTGTTGATGGAGGCCGGCGTTAGGAAGCGGTTGTTCTTGTTGCCCACGTAGTCCTTGAACGAGGGGCTCTTGTCCGGCAGGGGGTACGGGTTCATTACCTCTGAGAGGTACGCCTGTTTTGAGAACCTGGAACATGAACAATATTTATGTTTTGATTAATACGATTGTTAAGCCAGATTCAAAGTATGGTTAATTAGAATATATACAGACTCTATAACTAGGCGCTCTTCGATATAAGTTGATACACACACACACACACATACATTCCATCTCTCTTATTCAAGCTCTGAAACATCCATTGAATATGGCGTTCCCCAGGGGAGTGTTCTTGGCCCAAGCCTGTTTTTAGTATATGTAAACGACCTATGCAATCTTGGACTTAACAATGGACAAATATTTTCTTATGCAGATGACACAGCACTGGTGTTCTCTTCCGATACCCTGACTAGGACATACGGCTTGGCTCAAAGTGGATTTAATGCCGTTACCCAATGGCTCAGGGAAAACCTACTAACTTTAAACGTGACTAAAACCAAGGTTATTCATTTTACAATTCGCAACTTTGACATACCCTCAGATAACTCGTTACAAATCACTGTTTTACCAATTGACAGCCAGCTCTCAGCTGGTGCCCACTGCATCATTGAGAGAGTTTCATCCATCAAATATTTAGGGATTGTACTTGACCAAAACTTAACCTTCAAACCACATGTTGACTACTTGACGGGTCGGGTGCGCAAACTTATATATATCTTTCGGCAATTACGTTACTCGGCTGACCCGAACGTGATGAAGATGGTCTATCTAGCAATATGCCAATCTATTCTAAGTTACTGCATCACAACATGGGGTGGCGCTGATAAGACTCCTTTTCTCGTTTTGGAGCGTGCCCAGAGGGCTGTTTTGAAGGTTTGTTCTTTTAAGCCTCGCTTATGTCCTACAACTGAGCTTTATGAATACTGCCAAGTACTGACCGTTAGACAACTCTTTGTACTGGCTACTGTGATCAAACAGCACACCTTAACAGAGTTTAGGACAGATACCACTCGCCGTAATCATCTAGTGGCAGTCTCATCGAGGGTCAGGACATCATTTAGTCAAAAATTCTTTATTTTTCTGGGTCCGTACCTTTATAATAAATTGCATAAAATTTTGGATCTTTATGGCCTAAATATGTACAAGTGCAGAACTATTATCCACGAATGGCTTCTCTGTCAAACATACTCTAGAACAGAGGAATTATTGAACGTCTTGAAGTAGTAGTAAATAAAGTCTTGAAGACAACGAAGTCTTTGATCACCTAATTCAGATGCACGCTCGCGCGTGCACACACACACACACACACACACACACACACACACACACACACACCAACACACTCATACACACACTTAGTTAGCATGCTTTATATATTTTAATCGATAGCATATTTTGTACCAAAACCGACTATCCTGCTATTTCTTTTTTGAGCACAGCATATTCATTGTGATATAGTGGAATCCTGGTGACCAGTAAAACAGGTAATCATTTACCTACAACAGGCACCAGCGATCCACAACCAGATTCTATTTACCCTAAGTTGTGTAAACACTATGTAATTTGGTTGTTGATGAGAAAATAAAAAAATATTTTTTTTTATTTTTATCACACATTGATAGTATAAAAAACAATATTGACATTAGCTTACATACACAACCGTGTTATTCATGTCGTTTTTTGCGATACATCTTGCTAGGCTGTTCATTCAATTATTATAAACTCTGGAACTCGCAACGATAATTTGACGCCCTAGGCAGTGTTTTTCAGCATAAGAGGTTAGTTGATGGACATTTTGCAAAGCATTGGAATAAAACTACAATTCATTAAATCCAAATTCAATAGAACTCCATTTATATTCATTCAATAATATATATAAATCTCGTGTCACAATGTTTGTCCTCAATGGACTCCTAAACCACTTAACCAATTATAATAAAATTCGCACACCATGTGCAGTTCGATCCAACTTGAGAGATAGGATAGTTTAAATCTCAAATTATAGTCCGATTCGCGATAACTGACATCCACGCGGGCGGAGCCGCGGGTGACAGCTAGTATTCAATAAAAAATGCCTTCATTAAAAAAAAATGCAAAGCATTGCAATTTTCTGCAACCAATAAGAAATTGCAAAGAACTGCAATATATTGCAATGCATAACAGTGTTGCCGCCCGGAACTGCGCCACTGAAGATGTCGACCGCAGTGATCGACGAAACGTCTGGAACGCAAATTTCATATGGACAACGGCCAAACAGCCCGGAAGCAGTATATTCTACATGCAACGCCGGCCGTGAAAGTCCAAAGACTGATATAGTGTTTTTAATTTTTAAACAATTTTATTGTTTCCGGGGACACTTTAATCATAGTCGCCTTAGATTTTTTCTAACAAACTAAGAGCATACATACACTTAATCACACCTTTATTCCTGGAACGTTACACAGAGGTGAATTAACACCCACATTTAACCGATCAGCGCATTCGGCCCCACGTAATAGGAAGTGAGCTTATTGCCGTATTCCGGATACTATAATTGATACAAGCCATGCACATTAGGCTAACAAACTGCAATTCAATTCTTTAAGCAAACAGCGCTGTGACAGCTTTAATACAGATTGTCATTGGTTGATCTCCAGTGACGTCACGCCGACCGACCAATCACAATCTCTGTTAAGGTCGTCACAGCACTATTCTCGACGCTGTATGTTTAGAGAACTGTACAACTAAATCGTTTTATACTCACGCCAGTGTTAAGGTGTAGTCCCCGACAGTGACGTTATTGAGGTTCTGCACACATCGTTCCACGGAAACAGCGTCACCCATCTGCACCATGGCCGTACCTTCTTTTGTCTTCAGGAATTTTATCTGAAATTATACATACACATAACATTGTAATCTATTCTTTATCGTGAGGACATCCTCTCGGATTCGTGGTTATGTTGGACTCGAACCGACTAGAATAGCACGCTATCTTTGCTCATCAATAGCCGAGGGTGAGTTTGCTCCGCCCCTGAAATATCTCCCATGCACCGGTTGACCTAAGGCCATCGAAATGTATCCCGTACATTCAGCCGAAATTTACAGCTAAATAGGATGAAACGTGTAAGTAGTTTACTAGAAACCAATGAAGCTCATATGCGTCATGAAAATTTTCAGTCATGCTGATGACGCATATGTGCATCACAAAATTAAACAGGGCGAATGATATGACGTTTAGCATCTATAGGAAAAATATCCCTTTCGCTCTTTATTGTATACATATTATTGTGTACAGTGTAAACAACTGATATTCAGGAGCAGTTAAATACAAATCATATAACTAACAATAACCAATTTCTCAGACTTCTTTTTTAATCGTACGATAAATCGCCACGGGTCCCTCCCGCCGGAGCCGGCGGGGAAAGTTATGTCGGACTCGAACCGACTAAAACGCACGTCGTCTGTGGGTCGTTGGTTGCCGGAGATGAGCTTGTCGAAGCAAGACTTCTCGCACCCCGGCCGACCTAGGGCCATTTCTTATGGAGCTGGCCCTCTTCGGGACCACGATGTCCCCATTTAGCCCCCGGCTATGGGGAGGCACGTTGCGCCGCCGTGGCCTGCTTCTGTTAGGGACACAGGCGGCTCTACCTATCACCCCCAGGCCCGCGCTCATGGAGGACGGAGGTCTTTTGTCACATTAGAGAGCCTATAGCAGGCAGGAACGTGATTTCTACTAGGAAATTAGAATACATACCGTTGTGTTATCTATACTTCTATACTTATCTATACTTCTATACTAATATTATAAGGAGGGAAGAATTTGCATATAAGTATTTTTGTAACGAATTAGCTCAAAAAGTACTGGACTGATTTTAAATAATGTTATACTCACTCTGACAACATTTCCATAGAGACAGCACAGGTTGAACAGTCTGTCCGCGTTCACCGTCTGAGGGTCCAGGCCGTACACCATCATGACTGCTCCCTGTTGTGGGGGACCGCCCTGCGGAGAGCAGGGAGGGGGTTAGACAGTGTATAGGGCGTTAAATTAAGAATATAGAATACTATACATGTAGTTTAATTGTTGAGGGTAGAAATTAATTTGATACTTAATCACATATTTTTAGTACAGGGATTGATTATTCTTCAATTACTCTATGGCCCATATTGTATCAGTTAAGAATCTTAATTAATCTGAAGAGAGATTGTATAGGCAATCTGTTGAATCTGTCTAAACAATCTGTACTAATAAATCGATATTCAGGACTGAGTATCGTTTTAGAGTGAAAAATGTACGACTAGGTGACTCATATGATGAGCCAGAGGCGCCCAGGAGGTTACCTAAAAGTTGTAATGTTCGGAATTCGAAAGCTGTTTGCTTTATATATGAAGCTCTCTCTGCCTACCTCTAATGAGAAAGAGGTGTCATTGCGTGTCTAAAATATCTCAATAAGATTCAAAGTTCTTCCATTAGCGTTTTCGGTGTTATAATAGTTCGCCATTCAAATCTCCATAAATAGTACGTTTGCCAAATTGTTAAACTATAAATATGTTAATTCGCAGTACAATGCCATTAATTACCGAACCAATCACGTTTCCGGGTATCACAATGGTTACAGAACTACAATTTAAGCTATTTCGATCTCGGACAATCCGATTTCCGATTTCGACTTTAGTTCATTACGGTGGACAATTGCTTTCCAACAAAAAAATTCGCTCCAAATTTTCACAATAGCTTTAATTGTCTACTCTTTTAACTAAACGACACTGACTGGGCTCGATTTTCTGTGTTTCGACAGAGAAAAGACTATCTATTTGAAAAAAAAATCGATTACTTTGAGGGATAATGAGGCGATTTGGTAATATTTTCACAAAAACATTGTTTTGTAATTTGTTTCAAACAAAACGAGCATAAAATGAGATCTGGAGATGTAATTGCCATCCCTTTTTATTATTATTGTTTATTTTTTTAGAAGTTATGGCATATTTTCGACAAGTCTTATGAAAAGTTCGTCGGCATTTTAAAATAATTTCTACTACTTACGTATAATCTAGTCCACTGATCTATTTAAGTGCTATATTTTATTTCAATATATAATTGAACTAAATATAGCTGCTAGACTCGTACTGTATCTGTCACACAAGTACATAAATAGCCAACACCGTATTTGATCAGTTTGATCTTAGATGTAGACGGGACAGCACGCGTTCATTTATCTCCTAATATCCATAATTACAATACAAATTTTAGCTATGCAATGTGCAGTCCATTGTCTTGATTTTTCTTCAGTCAAAAACCGTAAGAGGAAAATAAATTTATACTTTATTCAAAAATTCTAGTCGGATACAATTACACTGCGTTATTATGACCTTCTTTCCGTCTTGTATTTTACAGTGCTCGTATCACTTGTCTCTCTCTGACCAATAAAATAAGTTCATTTCTCTATCATGCCATTGGTTGAGGAGACTCAATCTGTACAATTCTCGAAACATACGGGCGCACTTTGGGACAGCCTTCATGATTGCCATTGGCCGATGTCCAGTGAAGTCACCCAGTCTGACCAATGACAATTTCTCACAGCATCCAGCTGTAAGCTTTGGGAATTGCACTGCAGAAACACGACTCTTGTGTCTATGCTGAGGTAACTGAAATTTGGACTAACTACTAGGGATTGGGATGATATTTTTTTACCTCATCAATTACCTGGTTCTGTGGCGGCATGTTGGGGTGGTGCATCGGAGGGGGAGGCACGAATCCCTCACCACCGTAACCTTCAGGCCCGTAGCCGCGGCCATCGCGCTGGATTTAGATAAGAATAAAATATAAATTATATTAACTTCGCTGAAATATAAACTGTTTATACTGTTGATTGAAGGCACTTGGTGGAACTGGCTACACATCTTCAATGAAAATACTTGTACTATTCCACATTATTTATTAATATCCTGACCGGTTTCGCCCTACGGCATTATCAAAGGTTGATACGAAGATATGAAGATGTCTCTCAAATATAATTTGAGAGAAGTTGAGATGATTTCTCCACAGATTTTCAAATTGGAGATAAATTAATTCACCCCTTCGTCTTTCATATAACTACAAGTGGTCAACACCGTATTTGGTCAGTTTGTCAAATGATATTTGAGTTCGCATTTACAAGGACCTTTTTAGAATCACTAATAGTAAATTATATTGACAATAGTAAGGTCACGTCACGCGTTTCATCACAAAATATCGAATTACCTCAATAATTTTCATTGCACAATAAATTAAGCTAATGAAAATTGGATATTGCCAATCAGAAAAACTTATCAGAATATTATTAATACCATTGTGATGATTCAATCTTTTTCCGATAAATTAATTACTTTCGATTTAAACTCGCAAATGTGATGAGTGGAGAGTCGTGAATTAATTAATTTTATTATGAACAAATTGTGGTATTCAATACCACACGCAAATTGGATACATTGCCTTTTTAAATTTAATAACATTTTTCATCTAGACCTATAGTTCGTGCTTATGTACATATAGAGGCGCTAATACTATCTTAATATATATAAATCTCGTATCACAATGTTTGTCCTCAATGGACTCCTAAACCACTTAACCGATTATAATAAAATTCGCACACCATGTGCAGTTCGATCCAACTTGAGAGATAGGATAGTTTAAATCTCAAATTATAGTCCGATTCGCGATAACCGACATCCACGCGGGCGGAGCCGCGGACGACAGCTAGTATAGTATATATATTTTTCTCGCGACTAAACATAGCCTGTTTTCCTTTACTAGGTCTGGTCTATGTTATACTAAATTTCATCAAAATCTGTTCTGAAGCGAAAAGCGAAAGCGTGACTCTGGACTATCATCGAGGTAATTATCAACTATTATCTTTACCTTAATTTCATCCCCAAAGAGGTCGAAATTTCCACTCCAGTTTTGGGTGTGAAAATATAACAGACAGATAGACTACCTTACGCATTCATATGGATATAGATATTTTACAATTATACGGCGTAATCTAACATGTAATAGTGACGTACTAAAGTGGGGGTCAACTAATAAGTTTGAGAAATACTGCCTTTTTTCCACTCAGGCCCATCTGATAGAAAATGGTGAGGCCCGATGCAAAACCAGAAGCGTCACACTCGTGCTGCTGACTCTGATAAAAACATTATAATGCCCTATTGTAGTTGTAAAAACCACATGACATGATGATTATTAAAAAAACATTACCGGATGATGTGGTGGCGGCGGTCCATGTCTGTCCTTCATCATGCCCGGAGGCGGAGGCCCACCGCTTCCGTAGTCCATGTCTGTGAAAAAAATAAGAGATGGATTGAGTACCTACGGGTCTAAAATATTTTTTTGAAGTTTTTGCGCTGCCTATATTTTATTCTTTCAAAAAGGTTATGAGATCATAGTAACAGAATAAGTAGTTTCAAAATTATATCTTAAACAGCTACTATCGAATGATTCACACAATAGTAATGCGTGTTGCGAGCCAATCGTATCATCTGTGGCGTAGAGTAATTTAATTAAAAGACTTTCTCTAGTGAAGAATGTTCTTACCCATATAGGTTCAAAGTAGAAAATCTGGATATAGGACTACCCAATTTCCTTATTTGATTGTTTTCCCAATTAAATACAGAACCCTCTATTATATAAGTGATCTTTGTATTCATGAATGAAATCACCCAACATTGAAAAGCTGAAAATATAAGAGTAACATCTCAGGAATAATAGAAACACCTTATAGTAGATATAAGGCCTAAAAAACTATTACAGAAAGTTATTTTAGCATCTTTTGTAGGGGTCAAACTCAAGCGGGGTCAGTTAAGACAGTTTGAGAAATGCTGCTCTTTACACACAAGTGCTACACGATGCTATGACATTCTCCTATCACTCACTGTGCTATCGTTACATACATGCAGGGATAGGCAGGTCTTAAAATGAAAGTCCGTGTACGTATAAATGTATTTATTGGTTATGGCTATGTATGTTTACAATTTTGTATGATATATGAATGTAATTGCTAGATGTTTGTATTTTGAGGTAGTCTTAATAATGATATTATGTTCAAAAATGAGGTAGATACAGCACATATGATCTCAATTCATGAAAAATGTGATCGGAAATCAGGCGAAAATGATATATTTACTTGGTTTTATATTTCCAATTTAATAGAATAAATATTTTTTTATTAAATCAATGATCTTATATTAAGTTTTACACAACAGACGTTGTACTTCGTTCTCACTCCCACACACTAATCAGTGTATATTCTGTTGCACTCGACTTTCTTTAAGTATGCGAATTTACCGATTTTTGAGTGATAATTTTAAGCTACTTATTTTTTATATAAGATCATTGTAATAAATGTAATGTCGAGATATAATAAAGATTATATCATTAAATATATAAAAGTATGTAGTAGAATATTGTTTTTGGACGTTTCCTCTTTAATGTCTGTCTTGAATACTATAGTACGATCGTAAGCATATGAGTTGTCCAGCCTTAAACAGTACAAGTTATGTCGTCTTGAGAAGATAATTATAAAAAAAAAACGACAAGACAACTCAGATGATTACGGCAGTACTACTATGTGAATAATAAAGGAATTATTTAATAGAATACTTAAGTATTATGTACGCTTAATTACAGAATTCGAATTAAAATATATACAAATTTGACAGATTTTTTGCTTTTTTCGTGTTAAATAATATTGAATTTAAAAGTATTTTAATGTCATACATGTTTTTCCTAATCTGAGTACCGTAAACTGTACCCCGAGCGCGTATAATATTCGAATTAGTAACGTAAATGTGTCGAGAGAACGAAGCATTGCGATTGGCCGTCTGCCTACTGTAAACCAATCGCAATGCTTCGTTGTCTCTATACATTCACGTTACGAATTCGAATATTATACGTGCTAGGAGCACTGATGTTACTTTGTGAAACTCGGGTAATTTCGGGACAATTTAAAAATGGTTTTTTTTTCTAAAGCAGCGCTTACGACCCAATTAAGAAACATTTCAATAAAATGACAGGTATAGCTATGCTCGGAGTTTCTCTGAAGGTTAGAATTTGCAACGAATACATCCGACAGAGAACCAAAGTTATCGACATAGCTCAAAGAATCAGCAAGCTGAAGTGGCAGTGGGCTGGCCATATCTCACGAAGAACCGACAACCGTTGGAGTAAACGTGTTCTTGAGTGGAGACCGCGACTCGGCAAGCGTAGTGTAGGACGCCTTCCGACCAGGTGGGATGACGATCTAAGAAAGACTACAGGCAAATGCTGGATGCGGCAAGTTGAAGACAGGGCGCTATGGCGCTCATTATGGGAGGGCTATTTCCAGCAAGGCACTAATATAGCCTGATGATTATGATGATGACAGGAATAGCATTACCATTTCTGAAGATAGTGGCGATAAAGTGGCGATATTAAACTGTCCCAAAGTTACCCTTTTATCACAAAGTAATCCCAGTTTATGGTACTTCAAATATATAGTGGTTTATATCAGTTGTAAATGTAATGTTTGCGTAGACAATTGACTAATTTAGGCAATTTAGGACACACAAGTTAGTACAATAAGCAACAATACATTGTCGTTATACTAAATACTTGGAACGTTTTAATTATTATAACTAAAAGTATTAAACAACGATTGCATATCAACCTAGTGTAACTTGGAAGAGGTCAATAACTTTTATGTATATTAGACCAGTTATCAAGAACGAATGTGAGCAATGGAGTATGAGATGCAGAGATTAGATGTATGAGTTATTTAATTTTGACACCTATCTGTAGGTTTAGGTATAGCGTGCCTTTTTGTAGTATCATCTGTATGGCAGCTACAAAAAGTTGCCCATAGTTGTTGGTGACGTAATTTTTTTCATTCTTTACAACTTGTCCAGAGGGATACATATAAGTAATTGGAATATAGTTGTTATTTAATCATTATATTCAATCATCATGCAATCTTTCATACTATTAACTTTTCTTTCATTATTAATGCTTTCTTTGCTATAGATAAAATGTTCAAGACACATATTCGAATCAAATAAATTGTAGTGCCTTTAACAGTTGCTGAACAAATTAACAAACGATTCTTCCATTGAAATAAATATAATTATTTTAATATCGATCCCCAAAATGAAGTCCGAAGATGATGAAAAGAGGTCTGATGTGAGCGAAAAAATTACCTGGGGGTCTCTGAGATCTATGTTAGCTAAACAGGGGGATCTATTTGAAAGGGAATGGAACAAAAAAATGTTTGAGAACCTTTGCCCAAAACTAACGCTTTTTATCTTGCTTAGATTTTGTGCCGAGCTTTGGTAAAAAGGATTTAGTGTTGTTCTGCAGTTGCAACAACATTATCGTTTTAAATGTACAGGATAAACACTTTTTGCTTTTTATATAAAGACAGTATTCACTATATTTTTGTTCGGTACACAAATATCTGAGCTTTTATTGTTAGTAAAGAAAGCATTATGTCAATTATGTAAGAGGACATATTTTAAGAATACTCTTACAGTTTTGTTAAAGTCTATTTAGCTTTCTATGAATTCTGTATTTTATCAACGAAAGAAATCTATTTTTTAAATTTTCTATTTCTAGAAAAAATAAAATAAGTGCTATAAGTTTACTGCACGTGTGGAGAATTTAGGTTCATTAAAAAAAAAACAAACCAAGCTTCGATTCTGTGTTTTTTTTTTCCATTTTAAGTCACAATGATTCTAAGGTGAGTTATAATAATACGGAGGTGAGTCCGTATAATTCAGCAACATTGTTTAGGTAGAGCAGATAAATCGGAGGTGAGTTTGAATATTTAGGATAAGGTTAGTAATTTTTTTGAACTACAATTTTTTTTACATAAATTGAGTAATATTGGAGCTTGGTGTAGAGAAATGGAGGGTTTTGTTTAAAGGTACCATACAGACCGTTCTGCATATGCTCGCAGGAATGCTGGCTGTGTTGGCTGCAAGAGTCTTCGCTGCAGGACCTGGTGGTGGCTTGAGGGGTGTTGGACGCATCTGTTGATCATCCGGAGTATCAATCCGAATCTTTAGTTTATTAGTAGTGATGTAATTTAGAGGTTTTTCTTCGATTGTGAATTTTTTAGTGTTCCGTAGCCAAATGGCAAAAAAAGGAACCCTTATAGATTCGTCATGTCTGTCTGTCTGTCCGTCCGTATGTCACAGCCACTTTTCTCCGAAACTATAAGAACTATACTATTGAAACTTGGTAAGTAGATGTATTATGTGAACCGCATTAAGAATTCACACAAAAATAGAAAGAAAAACAATAAATTTTGGGGGTTCCCCCATAGTTAGAACTGAAACTCAAAATTGTTTTCTTCATCAAACCCATACGTATCTATGGATAGGTCTAAAAATGAAATTGAGGTGTCTTATCATTTTTTTATAAACTGATAAGTTTGCGCGAGAGACACTTCCGAAGTGGTAAAATGTAACTCCCTCCTGTAACTTCTAAAATAAGAGAATGATAAAACTAAAAAATATATATGATGTACATTACCATGCAAACTTCCACCGAAAATTAGTTTGAACGTGATCTAGTAAGTAGTTTTTTTAATACGGCATAAATCGTAAACCGCAATTTGCCTACTTGCTGCTACGAAACCCTTCATGGGCGAGTCCGACTCGCACTTGGCCGCTTTATTTTTGTAAGTAACAAATGAATACATGCCTTGGCTTATGGTAAGTAAAACTCTGAACGATTCGAAACGTTAGAGGTTTTAGTCAATAGTGATTTTATGTGTTCTTTCAATATTGTAGAAGAACTAATTTATTACGAGCTATCTATCTGTCAGACTGAAACGCTTAGTCAAAAATGTTTTTATTATAACAAATTATATCACAACGCCAGCGTCAAAAAAAGATGATTGCATTATGTAAAAATTAAAAATTATTTAAAAATTATGTGAAAATTATAAATTTTATATAAAACGTGAAAATCTACACTTCTACATTTACATCTACACTACTACACTCGAGAGCAATGAATCCGGGTCACTCAAAGAATCCAAAAAATCTCGGAAAGTAAGAATGCTAGGTTAATGCAATAAATTGTATTTAATAGACAATTTAATACTCCTTAAATGAAAGTATTAAAACTTCTTAGTTATTGTAAAGTTATATCATAAAAAAATCAAATTTGAAAAGGGAACACTGTCGAAGATGGAACTACGAAATTACAGGATTTGTTTTTGCTTTTGTTTGTAATCTGTCATTTATGTTGGTACATAAACCAGGTTGATAGTGCTCAATATTCATTATTCAAGCTGAAATCATGTCGCTTACACTTGAAGAATGCACCAGAATACTTACATTGGTGGAAACCGGCCGGAGTCAGCGCGATACAGCCAGGACTGTCGGTGTGTCGCTGTCAACAGTACAAAGAGTTCTCCGACGTTACGAAGAAACTGGTTCTAACCTACGCAGACCAGGAACGGGCAGAACTAGGTGTACCACAGCACGAGAAGACCGATACTTGGTGAACACCATGCTTCGAAATCGCTTTCTCACAGGAACTGAACTCACAAATCAGTTTCGACGCCTCGGAGGAAGTAACCCAAGTGCATGGACAGTAAGACGTCGGCTTGCTGAATCTAACTTAAAACCCCTTAGACCTGCAAACGGCCCTAAACTGGAGCGTGGCCATCGTATTTCAAGACTAAGATATGCCCAGAACCACGTAAATTGAAGATTGGTCGAAAGTTATGTTCTCCGACGAATCAAAATTTATGCTCTACAAGCACGATGGAAGACACAGAGTGTATAGAAGACCAAGGGAAAGATTCAAGCAAGCATGCATCGAAGAAAAAGTAGCCTACGGTGGTGGGTCTGTACTTGTGTGGGCCGGAATTTCCTCTGAAAGTCGCACAGAGCTGGTGATCATAGAAAACGGCTCTTTAACTAGCGTAAGATATGTGGAAGAAATCCTCAACGAACACGTTGGTCCATTTATGGTCAATTTGGGTGAGGATGCTATATTTATGCATGACAATGCCCGACCTCATACAGGTAGGATTGTGAATGACTACCTTCAAGAGATGAACATTACTTGTATGGAGTGGCCAGCGCGCAGCCCGGATATCAACCCGATCGAGCATGCTTGGGACGAGCTAGGGAGATGCGTAAAACAACGAAACCCTCCCCCAATCACGCTTCCTGAGCTCAAAATTGCTCTCACAGAGGAATGGGAGAATATTCCCCAAAATCGTATAAGGAACTTGGTGTACAGCATGCCAAACCGCGTAAACGTAGTAATGGAAGCACGAGGAGGTAATACGAAGTATTGAAATTCAAGAAAATCGTCATAAAGTTCAAAAATTTCATGTTTCCTATTTTTGTTTTAAGGAGAGATCAGCAGTTTTTTTTCTTTATGTAATTTTGTGTAAATAAAATGTATGGTGACTCATATTTTTTTAACTTTCATTTAAGGAGTATTAAATTGTCTATTAAATACAATTTATTGAATTAACCTAGCATTCTTACTTTCCGAGATTTTTTGGATTCTTTGAGTGACCCGGATTCATTGCTCTCGAGTGTATTATAAAGAAGAAAGATTTGCATTTTTGTATGTTTGCAATGAATTAACTCAAAAACTAATGTACCGATTTCAAAAATTATTCCACCATTGGAAAGCTACATTCACCCTGAGTAACATAGCCTATATTTGACTACTATTTGACTACTATACTAACTTTCATTAACTCGAACAATCATTTTTTTTTAAATCTGATTATCCACTTTTGTTGCTGACTATACTTACGTATTTGTCGCGTACCAATATCAATGGCACAAAATTAATGACTGCCTACAGTTTGCCTAATGTGAACAGCCCCTAATGCCATTACTGTGTGCATTTCACTCTCCCGCCATATTAGAGTAAATTGTTTAAAAGCATCCTGTATACGAGATACCGCCGCATGAATTAGCGACGAATAATATTATATATTTATTATAATAGGAAATGCATTTTGAATTACCTAAAAGTTCTTGGACGTGGACGTCTCGAACTTTTTTTTGGAAGGTTTTGGAAGGAGCGAATGAATTTTGGAAGGAGCGAATGAATTAAAACCCTTATGGATTCATTCGCTCCTTCCAAAAACCCCTCTGAGTTCACATCATATGTGGCTTTATACAGTACGGGTATATGTGTAAAGACTAACCTGGCTGACTGTCTAACCGAACTGACTGACTAATCTGACTGTCTGATCAACATGATTTACTGTCCAACCTGATTGACTGGCTGCTGTGAGCTGTAGCTGCTGTGGATGTCGCTTATCGCGTAGTGTTCCCAAACTCTAATTCACCTTTGTACCAAATTTCATCAGAATTTTTTCAAAAATTACAAACATTCATCCCCTATTCTCCCCCCCCCCTCCTCTTCCTTTAACCCCCCTTCTACCGCGATAAAAGGGAGCTTATGTCCGTTCCTAAGCTTTATCCATCCCTGTACGAAGTAACAGCCCTTTGAGCGATAATTTGTGGCGCGGCCTGCTCGACCGCCAACCGCTAAGTCCACGCGCTTGCGCTATATGACGGCACCGCTATCCTAGGAAACCAAAGCTTTAGCAACAGAAATAACTACACTGCCACTTCTCAGTATATGCCGACCGGATTTGTTGACATTAATGATCACTGCTCCGCTCCCTTGAGTAGTAGCGTGATGATATATAGCCTATGTGTTATACTGTTGTCTAAGCTATATTATTGTAAAGTTTCATTAAAATCCATTTAGTACTTTTTACGTGAAAGCGTAACAAACATCCATTCATCCATTCATTCATCCATGGTCACAAACTTTCGCTTTTATAATATAAGTAGGATGGTACAGGGCCACTACCCTAATCCAACTGCTCTTTTCAATTAATTGGACTACGGTTCTATACTTACTTTGGTCCAACTATTTCAGAAGTTGGACTAACACTTCCTTTTCATAGTCCTATTGGACCAAAACGGCACAGCGTTTTACATATTTGCCACTCAGTCCATTTTAATTTGTTCGTACCTTCCTTCAACAATACATATCTAAATTAACTGCCTTCACTCTCCTTTCATGCTTTTTCGATAATTCTAACTCTCACTATCACAAATTAAGGGAAGTACCTCCGCCCTACTATAATAACCTGATGTTGTGTTCCCGGTGGTGAAGTTGAGTATCTAGAGCTCACTGGAGAGATTTTATGCTGTCAGTGGGAAGACCAAAAGCTATTCCTGCTTTATCTTCTACACTGACGGCACAGAAACTCTTTGTGGAAGAATTATACCTAGTTGTCACATAGTTTAAAGTGTAAGTTATCTCAAACTACCCGAAACACGATGAATTGTTGGTTACTGAATTATGAGATTTCCGATCTGTTAGAAGTCGTTGCCAATTCTGGAAGCTGTTCTGACTTGCGAGAAAGGAGGTTACAGCAATAGGCGTGTAATTTGACGGGTCTGTTCTGTCGCCTTCCTTGGGCACAGGATGAACAAACGCAGTCCTTCACGAGGTCGGGACTTGTCTCGCGGAATAAGAGAGCGCGAAAAGGCGTCACAACTCGGTGGTACAGTGCCTGAGCACCATCGCTGGCATACCGTCAGACGTCAGCCTAAATGTAAACATTATCAATAAAAAAAAAATGCGAATATTTTTATAACTGGCTATAAAATCAAAAGTAATATTTTCATCGGTAAGAGATTTATGTCATTGCCAAAATGTGTTATTTAAATGGCAGGCGCGTGCTTTTTATTCATCCGTACATACATATACTCACGCCTGTAAATCCCCTAAGGGGTAGGCAGGTGTATTAACACTCACGTCCCACGTTATAGGGGGCGGGCCTATTGCCGTCTGGCAGGCACTTTGTCTTTGGCTGCATGTTTACTGTCGTATTGAGAACAACCCTGTCTTTAAGTCGCCTTTCACGACACTCACAGGAAGAGCTGGGGTGGTTGGTTGGTTAGTATCAACACGGTTATCTATCTTTTCTACGAATCCTTAATAATATTATAAATGGGAGAGTGTACTGTGTGTCTGTATGTTTGCCTGTCTTTCACTCCTACACCACTTAACCGATCGTGATAAAATTTGGTATAGGGGTAGATTAGACCTTGAGAAAGGCTGTCGCCCCCGGCAAATCGCAAAAATAAAAGGGGAACCATTTTGGAATCGCTATGAGAATTATTGTTATATGTAAGTATAATCAAGCGTTTCTTCGTCAGGAGTAGACAGCAGAGAAAATAGTCTACAGTCTGCTTCTGAGCATACATTTCACGAACAAGTTTATCAGCCGAAAACCGTTTAAAACGAATGTATGGGATTTGACGTCTATGACAGTCGTGTCAAATATGTCAAATACCATACATTCCCCATTCTATTCCATTAGACAGAAGGCAGGAAGCTAGAAGTTGATTTAAAGCTAATACCCTACAAAGTTATATACAATCTGGTATGGCCCAAAACGAGCTAATAAATCAATAATTTATTGCAGTCCACTGCTGGACATAGACCTCTCCCAATATGCACCCTAGTACCCGATCCTTCACCTACCAGCTACTAAATGGTTAATAAAAAATATGTAGTCCCACATATTGTGGCGGCCATCTTGGACCGATTTAAAGAAAAGAACACTCGCAACTGATTTACGTTTGAACAAAAAAAAAATTTAAATGAAAATCGTTACATCTGTTCGGGAGCTACGATGCCACAGACAGAAACACAGACAGACATATTAAACTTAAAATATATGACCCCGTCATTTTTGCGTTGGGTGTTAAAACATGAAAATATACTTTAAAACTTCAAACTGAATTGCAAAAACATCACTTTTATTTGATATTCATCATTCACGCATGTTAAGCTCCTGAAAAGAGAACGTTGTATAAAACTATTCATGCTATCAAACAGAATGAATAAAAACTATATATGGAATATGTTTTCGTATATAATATTTTTCAATTTCAGCGACACTGCTTGCTGAGAATCGCTGCTTCTGTTAGACATGTTCAGACGACGCGTGAAATCATAAAATTATCCGCAAAGACGGTGAAATACTTAAATGAAAATAACCTTTGTATGCCTGAAGAAGTTTTTTACACGACTGGTCCAATGACGTCAACACAGACAAGGAGACGTACCTAACATTTAAATAGTGTAAAATGTTAATTAATTAAAGCTACAATACAAATAGAACAAACGGAGTCTCAATTAATCCACCTTCGTGTCACGGTCGACAGTAACGTTTTATTTTTTAATCAGGTTGCCGAATTTACTGCACCTCGTTTGATGGTAAGTTAGCAGTCCAAAGAATAGTGACCGCCATTATAGTTGAGCTGTCCCTGGAATGACGTCGACATAAGTTTTTTCTCGCCCCGCTAGGTTTTATACTTTAGGTTTTGGGTGCAATGTTTTTTTTTAACTGTAACGCCAAAATTTCCATACAATATTTAGACATAAAATCTGTATATATCCTGTGTAATTATAACAAAAAAATTACAATTTTGAAACTAACTAATATCTTATTGCTTTGAACCGTACTATTTCATAATTCCGTGCAGCAGATATTATTTCCGATAGCAAGGCGAAACTCCAGCACTATCAATATTGTAAAACTCCCTAACAGAAGTACGATTCTAATCCCAAAAAAAAAACGCACAACAAACCGTCCACCTGAACCCACCTTTAGACATTCCCGTGTACCATAGCAGGCGGCAAAAACTAGGGGTGGTAGATTCCATACATTTTTAAAACTCAAACAAGCAGGTGCTAGCGAAAACGATGCATACATACTGCTATTTTATTAGGGGTTCGTACTCAAGGTACGGAGGTATGGAGGTACGGGGGTACGGCCGAATGAGCCGCTTGTCAGTGTAACGAGATGAAATAATGAATAATACAATAGGATTGAGATTATTTTCGGATTCTTGTACGTAATTGTAAAATATCCTGGTATTGTTGTCCGTTTATGTGTATGTTGTACAATTGTTCAATCTGCTCTCCTACTACGCTACTTTTATTATACATGTGAGCAGACAGGGAACGGTGGTGTTGGCAGAGACCATATTTGAATTTGCTACAATCCTTGTTTTTTTACACCTTTTTATTTTCTTGACCTTTAATGACCAAGCGTAAACAATCATCAATCCTATACAGGCGCGTTTACACCATGACACCAAACAAACATAGAGCAGGAGCTAGGACAAGAATATTCTAATAGTATTATTTCTTAATATTTTGGAGGAAACGAAACCATGTTTTCAAAGAAAGAACAACGAACGAATATTCTGTCATTGTTTACACTATTTGACGTATAGCGAATAGAATGAGCATTCACTCATTTTGTCTAAACGCACTAAGTCAAAGATTTTTATTCAATCTAGAACCAAATGGTTGTTTCTTATTGTGGTCAATAATAAATTCTACTTAACCTGAGTTTACCACCGCTTCCAAGGCGCTGGTGGAGAAGAAACGGCGCAACAAACTCCACTGCGGCATTTTTAAGACGTCAACTTACAATATTTAAATCCTTAAGGCTAAATGTGGACGTGTATATTTGTCTCGTGCCTGAATGAACACTTAATACACATAAATACTAACTCGTTAACTTAACGTTTGGACCTGACGTCTATGTAACGTCATCGACGACAGTTCCGAACTCAAATTGTATGATATTAACGAATTACTACTTGTCTCAAGAAACTGAGTTTTAGTTGTCGAGACCAACTAAGATCTTCGAGGCCTAAGCAGATCTTACGAACGAGCTAGTACCCTTGCTGATTCGTAGCGCTCGTTTTTAGCCAGTGAAAAAGGACCCGGCTTACGACAAAAGGCTCGGTCAATTTAGTAGCAAACATCTTTACAAATTTTCATATTCATAATGTGGGATCACGTCACTGTTTAGATGACGAGATTAATCATAAAACTTTGGCGACACTAGTATCCAAATTAACAAGCTTAAGAGCAACGTCTTCTCAATTTCATATCTCACTTCAATTTTTCAATTCGAAAAATATTTTTGTCTTTTGGGTGAGATATGAAATCAATAGACTGACAACAATACCAGGATATCTTATAATTACGTAACCTAAAAACGTCTCACAATAATAAGTATGTCACAGGTAAAAAAATATATTCTCTGGTATTATCAAAATCATTCAAATTCTCCGTACAGGGCGATACAGGGGCGCGCGTGTACGAGGCTCGCCTGAGTTTATGAATTATTTACATCTGGCAACGCCGGTGTGTGCACGTCACTAACAGCCAGGGTTGTCACAACCGGTGGAATGTATTTTATATTTGGTTCTTTCTATTTGCACTCAGGTGGTAGACAAGCACACGGCCCAATTGATGGGAAGTGGTAACCGTGGCCTATAGATGTATGCAACGCAACACCAGGGGAGTCACACTTGTGCTGCCGACCCCGTAAGCACAGCAGTAGCACCTTATTATTAAAATTCATAAATAACACCCGTCCATCTATCCGTATGCGTGGGTGTTGATTATTCAATCATAACAGCTGAACAGCATATTATGGATTATTTAGGATATTTGGCGCAGATAGATATCAGGAAGTGTACTATTAAACCCGGGAATAAGTTCCTGCGGGTCGCGGTATCATGTTTAGTAATTTATCCAAGTGGAGCCGCGTGCAAGAGCTAATATTTTTAATTGCAAGTTTGGGTCTTCTGCGAGCAAGTAATACTCTTGAAGAAGGAGGGCGGGGCGGAGCCGGGAGCGACGGAGACTCACAACCCGCCAACTGAGGCAACTCGAGCGTCGATGAATGCCCTCCATTCCCCATGAGCGCGGGCCTGGGGTGACGGGTGGAGCCGCCTGTCACCCTAGCCGAAACAGGCCGCGGTGCCCCCCCCCCCCCGTGAGGTTTTGCATACGTAAAAAACAGGATAAGTTTGGGAATGTTGGTTTGTGATCTGAACTCGCAACCCCAAGTGAAAATCTTACGCCAGAGCCTCATCTATCAATCAGCAGGTGCTACCAGCTTGCAAGTGAGATTGGTTTGGATGCCGAAGATCTTTGGAGGGTCCCAAAAGGTACTAATATTACTATCATCTAATTGTGGTAACATTTTCGTGTTTCACTATCATTCTCGACGGCAAACTTTAATAATAGTAAAGAATAGACTACAAAAAAAGGGTTACATTAAACTACATAACATTTTTGCAACATTCATTATTATGACTGTTGCAACCGAGATAGCGGCATTTAAATTTTATAACGTGGCAACCCTAACAGGTTATTGCAATTCGCCTAGGTACTAGTTCATATCTTTCATTCCGCCGCCGGATTTTAACGGCAGCGGACGCTTTACACTCTCGCGCTTTTAAACGCGACCCACTTTTTATGCGTTCAGTGTGAGGTCTTCTATTTTAGTTTTTAGTGCTTTTTTACTGGGCTCTTTTAATATAGGCGTTAGATGAATGCATGGGTTCCTCGTAAAGGGTTTGAACCATATGGTAAATATATGATCTCTCTTCTTTATTACTTACCTATCCAATTCGAGGATCTTGATATTTGCAATATAATTGGTACGGAAAAAATCAAGGCTAAGCTTCCTTAAACTTGAAATTAATGTTGCTACGATCTTGCATACTAATCACATCGCATAAAACGATGTTAGACGGCAATCGCTCCCGTAAAAGCTGTTTAAGTCAAAGAGGAGGAGAAGGAATAAGCAATAAGCTCAAACTCTGAGGTGAAAGCCTCTAATAGAACTAGAAATAATGTCAAGATTACGTAAAATTTAACGTTAAGACGATGATGATGATGTTGAAAGATCATTAAGTGGACGAGTCTACGATTGCTCCGAGTCCTTAAGTTTGTTACATTCAGCATGAACTTTGGCTCCCCTGTGACTATTTTGAAAGCAAGCGAAACGCCTGGAAAAGCCTAAATACAAAAATAACAAGTAATAAATCGCAAGATAATCCGATGGAAATAGTATCATTGCAATATATCTCGATATCTTTCGTGATAAACTAAATATATTGCGTAATTTATTGCTGTAAAATTGTACTTGTAATGTACTTGTAATTGTACTTTAAGACAGAATATCCTGTTTGGTGAATTCGACCGCTACTCCAGAGGCTGACCGGCTCAGTGAAAATATGCGTTTTTTTTTATATTTGGGTGGCCAAATTGACAGCGCAGTCTGATGGTAAGCTAGGGTACAGTTCAAGAAATAGTGGCCATCATTACAAATGATGCTACTGACAATCCGATTTTAGTAGCAAAATTTTGGGCCGATACCATCTAGGTTTGCTAACGACACGATAAGAAGAAGATTACAAATGCTGGCCCTGCCTTGATGGCCTGGATATATGTTTTTCACGCCCCGCTTAAAGGACCCTGGACTGTACAGAATTGAATAGGTTTATTTGCATAAAATTTGGCAAGCACAAAGGTGACAAACAATTTATGAGCTAAAGTATTTATGAATGTGTTTGGTCTGCTACAGTAAGATTAAAATCGGACTCCAGTAAGATTTAAAAACACAGAAGAAGTTTTCTTTGCTTTAATGAATAAGGAAATCAAAATCTAGACAATTTATATCAAAAAACTTCAACACCAATTTAAGATCTCAGGCGTCTCATATTCAAAACAGTCCTCCAATATGGCCGAAATCCACTTTTTTAATCTCATAAAAGTACGATTTTAAATTCAATTTCCTTGGATCGTCCCCTCTTGGAATCGTTTAAAACAAATTTAGCTTTTATTCAGACCGAATGCCTCATTTGGCGACGTGTGACCCGCCATCTTTTATGCATGAATTTTTCAATTCTGTGCAAATTTTTCCGACTACCCTAAACCTGGTTTATGAGTATTTTTTATAGTAATCGTGGTTCTTTTTAATTTGTGTCAGTTTTTATTACTTTTAGTTGATTCAATATGTATGATTTAGGTCGGTTTTAAAGGATTTTTTAGTACACGAGACTGAAATATGTAGGAATATAAAATGGTTTAGTGATTTTGTGGGTGAAACGGACGTACTATAACTTTTTTATAGAAGTATAAAAAGTAAGTACAGTGTTTAACTGTTGACTCGGCATGTCGGGAAAAAGATTGGAGTCCAGCTAAGATCAGCTAGCTGCGGTAATATATAGCGTTCTCTTTATTGCATATCGGACTGAAGGTTTGGTACCTTTATAGAGCAGTTAAAACCAACAGCCTTATCAGTGTTTATAAAATGTAAAAATGAAATTTCGGTTTCATCTGCTCCAAAAAAAACTGAGAACAGCTACATGGAAAACAGCCCTATACCTATCCCTTAGTGGCCTTCTACGGCAACCAAGGGAAGCGATGGGAAGGCCCTATTGTACTATTCTACTATACGCCACTGCCACTGCGGGACAACCTCAATATCCTCGGTATGGATGTTCGCTGCAAACTGAACAACAAAAACTACATCGAGAGTATCATCAAAGCAGCCTCGTGTAAACTCGGAGTCCTGAACAGAGTGAGACGGTTTTTCACGCCGGAGCAACGGTGTCTTCTTTACAAGACACAAATTCGTTCCTGCGTGGAGTACTGCTCACATCTCTGGGATGGATCCGCAAAGTACTTTTAGATGCTCTCGACAGGTTGCAGCGACGTGCGGTCCGCATTATCGGAAATCCTGAGGTCACGAGTACCCTCGAGTCTCTGCAGATGCGTAGAGATGTTGCTTCCTTGGCAGTTTTTTACCGTCTCTACCATGGTGAATGTTCTGAAGAGCTATTCCAATTAGTCCCACCCTCACCCTTCCTATACAGGACGACACGTGCAGGACTTAGATGTCACCCCTATACGGTGCAGAACATTCCTTCAAGAACCAAGCGGTTCGGTGACTCCTTCCTTTGTCGCACCATTAAGACCTGGAATTCCTTGCCAGCTCACGTGTTTCCCTCTTCCTACAGTCCCGGGTCCTTTAAGCGGGGCCTGAAAAAGCATCTGATGAGGCCGTCAAGCTGAGTGCCACCATTGTTAACATGGCACGTGTATATAATGGTGGCCCTCTTTCTTGAGACTTTACCTTCAGCTTACCATCAGGCGAGGTAAAGTCAAATTGACGTGTCCTATTTATATAAAAAAAAAATACCCTAACAAAAACTTTTTTGAAGAGTTCAACGTTGATGTCATTCTGCCTTGGTAGAATCAATACATGTAGGTAATTTAGACCAAGGCTGGTCCCGTCGTACTAACTTATTTAGAAAGCTAAGGCTACTTCTCTTGCAACCTTTATATAGTTTGTACTGTGTTTTATTTTACAAGCATTACTTTTTGACTTAGATAAAAGATCGAATGAAATAAATTAATTCGATGTTCCTATTATAGACAAATACGCAACTAGTAATCGTCAGCCTCCGTGGCATAACGGTAGTGAACACGGCCGCTACACAGGAGGCGCAGGTTCGATTCCCGCTCAATGCAAAGATGGATATTTGTATTGGTCTGGTCGTGCCTCGTACGTTAAGCCGTCGGTCTCGGTTGCCATACAAACATCTATGGCAGTCGTTATGGGTAGTTGGAACCATCAAAAATCCATCAACTGGTCTAACTGCAATGCTTCGATATCGCCTTTGGGTTGTGGAGGTCAGATGGCAGTCGTTTCACGGTAAATATCGAAATTCAGAACCGACCGACCGAACCACTGAACCGATTTTGATTCAATTTGGTATAAAGGGGTAGATTAGGCCTTGAGCAAGGAAATAGGCTATTTTTGGTCGCGATAACCGACATCCACGTGGGCAGAACCGCGGGCAAAAGTTAGACCCATATATTAATCAATCCATTCTATTTTACAAACGTATTCCCACTTGCCTAGAACGGCAGGTCAGGATTGTTTCATCGCAGCACCGCAACATATTTACCTATAAAATCTATTCAAACATTCGAAACTTTAGTCCAACTAACATCAGACGCTCTAAACTTTAAGCTTCGACCTACTTCCGTCAGATAATTCCTTGAAACCACAACGAATTAGAAATATCTAACTCTATTCGTGGTATAACCGGTAGATCTACCAAGAAACATCCGCATTTACGGACCGATATTTCGAATAATCATTTCCACGGAACTCATTTATCCCAAAATCGGATTCGAAGACGACTTTTTACCCGACTGTCAAGAAAGGTTATATTTTTCACGCGTATCTTGTATGTCTGTAAGATCCTTTGTTACCTCATATCTTGTGAACCACCGTACGGATTTCAATGATTCATATCTCAAATAGAAGGTATTTATTGCCCGAGTGTTCTTAGGTACATGAAATATGAATAAAAGCTATATGTTGGTTTTTAGGCACAAAAATGTATGTGGTCAAAAAATTTCGTCACTCTAATTTATCAAGTGAGGGAAATAACTAAAAGCATAAAATAAAATAAATTATTAAAAATAAAAAACCCGACTGATTCTGAAAAGATCAAAACAAGCTTTATAGCAGGCGGTACCCATTTGCAAATCTCAAACCAGATGAAAATTAATGGGCACCGCCTGCTATAAAGCTTGTTTCGATCTTTTCACAATCAGTCGGGTTTTTTATTTTTAATAATTTATTTTATTAAACTATTAAGGTAGCAGGCAAGCTCTCGAACCACCCTATGACAAGTGGTCACCGTGACCTCTGGACGTGTATAACACCAGCAGGGCTAGCATGGCATGAAGTCCCTGGGGAGTGGAGAAAAATTTGTCTTTCCCCCCGTTTTTGTCCCTTTAGCTAGCACGGCGTCGAGGAGAGACTAGTTTGTCACCGGGGACAACGTTTCTCCACTCAAAGCTACCAATATACGAAAAAATATTCGACTCGTAATATGCGACAAAATTAACAAAACCTAGCAACGTGCATATTTTATAAGAGTGGTGACTTTTAAAATTATCAGAATTATGCTGCAGAATATTATTATTGACTAAAGAGTGCGCCATATTGAAGAAAAAGAACGTTCTTTTACATGTTTCTTTTCTGTTTATTTATTTACCCCATTTACCCGGTACATAACTCAATCGTATATTCTTTATTAATATTATCTTTATTGTAGTATTTATTGTAATATTAATAAAATGAGTGAAAAAATGTTGTAAGTATGTTATCGTGAATGAATGTGTGAATACTGTGAATTCGCTCTAAACAATTTGTTACAAAGAATATATTTTTTAGGATTAGGAACACAGCAGCTCAAATAAGAGTTTTAGTCGATTATGAAATGCAACATTATTTACCTTTTAATGTACTAGCAAGCCATCTGATTCATATAAGCGTCGCGTCGGTAGCTTAGTGGTTAGGGAGTCAACCTTACGATCGAGATGTCCCGGGTTCGAATCTGGCCATTACACTACTGACGTGAACCCATTCCTAGTACAGTAGCTTAGTTAGATGGGTTAGAGGGAATATTAGTAATTTTGATCATTTCGGTTGATAATATTATAAAAAATGCGTTGTTCAATGCATTGCATACATATAGGGCCATATCTTTAGAAATCCTATAAATTCATATGAATTCACTCTCTGGTAATTCGAACACGTTTATTAGATCCCGCAGCATACGCCGCTGCATTTTTCGTTGTTGCGTTTGTTGTAGGTATTTGTAGTTCACTTAGAACGAAAAAGCCGCGAGACATTTTTAATTGTGTATTAAGCAATCTTGTCCCCACCTCAATAGTTCGGAGACTAATATCTCTCTATCATCTGTCAAAAAGAGACAAATTATCTACACTTTACGGCCGCCGTGCTAAGCAAGTGGAGAAATAGTCTCTTGTCTACGTCACAGCAAGGGACATAAGCTATCTCCTTTGACGCCATGCTAGCTACCGGGGAGAAACACCTTTGTCCCCTGTCTATTTGACATAAGCGGTGGAGAGAGATATTTGTCCCGCGCCCATGCTAGGCCCACAGGGATGTCAGACTGGTGCTGCCAATTCTGTAAGAACTTCTAATTGAAGAAGTCCATATTGCAGTGGTCTCGGCTTAAGCCCTTCTGGAAGAACACTGAAGCGATTTCATGGGTCTTTCGTTCGTGTTTCGGATGCTTCATGGTAGCTCCCCAGACTCTGAATAACCACCGACTGTAAGAACATTGCCATCCTATTCTATCGTGTTCATTTAAATCGGAACTCTCGCTCGTACCGATTAAAGCTTGTATAGTTGAAAACTGCGGGGTAGTTTAAATTGTAGGTAGATTAGAGAAATGTGCATTGGAAGGAAAGTTTATCAATCTTTGCGAGCTCGATGTCTAAAGTTTGATTTGAATCGTGCCTGCGTGAATATTTAGATAGATTATATCCTAGAAGGGGTGGGCAGATGTGTTTTAATACCTACATTTCGCAATGTTTTTCGGTCCTCTGTGTTAGGGGGTAATATTTTAGAAGTAGGCAGAGGAACCAAAATCTTCGGGGGCTAGTCGGTCAATCAACTGATCAAAAAGCGAGCCCCTGGTACAGGCTTTACAGCGGTAGTAGCTCACGTAAAAGTCAACTAAATCAATAATAGTGAAGTAGGAGAGGCTCCGGGATCCAAAGCGCAAGCTCTGAATGCAGCTGGGATTGGCGCTTGGAAGAGAAGGGGTACTAAAAGCGAGCCTATTGCCGTTAACCGCGCCTCTTTCCTAGGCAACTATTATCTATACTACGAAATATTTGATAAAACGATATTAATAATTATTTTACGATTAGAAAGCTATTTAAACTTAGGCTACTTTTTATCCTGAAATTCTCACGGGAGCAAGATTTACGCGCATGAAACCGCAGGGCGATGCTAGTTCATCACAAGACGCCATTCCACTACCCGAAATAAATCACTTCTATGCCAGATTAAGATTAGATACAAGATTACGACGAATCGCACACGCCGCTCTCGAACACACGCAGCGAATATTATAACATCGTCAATGTATATTGTTTGAAGTCGAACAAGCGTGACGTGCTCTACTAGCTTTGTGTTCGCTCAAACGGTGACAGGCGATGGATTATTGCGAGAGCAGGATTCGTACAGCGGTGCAGGGTACAGTCAGCATCATTAAAATGTTGCTAACAAAAGTACTCAAAATAATCCAAATACCAAAATTCCAATTTTATATTGGTTATAAGAGTACTCTACATTTGTTAGCAACATTTTAATGATGCTGACTGTACAAATATAATTGTTCATATGTACTAATTGTACTTGTTTGTGCTCGCTTATCTCTGGAAATACTAGTGCAATTTATATTTTTGTTTTTGCATATGATAGCCCTGTTCTTGTTCCAACTAATATTATAAACGCGAAAGTTTGTAAGTATGGATGGATGCTTGTTACTCTTGCACGTAACAACTACTGAATGGATTTTAATGAAACTTTACAATAATATAGCTTATACATTAGAATAACACATATAGGTTATAATTTATAACGATAGCCGATGTTATAGCGATAACCGACATCCACGCGGGTGAAGCCGCGGGCAAAAGCTAGTAAGCTATATAATTATTGTGCTGCGACCTTAAGCAGCTTAGCAATATGCACAGAGGGGAGAAAGAGGCGAATCCTATAACATCGTCTATGTATATTGTTTGAAGGCGAACAAGCTCTAACTAGCTTTGTGTTTCTAAATCTGTAGTTTTAAACTAAAAGCAGCTAGAACTTTAGTTAACCATTTATCCATCAAACTCTGAATCCGTCGGCTTTTCAGTCTAATTTTGATGCGGCGGAACTTCGATATTTTCCGTTCAGCGACTGCCACCTGACCTCCACGACCAATTGGCCTTTTTTTTTATTTCGGGAGATCCCCACGGATTCCCACCCCTCCGAAGCCAGAGGGGGAGGTTATGTGGGACTCGAACCGACTAAACCGCACGCCGTCTCTGGGTCGTAGTGCTAGGTCGAAGGTGAGGTTGTCATGCGACATATCCCTCGCACGCCGGCTGACCCCGGGCCATACCTCTCGGTCTGGCCCTCCTCGAAAACTATTGGCCATATTGAAGTTCTGTAATTAGACTAGTCGGACTTTTTATGGCTCCAACTACCCGTAGCTACTGTAGGGTCTGTCCTATTTGACTGACGTACTTAGTTAGGCATTTACACGTCAACGGTATTAAAATAAAAAACAAATATTTAAATTTAGAAGATAGGAAAATGAAGGAACGAGCGACGACAGTTGGCCAAGGAGGCTGACAGAAGTGTCATCGAGTATACTTCTAGTAGAAGATTAAACAAAAAGTGCATTAGATTTCACGATCCACTAATACGATAAAAGTGATAATATAAAAACCCTCGTGTAAATTACCCAAAAACTCGTATAGGAATACTTACTAAATAAACAATAGATATTTCAGTAAATAGTGTATTATTTACTGTACTTTACTGTGGTGTTTATTGCCCCGAAGCTACACTACTGCTATAAATGTTCGTAACGTGCTCTCCGAGAAACAGATGATTGATATCAAATCGATAAATTTATAACACATTCGATGTGTAACAATTGCGCAACTCAAATAAAATCATTTTCTTCAATAAATCAAAGCTAAACCTCTTCAATCTGGAATGCGAAGAATGGATTAGCGGATGAACATACTCGGTCGAGATCTTGTTATTTGTACACACGCTTACGTCACTTCCTCATGAGAATAGGGAGAAAATCTTCTGGTTATATAGTTAGCGGCATATATCTTGATAGAGAGTACATTTTGCGATGTGTGAAACATAGAATATTTTGCCACAAACACGCGGGTGAGGATGTAGTACTTTCGTCTCGTGTCACAAATAATATTTTTTCAACTACCTAGGCCGAAAAGTTCAATTTTTGTCCCTGAAAGTTTCTCCTACCTAGGTCAAAAGTTAAATTTTTGTCCCAGTAAGTTTCTCCTACCTAGGTCAAAAGTTCAATTTTTGTCCCTGAAAGTTTCTCCTACCTAGGTCAAAAGTTCAATTTTTGTCCCTGAAAGTTTCTCCTACCTAGGTCAAAAGTTCAATTTTTGTCCCTGAAAGTTTCTCCTACCTAGGTCAAAAGTTCAATTTTTGTCCCTGAAAGTTTCTCCTACCAAGGTCAAAAGTTCAATTTTTGTCCCTGAAAGTTTCTCCTACCAAGGTCAAAAGTTCAATTTTTGTCCCTGAAAGTTTCTCCTACCTTGGCCTAAAAGGTATTTTTTTGTCTCTGAAAGTTTCAGACAGTTTTTGACAGAAAGTGTCACTTGCGTCCCGCTTCACAGGGACTAAAATTGAACTTTCGGCCTAGGTATGAGAAAAAATATTTTTGACATGTCTAATAAAATCATTATATTGTCAATAGTCGTATTTTCTTTACGATTATCGGTAAGTAATGGCTTCAAGCGTGGTTTGGTGGCTCAGTGGCCAAGAGTACCTATTCCCCCTGTATGGAAAAATTCGCAGGTTGGAATCCCGTCTGAACTGTTTAAATTTTTCCTATCTTAATCGATTCGAACAGTTAGCATATTAAAATTTCGTTTGAAAAACTGGGCAAATTTATTTATACTGCACGCACCCAAACATCTTAAATTATTTATTTAAACAACCATCTAATCCAACTTTAACCTTTCAACCTAGCTATCCAACCAAATTATCTTAGAATAAAAATAACTACCGTCTCATTTCTTCAAAAACGAAAAGTAAGAAACAGATGATCAAAATATCGAATCACAAAGACATGTGCAAATTGTTTGAAATTAAGTTCGCAAAAACTTTAATGAACGGTACAGGTACCCGGAACTATTACGATGTACTCCAAAGTTGGGACCATTTGAAACTTTCCGCATTGAGAGAGAATGTTCCCCAAATAGTTCCTAACTAATTCCCTATGTGATTTTTGGGGGTACAGACAACAACGAACAGAAGTAGCTTAACAAATAATTTATTGATCGCCTTAGCTCTTAAACTCTTCGAAAAATGATTAACAAAACATAAACTATAAGTTTGATGGTGTCATAAAGAAATTATAAAATTTGAATAAGTTATTTTTAATACTACTTAGGTGGCAGACAAGCACGGCCCACCGGATGGAAAGTGGTTACCGTGGCATGTTGCATACGTCTATATATGGACGTATGCAACACCAGGGCCGTTACATTTACGCTGCCCACCCTAAAGAAACCTTCTAATGCCCTTCTTGAAGAACCCCATATTGTAGTCGCTTGGGAAAACCACAGCAGAAAGTTTATTCCACAACCTGAGCGTGCGTGGGATGAAGTTCCTTTCAAACCGTACAGTGCGCACCGTTTCCGGTCTGGATGAATTCCCTGCCTATGGCGAGCGGTGCGATGATAGAATGGGGGTTAAAGTATGAAATTGCCGATTTGTACTGACAAATTGAAATTCGTTTTTTTTTAATTTAACGTATTTATTTAATCAAAATAATTACCATTATTATCTATACATTGCTGCCATCTAGTAGGAAGGTCATTTATGCCTTTGCGATAGAACTTTGGTGATCTAGATTCGACAAACTGTGTGAAAGCATTTTGTACTGCCTCCTGAGAAGAAAACTTTTTATCACATAGAAAATTGTCCAAATCACGAAAAAAATGGTAGTCTGTTGGAGCAAGGTCTGGCGAATACGGAGGGTGACGGATAGTTTCTAATTGCAGTTCCTGTAGAGTTAAAATGGTTTGTCGTGCTGTATGAGGTCTCGCGTTATCATGGAGCAATAATGGTGAAGATCGATTCATGAGTCGGGGCTGTTTCACTGCTAGTTTTGCTATCATTGTTCGGAGTTCGGCACAGTAGACATCTGCCGTTATTGCTTGACCAGATCGTAGAAAGCTATAGTGAATAACACCATGCTGAGACCACCAAACAGTTACCATTACCTTTTTATTGGTAAGCTTTGCTTTAGGACACTGTTGTGGCGTTTCACCTGGGGTCAGCCATTGCATTTTTCGCTTACGGTTATCGTAAAGAATCCACTTTTCATCACATGTCACAATTCGATCCAATATGCCTTCATTTCTGTATCGATTCAACAAGGCAACACAAGTTTCAACACGCATTTCTTTCTGCAGATCAGTCAAATCATGAGGTACCCATTTTTCACATTTTTTTATTTTATTGATTTGACGCAAATGAGTCAATATTGTTGGTTAGGTAACGTTAAACCATGCAGCTAATTCCTGGGTAGTTTGGCTCGGATCGGCTTCCACCATGTCTTTCAATTCATTGTTATTCACCTGTGTGGACGGCCTTCCTTGTGGTTCGTTCTTCAAATCAAAGTTTCCATCACGAAAGCGTTTAAACCAAAATCGCACGGTGCGTTCATTAGCAGTCCCCTCTCCAAACGCAACATTGATATTGCGAGCTGTTTATGCCGCGTTAGTTCCGCGTCGGAACTCGTATTCAAAAATCACTCGAATTTTCGAAGTATCCATCTTTCTTGTCTAAGCTGAATAAAAAAAACAACTGAAAGTCGATAATCGAATGTTGCACATTTTTAAATGAAGAACTACATAGGTACCATGTGGAAAAAGTTTCACTCAAAAATCTCAAACCATGAAGGTTCTATGTCAATTCGAAGTACCTGTTACAATGAAACGGCCATTTCATACTTTAACCCCTATTACTAATTGCTAACCTTTTCTATACTTTTAGATAGGAAAAAGTGAACGTCTATGATGGGAATTAAACCGGTGACCAATCCCTTATAGTGGCCAATGCTCTGACTGACTGAGCTACTCAAATACGTCTTATAATTCGATATTCTTCTTTACCTTCTGAAAGGCACTGGTCGCACAATCAACTTCCATCTTGGACGTCCTAAGTTTTTTTCCGATCATTTTAAATGTAGCTGAGATACATAAATAAATAAATAAGAAAAATGTTGTTCAATGTTAAAAAGGTATGTAAATACATACATACATACATACCCACGCCTATTTCTTCCGGAGTAGACAGAAACAACAGCAAATAGTTCAGTAATGTTTTTTTTTTTTTTTTTTTTTTTTAACGTGTGGAAACCCCCACGGGCTTCACCCCATCGGTGCCGACGATGGGGTGGGCGTGTCGGAATCGGACCGACTAAAACCACACGGTGTCCTTCCCAAGTATCCATTGCCGGGCACCCCGGGTAAGCCCTCGAAAGGATAACCCCAGGGTTGCCGGCGGATATTGGCCGCCACCGCGGCCTCGCCTGGTGGGTTCGGGTTATATCCCGCGTCGGTGAGTTGGCAAGCGTGTGTAGGACACACACGACACGCCTCCGCCACGGCCTGCTTCTGTAAGGACAACGAGTCGGCCAACCCGTTGACTCCTTAATCCAAGCACTTACACAAAAAGCCCAATTTAGAAGATTTGAAACATTGTTTTAACATAGACTTGAGAATACGTCAAATAAAAATAGTTTCACATTGTTAAAAACTAGGTTTGATAAATAAATTAAAAAAGCGTTTAAAAGAAAAATTGGAATACTAAAATCGGATTTCACTTAAGTATATAATTCCGATGAAGTTCAACTAAACTAAGTTTCCCATTTTACTCAGTGAAATCCCATCACCAAAACTTGAAAACGCAGCTTACATCGACTTGATAACGCGTTTACTATCATTGGATAAGACCGCTCTTACTAGTCCGATAGCTTACTAAAAAAAGCTACTACTTACTGTATGGCTGTGGTCTTCCACCGGTATACTGCGGAGACTGCAGGAGTGGAGCACTTCTCTGAACAGGCTGGACGTCTTCCAACACTATGGACAAACAGACATAAAGAATAAATTACAAGTAATAAGGAAATAAGAACGATTAAACTGTGCAATGAACTTCTTGCCGTGGTTTTTCAAAGATACTACTACAGCATGGGGTTCGTCAAGAAGGGCATTCCAGGGTCGGCTCGACAGCACGAGTGTGACGCCCCTGGTGTTGCATACGTTCATAGAGAACAGTAAACACTTTCCATCAGTAGGCTGTGTGCTTGTCTGCTACTTAACTGGTATAAAAACAGGAAAACTCGAAATATAGGCCAAAGCCACTCAACTCAACATTGGAGGTGGCCTATGTCCAACAGTAGACTGCCACAGGCCAGTAAATTGATTGATTGATTGATATATATAAAGTCACCTTCACTTGAAAGATAGGTACAGGTATATCAGGTAATTGACGTACAAGCTTCTACATTTTCCTTATCCTCTTCTAAACTACTTGGGTCAGACAGTAGCTGCTCCCATAAAAACCAAGGTGAGAACTCCGGGCGCCAAAATGCAAGTTTTGGATGCGACCGTTATTAGCACTTCAGTCATGATGTGTATCCATTCATCAACTACATTTTTTTATACCACTTGGGTGGCAGACAACGGCCCACCTGTTGGTAAGGTGTTACCGTGGCCTATAGACGTGTGCAACACCAGGGGCGTCACACTCGCGCTGCCGATCCTGTAGAAACCTGTCCGTCTTGAAGATATAGTAGTCGCTTAGGAAAACATATACACCTTGAAGAGACACTAATTTAAATAAAAAATACAGAGTTAGTTTGTTAAGCTATTCTTCAGCAAAAGTGTCAAAAACAGTCAACTTCATCTAAGCATTGTCCCCGGTTGCATCCTTGGCTTTCATTTCCGAGCCTGGGGTCCGCTTAATCCTCCCGCTTTTGGTATTTGCTTCTATGGGACCGACTATCGTCTGACCTCTAGCTTAAAGATCCTTGAAGGTCGTAATATAATACCAAAAACACCCAAACAATAGAATTGTATAATTCAAAATTTTCAAACACTAGATGGAATAGAACACATCACTTTTAAACTTTACACAATCAATATTTCTAACCTATATCAAAATGCATTTTTTAAATATTCACGACTCACTTCCACGACGGTTGCCTCCAGGATATTCCACCTTTTTCATCCAAAACGTCATTAAGTAGCCGTTCATTCTCATATGCATGATTCAAATATATTTAGACGTATTAAGGCACTATACTGTCCCCTCGCACAATGCACGTCCGTCTCCGCTAGTCGGACGCGCTATTAGCGGTATTGTGATAAGTAATTCAGGTGGATCGATCGGGGTAGTTACTGTCCTTCGATGCAGTTGGTATTCTAACAATTTTATAGGGGTTCCTAATAACGTTCTATGTAGGGCGTTCAATAAATTCTAGGTTTTTACCACTATTTGTTCTTTAAAAACATGGTGTCGGTTTTGCTGGTCACCTATATTCGTTTTTTTTAAAAACCTATTGCAGTGACGTGATTCTTAAATTACTTAAACCTATCTTATAATTAAAGGCCGTTGCAGACTAGCAACTTTTAGTTGTCCGACTATCAGTATGCAAATAAACATTGTGAAGTACGGTGCCATAAACTTTGCTCTTCTTTTATGAACTGAAAATTGCTATTCTTAAGCGGCCTTAATCTGACTATACTAGCACTCACCGCGCTCATTTGGCATCCGCAGTCGCCGTTCGCGACCCACACACCTCCCTTCCCTGCACATATAAAGACGAAACACACTCTTTATTTTCTCTTTAAAAAGTAAAAAAAAGAAATTATTGTCACCACGCGTAACGGTGCATGCCAATTGTATTCGAAGGCAAAAAAAGAAATATTTTTTTCTCTCGAAAGTTCAATACATCGATTTGTATATCGTGTTCTAAGAGACAATTGTGTCTGTGTTTTTGATTTTTTGTCTGTTTGCTTGTTCAGTGAACGAATTTCAAATCGATATACAACATGTTTTAATAAATATTCTTTTAATCAAGAGTGTGTTTGTCATTGGTTTTATATGTGCATGGAAGATTAATAATAAAATAACAATAATATCATAATTGTAAGTACAATAGACATCTGAAGATGATCACTAGTTGGAAATCGACGACATTCTGTCGCGCGATTTTTTGTGCGCGTCTGCAACGCGCGATTCTGTAAAAGTGTTATATGCGGTTTTATATAACATTGATTAAAGTTCAATAGCAGATTAGTAAGTGAAATATTTCATTCAAAATATAATATGATTAATATATTATCTGCAATTCAACTTTTTGTTACGAATGTCATATAATAGTTAGTTTCAATCGACCTTGAGTCAACAGCTGTTGAGTAACTTTTAGTCGGCCGATTATTTGTATCTCGTCTACAACATGAAAATGTAAAGTTCAACTTTTCTTATAGTGTACATATGTATGATGTTAAAGTATTATATATAATATATATTAAACAGTAGGTAAAGTGACTGAATAGAATATTGTATATTGCTTAAACATCGAAAGTAATTGTCTACCTAAGCAGCTCTTATCCGGAAAATAATTTTCATACCATAATACAAATAAATATTTTGAAATTTTAGAACAACAATTAGAACTTTATTTATGTGAATTGTTACAAACGTTTACTTTCCTAATACGAGCTACTTAACCCTTAAAATTTACATTAAGTCTAGAACCATTGTTCCTTTTAAATTTTACATAAGACTTCTATGTAACTTTTTTTTAGAGAATTAAAAAAAAACACACGTTATTGTCGCTATACATAGGTCAATGGAGCCCTTTCTGCCAACCTACCAAACAATCTATGGAGCAGGATATCCAATCAGGGTTCTTTCCCGGTCATTATTGTCGCTTGAAGATCCCACTCGTCCCCTGGTCTTTTATTTGAAAAACTATTTATATTTCCAATCGGAAATCGGGATTTGGATGTCGAATATTAGAATCAGACATTCAACCATTTATCATATCAACAAAACTATCCAATAAAACAGTTTTACGTTCGTGCGCCGCAGCATTCCGATAGACGCTGGACGCACGGAGCTATTTGTACCCTTCGATTGAACATTAAACGGTTAAGATAACATTCTAAAGTTGATCGGCTGAACTATTATTGAAATAACATGAGACGAAGCAAGAATGGGATTGTGCTCGCAGCACTAGTGGGACCGGTGGGTGTCACGTGGTGCGCAGACGACAATCCTCTATTGATGAGGCCGTCAAACTAAGTGCCAACTTTGTTAACATGTTAAGTGTATGTAATGGTGACCCTCTTTCCTGAGAATTGGCCATCGGGCGAGGTGAGGTCAAATTGACGTGTCCTATTTATTAAAAAATAAAAAGACGGGTTGTACTCCGGGAGTGCCGGCAGAAGTGAAAACTTTTTCTTTTTTCTTTCTTCGTTATTTACAGAGAAAAAGATAAAAAGAACATACCATACCATACGTATAATATAGTGCCAATCATAGAACCTATCACTAATTTTCTGCTTATTTTCTGTCAGAAGAAATTGATAAATTACAAACAGAAAAAACAATCACAAAAAGTAATAAATTACAAAACGGAAAAATAATCACAAAAAGTGTCAGAAGCCTAGGTTCGAACCCGTTACTATCTCAAACCATAAGGACTTACAGTCGAAGCGCTTACCGCTAAGCTACGAAGCTTCTTAGCGTACCTAGCAAAATAAACACTCTGTAGCTAGGAATGTTGTATGACGTCATGTCGTCCTACAAAGTCGTCGGTTACGGGTCAAAGGTCAAGTGATCCTGACGCGCGCGTTTAACAATTTTTACCTATCCAACGCCGCTAAAGAAGTTTTCACTTCAAAAAATGGAGTTTAAATACTAGTATTCTTTTTCTCTGTTCGTGTGGTTAGCGGCCAACCTGTGACAGAGTTGTCAAGGTCGCCCATATAGGCCTCCGTCTTGACCTATGTAACGACTTTTGACAGCCGCGACCGACTATTAACATGCCATCCGAAGCACGGAAGCGCACAAATGTAACACCACTAAACGGTCACCCATCCCAATGGTAACCTTCGCCTAGGTGACTTAACCCACTGAACGTTTACCGAACGGTGAGCCCCACCTGGCCACGAGCGCTTCATTAATCACGATTATCTTAGCTTATTCGTGTGGTATTGAAGAAATAATACAAGTATCACCACCCCATCTCGTCCGAAGGGTGTCGTAAGAGGCGACTAACGGAAAAATACGCAGACGATATCACTGCGAGAGAAGGAACACTCGAAATAAAACCCTGTACCAACCCGTCTGGTCAACGTGGACACAGTAGGCCGATGCCTTCCAATATTGAGAAAGTCCTATGTCCAGCAGTGGACTGCCATAGGCTAATAGACTGATTGATCCTAGTGCCATAGCACCCGATCGTCTGCATTCTGTCTCTTGCAAGCACGTTTTTCAGATCGCGTCCATTCTACTCGCTGGGGGAAGATCGAGTGGTATGGTGTGTGTACATTGTCACGGCAATAAATTCTCATTTAATATAAGACTTTATTGTATTTGTCTTATTGTATTTGTCTTATTGTATTTGACTTATTGTATTTGTCTAATTGTATTTGTCTTTTTGTATTTGTATTATTGTATTTGTATTCTCATTCATAATTTCAAAACTATTAAATTAAGGGCATATAAATTAGGTTAAAGGCGTGATCCGGTGGTTAAAAGTAGAGTTTTTGTGCTGTCAGTGGAAAGACAAAAGGCTATTCTTGTTTTGTCTTCTACACTGACGGCACAGAAATTCTCTGTGTTTACAGGGTCGGCAGCACGAGTGTGACTCCTCTGGTGTTGCACACGTCCATAGGCCACGGTAACCACTTTTCATCAGGTGGACCGTGTGCTTGTATGCCACCTCAGTGGTATAAAAAAAAGTATGTCACGAGTGAAGTCAGGATGAATCAGAATAAAGCAACGGGAACAGGATTCCATGCGAGAGAAGCCGCGGACAATAGTTAGTGTATGATAAACAAAAAATCTGTTTTAATAACGATCAAATATCAAAATAATAAATAGACCATGAATAAGACGATGTGATATTCACATTTTTCTATATCTGCCAACCTTCTGATGACGTATAACCGTGATTGTAACTCTATACGGACTAATATCGAGTCACAAAATGTACCTACCGTCAGCAAAAACAATGTTTAGGTATAAAAGTTTGTACCTGTTTATTGAATAATTATAATACGATCCAAAACAGCTGCGAAAAAGGGACAAAACAGACGTATTTCTGTTAACAACCTAATTTGTTTTTAACCCGCAATTTATTTTCCGATTTCAACCCAGTCGTTATTCCGTTTTCTACCCACGAGGGCACAATTCATTTATATTATGCAACAGAAGAAATATAAAAAAAAAAACGATACCTTTACTGTTTCTAACGAGACGTGCGGGTAAGTATAATAAAGTTTGGCTATCTGAGAGCCTTTCTCAACTCAATTGGGCTCAGTGTAACAATGCAAATACCTGAGATGTGGTTGAACTTTGATATTTTTCGCATGTGACTGCCATCTGACCTCAACTTACTTAACACTAATTAATCCCCTGGACTGTGAAATTTCTAAAAAATCTTGAATGCACATTTTTTTTTTTTATATCTGGCATCGAGCACCAAGTAGTTTAGAGTTTGCGTTGATGAATCAGATAGTCAGGACAAGTTTAGTAATGTGTTGGCATACATAACTATACGTGCAGTGTCCAAGAAAGAACACAATTAACCAGTTGACTGCCTACCCACCGCGAATATAAATACGGGGATCGGTGACTGGGATAGGCATTACTGTTGATTGAAGGAATTTTCCAGTCCGTCGGTTCCAATTAGAGGGGAGAGCTCTCTGTGCCAGGACGCTCTAATTATATGTTGGTATTTGATTTGATTAGCT
The DNA here is from genome assembly GCA_949126895.1 of Eilema caniola. Lineage (NCBI taxonomy): Eukaryota > Metazoa > Arthropoda > Insecta > Lepidoptera > Erebidae > Eilema > Eilema caniola. The sequence continues at coordinate 14,183,106 of OX421486.1, read as the reverse complement.
GGAGTGACGTTGAAGAACAGCGTGATACGACGGAAATATGTAGACTTAGTAAAGGAGATGTTTATGGGTGACCCTGTATGACCAGACAGGCCGAAGCTAACCTCATCAGCTAGTCGGAGCACTTACTTAATAATCAGTGTGGTTCTGGTACTGGCTTTCAAGGGTCACAGGACAGCCACTCTCAGAAAAGCCTGAAGCGGGAAGAAATCAGCGGACTCTAAAGTTGGAGGCCGCTAAGAAGACACACAAAGAAAATGCTTAGATGGTTCTACTACGTAGAGAGGACGTAGAAGAATATACAAGTTGGTATGGATCATGAAGATTATGAGACCTTCACCTCACTTGAGGTCCACTTACTCTTACTATTTATGTACTTTCATCCGTTAATCAGTAGGTGTACCTGTTTTTATTTGAGGTTAGCTTGGACCCGAGAAGAATTCCCTTTCTCCCGAACCTTGGTAGTATAGGAAAGAGGACAAATTAAAAGAAGCGGTATCTGTATACCCGGATCATTAGAATTATTTAGATAAAAATATAAAAACAATACATAATATATACAAAACTGCAGGTTCAGGCGTCAAAGAATTCCTCCCCATCGACGTACTGGCCAGAAGGCTGGTGGCATTGCCACGTTGAATGCCGCAAATCCTTTACGCAAAGAATAAACCGGTTCTCTGGTCACGGGTAGCGTCTATCAACCGTTCGGAAATAGGATTGGGTAGGTATGTTTGAAAGTGGTGAGGGGTGAAAATTTCAAAAAGAAAGTGCTTGAGAAAGAGCTTTTATAGAACGACGATACCATTTTCTTGTATGCAATTCTAGCCGTTCTGAATAGAAAATGAATTTTATTTAGGTATTGAATTTCAGACACTGAAAAAAGTATAAATCTAATATATAAAATTCTCGTGTCACAGTTTTCGTTCCCATACTCCTCCGAAACGGCTCGACCGATTCTCATGAAATTTTGTGGGCATATCGGGTAGGTCTGAGAATCGGTCAACATCTATTTTTCATACCCCGATTCGCGATAACCGACATCCACGCGGGCGGAGCCGCGGGCGACAGCTAGTAAAGTATACATTGAAACATCTCTACCATGGCTAACCTTTGCAGAGCAAGTCGGATAATTCCAATAAAATAATAGTGCCAAAATAATAACGTGTGTTTGCTAACCGTACATAAATGAAGCCAACCTTGTATCATATCAAACATTGATGATAGACATATTATTATATTCGCAACGTATCTGGTAAGTATATTTATTATACATACATATATATAGATATATGTCATATTGAATTACAAGCGCTTGTTATTAGATTTACCTAGTCGAGAGAAATCTGATTTGGTGTGGTGACGTCTTTCAGAACCTGAGTGAACACCCTCGGTAGATAAAATGTTTTATATTGTTTTATTGATTTTATTGTTTATTTTGTGTATTGAAGAGCCGTGTTGGTAGACCGTGTATGCGCTGGGAGGACGACATTAGAAAAATCGCCGGACGGGACTAATTTAAATTCGTTATTAATTTTAAATTCAATTATAATAAACAATAATAATATTATTCAAATTTATCTGTACATTCGAATTATTTACATACACTTAAAGTATTTTCACATTTTAATTGTTTACACATTTATATTATATTTTAAATTAGATTAAGAATAAGATTATTGTTAATTTCATGCATTGCATAAATGCATGGAATAAAAAGCTTTTTTATTTTTATTTTTATTTATATTATAGTATTTTAGTCAAAATATTTTTCTTTGCAACTAGCTGACCCCACCTTGGCTTCGCCCGTCGCATACTTCAACCCCGTAACATCCCTAAGCTACATCACTCAATTGTTTTGCCTTCCCGGAACCTGTCCACTTTCTCAACGTTAGAATCATCTTCGTACTGCAAGGAATATTCTAAAAAAAGAATTAGCGATATCAGCCCCTCTAGACAAGTGGCAATTCGCTAGCCGGCGTTTGATGGAATAGAATGACGAATGTATGGGATTTGACGTATTTGACAAGCGTTAACGACTGTCATATACGTCAAATCCCATATATTCTTCATTTTATTCCACCAGACGCCGGCTAGCGAATTGCCACTTGTCTAGAGGGGTTCAGCTGTTCTATAGATATGCGCTTAGCAACTCATTCAGCAATTCATTTTTATATTATAGATAAATCATTATTATCATACAAGCACACAAAAAAGAATGGCATCTAAATCTTGCATTTTGGAGCCCGGGGTTCGTTTTCTTATTTCTTTTCATAATTTTGTTTAGTTGGTTTTTACAGGAGCAACTGTCATCTGAAGTCCCAACCCCAAATAGAGCCAGTGCTTGCAAATTACCTCACAGAAGTAAGAAACTCTGTGAAGATGGTTGTGTGAAGGAACAGAACGAATCTAGCTAAAATTTGAAACGGGGATCCTATGAAGCAAAACCAAATTTAAAAATTCAAATGAGTTCTTAAAATAAAAGCTGTATCCATACTCGTTATATTTACCCGGATATGAACAAATTAATCCTACATACATGTCACGTAATATATATGACGCAACGAAAATAGACGCCTCAACATGACACGTGTTTTGTAATACATCTTTTAATTTGCAAGCGTGACGTGTGTCGACGTTCTTGTCGAGTAAGTACTTATGAGGACACGCCTATATACGCAAGGAAACGTACCCATATTACGTGACCCCAGTGGGACCCAAGAGTGAAGACTTTCAAAAGGGAAACCGGTGGAAAGTCTTATCTCAATCTACTTTGTCATGTACCACTGGGAAGTCGGAAGGAATCGGGTTATGCCAATTGCGTGACCTACTTTTAAAGATTTTCGATACCTCCCTCTCCTCAGTGACCAAGACACCCTTTCTCCTAAATATTTTTGTCTAGTTTTGACAAGTATAATTTAGATTAAACTGGGAGTTTAAGAAGCACTAATACTTCATCACATATTCAAAGATAGGTCGAAAAGGTTCACATAGTATGGGAATGGTCCCTAAGATGGAGGTGGAATAAAGGTGTTTCAACGTTTAATTTTATTCCTTTTGGAATAAAATATTAAAACAATCTGTGACGTCTAACAGCGTCTAATGAGTTATGTCAAGTGTGAAATTTATATACGATACACGATGTAAAATTTAAATTAGTTTGATAATGTTGAGTACAGTTGGCCTCGTAAGTTGATTAACACTAACATATACAAATCTAACTAATCTAACACTAACATATACAAGTCTTTTATAAAGTTGTAAAATATGTATTAATTTTTCATGTTTTACGTAGTTTTCCCATTGCACTAAGTGAATATTTTTAATGTTTTATTTGATTAAATTATGAGAGGATTAGCAGCCAAAAAATTAGAATTTGTTAAGCTACTTTTGGAGTTGACTGTACCTTGCTTGAAGATTTTGTTAGTCTGTGTATTTATGGTACAGGACGTGATTTCTTATCTTATAATATTGTACCACCTAATGTATGCTGTTCTGTTCTGTTTATGTTCTAAGGAGTTATTCCAGATGATGCCCACTCCCTTGGCTCTTATATCTAACATCACATATCACTGCTAGGAGCACCAATCTCTTGAACTTAAAAATCAGAAATGCTAGATTATAAGGAACTTTCTTCAGTAGTTTTCCAGTACGTGGTAACTGATAAGAGGCATGATGAATGAGTCGATTCAATCGGAGAAGTCCGTGTCGGTGAAAGAATACAAGTAACATCACCCCATTTCATTACGAATGATGTAAACGCAGATGATATCAGTGCGGAACAAGGAAACCTCGACAGAAACCCAGCGTGGAGACAGTAGGCCAAAGCCCCTCATCATTAGGAGAGGCTAATTGATTGATTGGAGAAGTGATATCTTCCGTCAATAGCTGTACACTACATTTTGTTCGGTTCATTAAAGTGCTGAATGCCTCACGTGTGCGAAGTTGGCACCGCACTTTGAAGTTACAAATATTTTGAAGGTTGTTCCAGGTTGTTCTAAGTTTGTTCTACTTTGTTCCAAAACGGCATAGGGCTGAGAATGAAACTTTCAGAGAAAACTGGAAAAACAGCGATTTTAGAGCTGGCACCCCACTTTTAAGGTATCGCGATTCTGGCGGTTGTTCTGTGTTGTGCTAGGTTTGTTCTATACTGTTCCAAAATATCACTTTAAAAAACAATTTCTTTTTCAAAAAAATTGCGGTAAATAATTTTGGAACTGGCACCACATTTTCAAGCTATCGCAATCGTAATGTTTATTCTGAGTTTGTTCGACATTGTTCCAAAATATTGCGTTCGGGAGAAAATTATTTTTCGAAATTTGGAGAAAATTTATAATACAACTAATAACCCACTTTTTAAAAATCGCGATCAACGAGTTATTCTAAGTGGTTCTAGGCATGTCTCAGATTGGTTCAAATGTTCCACATTGTTCTTTGCCGTTTTGGAACAAAGTAGAACAAACTTAGAACAACCTGGAACAACCTTCAAAATATTTATAACTTCAAAGTACGGTGCCAACTTCGCACACGTGAATGCCTCTCATCCTTTCTTCCCATCTTCTGTGTTCAAGTTCACTTGACAGACAGTAAGAGGGGATCTCTTACTGTCCGAACTTGTCAGTCCAAAGTTCGAGAAAGTTAAGAATATAATTCTCTTAGGGAGCATTTCATCAACTAAATTAATAGCCTCAAAAATTCCATGTCAATTAACTGTTAAAGACACAGACTCAAAATATGGTCGAGAATAATTAAAAAAAGAAAACAATGTTTTAAATTCAACCCTATACGTGACAAAGGACATTGTTCCGCCAAAGGGACAGAGCGTCCCCAAATAAATAAGGCCATTAGGAAATGAGGAAACGCGCCCTGGGGACATGTCCCCGTTGATGAATATAAATTGCGTCCAGCCAGAGTGGTGAAAAGTGCGCGAAAACTCGTGGTAAGGTAAAAAGTTAATGAAACATTTGAGAAAAAACCGGTTTGACAATGTTTTTTAGAATTCTGTTTGAGCGTAACATCGACGTTCGTAAACGTTGGTTACAGGGGATGCAGTTTTATGTACATTATAATGAACCGGTTGTATTTTGATAAAATGTTTAGAATAATGTTTTTCTGGGGTGACTGATGACTAGTATGAGTTCGAATCTTGGGTTGCACTAATTTCGTAACTAAACAATTTTAAAGCTTTTCAGAGTACACAAAACGTGTCCGTAGACGGTAATAGGGACGCCCTGTTACGTGGGACCGTAAAAAACCAGGTCCGGTCAAGGCCAGTGTCACCGCTAACCATCAGTTGGACTCTATTCCTGTACACTAGTAGTGAAGAACGAAAAAGATGAGCTTACAAAAGTTTAATAGGCAAAACTTCCCCATGAAAACTTTTCATAATTTATTTTTATATTTTCATTCACTTTATTTTGCCTCGATGTAGGCATCTTTAATTATAACTTTTAACGAGGCAACCGTCGGTTCTTTACGGCACAAATTTATCTTATAATCACGAAAGTTGGACTTTATAAAGGTTAAGATAATGATAAAAATAAATATTAATTTATTATAGAAACACGTGGACAGATGATGTGACTAATAGCTTTGAAAGTTTCAACTTGTTCTGTCAATGTAGACAGTCGAATGTAAAATAGATAATGTAGGAGGTAGGTCACGACGGTATTCCCGTCCAATTGAGCAGTCCGACGAGGGAAGTGCCTCCGCCCTACAGAATACCGCGGCCATAGGGTAGCCAGAGCTTACGAGAGGTTTGTGCTCTGTCAGTGGGAAGGTCAAAGGATTTTCCTGCTTTGTCTTCTACACTGACGGCACAGAAACTCTCTGCGTTTGCAGTCGGCAGCACGAGTGTGACTCCCCTGGTGTTGCACACGTCCATAGGCCACGGTAACCACTTACCATCAGGTGGGCCGTGTGGTTGTCTGCTACCTCAGTTGTATAAAACAAACTTCTGTCAGCCCCGGTATATAACCTCGGCGTGAAGTTGTATTTGTAACAAATCACGATAGAATCTCTTAAAACTGTTTTCTAATAATTCATACTAATATTATAAATGCGAAAGTAGCTCTGTCTGTTACGCTTTGCTAATGCCTAAACCACCGTATCGATTTTGATGAAATTTGGCACAGAGATAGGAGAGATCTTGAGAAAGGACATAGGCTATATTTGGTTGCATTATCCATGCATGATAAAAGCTAGTATAAATAAATTAAGTTAAACTATCTGCAAAACTATTCGAACTGAAATTCTATCTCCAGAACTTGAAGAAGATTTACTCTTGTCAAACCGACCTGCAGGCAAAAGCATGCCTATTAAAATCATTATGTACAGGTACTATGTATGTACATCACAGTATACATAATATTATTATATCACTTGAATATTCTGCTCCAAGCGTGGGGACATTATTTTCTAAAATTAACTGAGATACATTTTTAAATTTTAATCAAAGGGTTGAATCCGTTGTTTGTTTGTACTTAATTATGAATGAATTCATTAGGGTAAATAAGTCAGGTAGTAATTGTTGTCTTTCTTTTTATGTCGACATACTTTATACTTTTTCGTTATAATTATTCTACTAGCTCTTTTCGATCCCGTGCCCGCTACCCATGGGACCCTATTCCCGGGATAAGAAGTAGCCTATGCGTTATTCCAGACTATAATCTATCCCTGTATCAAATTTCACCAAAATTCGTTCAGGTATTCAGCTGTTACACATTAAAAAAAAAGTATGATACCAGCTGTAACCGTGGATGGATGCTACATAAAGATATACAGGGATTAATTTATCATTTTTGTTAAACAGATTTGATCCTTATGATTGACACTATCGATTGATGCCATAAAAATACAGACGAATTTTAATCGGTTCGATTACCGGGTGTGGTAAGCGAGTTTAAAAAATCTTTGAATGCAGTTTTGTTTCTTTTTGAAAATAAAGGAATGTTTCCTTATTCCCGTATTCTTGAACGCCATTCGGCTAAATTTTTTTATTTATTCTTTTTGCACAAATATAAAATAAATATACAAAGGCGTACTTAATGCCGTGGGTATTTTCTACCAGTCAACCTTAAGGTGATGCAGAGATTCGTGGAGCTAGGTGCTCGAAGTATTAATCTAGTACACAGTAAATATGAATCTCGAATAAGCTGGGGAAAAGATTGTATACACATTGACAAATTTGACATGTTGTCTGACAGATTGTCTATAGAATTTTTCTTCAGATAAATCACGATTCAACTGAATACTTCCCCTCCAGGTAAGGTCAAAATCTTCCACTCTGTATAAAGTGGAAAATGGGTGCAACAGTCAAAAAGTCCCTTTTACGATATAGCAATGAATATAATCCCTTCCATGTTACTCTGTCTATCACACATCGGCATTCGTGTCGGACTGTCCTCAGCCCCTTTTACGAGATTACAATCAATTTCGCTCAAGCTAAATGGATAGCTATCTAGAAATCAACTGTTCGTAGATAAAGCTAACACACAGACAGACATCTGAATCTGTAATCCGTTTTGTATAAATCGCTTTGGATACGATTCAGATTGTCGTCTCAATCTCGAATTGCAACTATAGTTGAATCAATAAGCTTATCGAAGTGCACGGCTGGACATAGGCCTCTCCCAATGACGGGAGGCTTCGGTGTACTGTTTCCACGCTGGCTAGACGGGTTGATACAGGAGCTTCCTTCTCTCGCAGTGATATCATCTGCGTATTTTTCCTTTAGTCGACTCTAACGACACCCTTTAGATGAGACCGGGTGGTGATACTTGTATTCGTTCTACGTTATCACACGTATGACGTAATTTTTTGAAGTGACAACTTCTTTAGCGGCGTTGGATGGGTAAAAAGTGTTAAACTCGCCTCAGGATCACGTGACCTTGGACCCGTAACCGACGACTTTGTAGTACGACATGACGTCATATAACATTCCTAGCTACAGAGTGTTTATTTTGCCAGGTACGTTAAGCTTCGTAGCTTAGCGGTAAGCGCTTCGGGTGTAAGTCCTTATGGTTTCAGATAATACCGGGTTCGAACCTGGGCTTCTGACACTTTTTGTGATTATTTTTTATTTTTGTAATTTATTACTTTTCGTGATTATTTTTTATTTTCCTAATTTATTATTTTTTGTGATCATTTTTTCAATTTGTAATGTATTAATTTCTTCTGACAGAAAATTAGCAGAAAATTAGTGATAGGTTTTATGATTGGCGCTATATTATAGGTAGGGCTTGGTTTGGTATGGTGTGTTCTTTTTATGTTTTTCTATGTATATAACGAAAGAACGAAAGAAAGAAAACGTTTACACTTCTGCTGGCACCCCCGGAGTACAACCCGTCTTTTTTGTGATCATTTTATATGTAACACGTGAAATGCCTCAGTTATGCAGCGGTTGTGAGTGCGACAGGTGATGGGTTCGCTAACCAGGTCAGATAAAAAAATATGTACCTAAGGAAACTTTGCCTTTAGCTTACCATCAGGCGAGGTGAAGTCAAATTGAAGTCTCCTATATTAGCTTACCCACGGCTGAGTTCAATAAAAAAAAAACTTCCGCAATGTGCGCCTGATCCTTCGCCTCCCACATCCAATTATTCAAAACGGCTTTAGTACGTAAATCTAAGTAACCTCTCCTACACTTAAGACACATCCAAAACAGGTCTTAGAACAGCTTTCACCAGAAAACAATATACGGAGTTTTTACATATAATTGAATAAAATATAGAGCTTGTGGGAGTCAATACCGACCTCTGAACATCGTGCTATGAATATTAAGATTGCGGACACACGGACAGTAAAAACGAATAACTTATGTAGACATTTCTCTCTTTGCAACAATCGCAGTTCGTTTTGACAGCTTCTGTGGCGAGGCGGTAGTGAACGCGGCCGCTACGCAAGAGGCGCGGGTTCGATCCCCGCTCGGTGCAAATATTTGTATGCATGAAATATGTATATTTGCATTGGTCTGGGTGTTTCTATGTATAATATGTATGTATTTACAAAAAAAAAGTATCTAAGTATGTTTATCCGCATTCTAGATTCCATAACACAAGCTAGTTAAGCTATGCTTACCATGGGTCTAGATAGCGCGAAATATTGTGGAATATTTTATTTATTTATTTTTTTATTTATTTACGCTGGCTAGAAGGGTTGGTACAAGTTTTTTTTGAAGTGAAAACTTCTTTAGCGGCGTTGGATGGGTGAAAAGTGTTAAACTCGCGTCAGGATCGCTTGACCTTTAAACCGTAACCGACGACTGACGTCATACTACATTAGCTATACTGACTGTCTATTTTGCAAGATACGATAAATAGCATCGTAGTCAACTTTAAGTCCTTATGGTTTCAGATAGTACCGGGTTCAAACCTGGCCTTCTGACACATTTTGTGATTATTTTTTCTTTTTGTAATTTATTACTTTTTGTAATTATTTTTTCTTTTTGTAATTTACTAATTTCTTCTGACAGAAAATTTGCAGAAAATTAGTGATAGGTTCTATGATTGGCGCTATATTATAGGTATGGTATAGTATGTTCTTTTTATCTTTTTCTATGTATATTACGAAGAAAGAACGAAAGAAAATGTTTTCACTTCTGCCGGCACTCCCAGAGTGCAACCCGTCTTTTTTTATACCGGGTGTAAGGGAAACGCTCCCGGAGACGAAGGCCCGTAGTAGAACTCAGGGTGTAGTATACCTGGACCACTACAATTTAGTTATTTCACCACATCGAAAAAAAATATATGCCAATATGTAGTATACCCGGAGTATTACCACGGGCCTTCGGCTTCGGAGGCGTTTCCTTTACACCCGGTATAGGACATGTCAATTTGACTTTGACTCCACCTACGTAAGCCAAAGGCAGTCTCAGAAGCTTTCCTTCTATATTTTTTAGTTTTGTCGCCTCTTACGACACCCTTTGGAGGAGATGGGGTGGACATACTTGTACTCTTTCTTCGTCACTACACGGATTGGTGTCACACCACACCCTCTCTTTTAAGGCTGATTAGTAAAGGGTGACTTACTGACTCCAAATTCTTTGCAAGTCAGTGCTGTCGCAGGGGCTTGATACATGGTAATCGAGTTGGTTAAAACGTTGCAAAGTTGAGTAAGACCTCGTAGCCATGTAAGTTTTAGGATGGGTGACCATTATAAGACAGTGAAAGGTCTTTCTGTGCCTCGGAAAGTACGTTAAGCCATTGTTCCCGGTTGCTATATAAAAATCTGTGGCTATTGCTACACTCGAGAGCAATGAATCCGGGTCACTCAAAGAATCCAAAAAATCTCGGAAAGTAAGAATGCTAGGTTAATGCAATAAATTGTATTTAATAGACAATTTAATACTCCTTAAATGAAAGTATTAAAACTTCTTAGTTATTGTAAAGTTATATCATAAAAAAATCAAATTTGAAAAGGGAACACTGTCGAAGATGGAACTACGAAATTACAGGATTTGTTTTTGCTTTTGTTTGTAATCTGTCATTTATGTTGGTACATAAACCAGGTTGATAGTGCTCAATATTCATTATTCAAGCTGAAATCATGTCGCTTACACTTGAAGAATGCACCAGAATACTTACATTGGTGGAAACCGGCCGGAGTCAGCGCGATACAGCCAGGACTGTCGGTGTGTCGCTGTCAACAGTACAAAAAGTTCTCCGACGTTACGAAGAAACTGGTTCTAACCTACGCAGACCAGGAACGGGCAGAACTAGGTGTACCACAGCACGAGAAGACCGATACTTGGTGAACACCATGCTTCGAAATCGCTTTCTCACAGGAACTGAACTCACAAATCAGTTTCGACGCCTCGGAGGAAGTAACCCAAGAGCATGGACAGTAAGACGTCGGCTTGCTGAATCTAACTTAAAACCCCTTAGACCTGCAAACGGCCCTAAACTGGAGCGTGGCCATCGTATTTCAAGACTAAGATATGCCCAGAACCACGTAAATTGGAGTATTGAAGATTGGTCGAAAGTTATGTTCTCCGACGAATCAAAATTTATGCTCTACAAGCACGATGGAAGACACAGAGTGTATAGAAGACCAGGGGAAAGATTCAAGCAAGCATGCATCGAAGAAAAAGTAGCCTACGGTGGTGGGTCTGTACTTGTGTGGGCCGGAATTTCCTCTGAAAGTCGCACAGAGCTGGTGATCATAGAAAACGGCTCTTTAACTAGCGTAAGATATGTGGAAGAAATCCTCAACGAACACGTTGGTCCATTTATGGTCAATTTGGGTGAGGATGCTATATTTATGCATGACAATGCCCGACCTCATACAGGTAGGATTGTGAATGACTACCTTCAAGAGATGAACATTACTTGTATGGAGTGGCCAGCGCGCAGCCCGGATATCAACCCGATCGAGCATGCTTGGGACGAGCTAGGGAGATGCGTAAAACAACGAAACCCTCCCCCAATCACGCTTCCTGAGCTCAAAATTGCTCTCACAGAGGAATGGGAGAATATTCCCCAAAATCGTATAAGGACCTTGGTGTACAGCATGCCAAACCGCGTAAACGCAGTAATGGAAGCACGAGGAGGTAATACGAAGTATTGAAATTCAAGAAAATCGTCATAAAGTTCAAAAATTTCATGTTTCCTATTTTTGTTTTAAGGAGAGATCAGCAGTTTTTTTTCTTTATGTAATTTTGTGTAAATAAAATGTATGGTGACTCATATTTTTTTAACTTTCATTTAAGGAGTATTAAATTGTCTATTAAATACAATTTATTGAATTAACCTAGCATTCTTACTTTCCGAGATTTTTTGGATTCTTTGAGTGACCCGGATTCATTGCTCTCGAGTGTAGTTGAAGCTCTGTTCCCCAGTTTCGTTTATGGTAATGGACTGCAGACAAGCACAGATTCAGCTTGCTATTTCAATTTTTTTTTATACCTGGTGGCAGACAAGCACACGGTCCACCTGTTGAAAAGTGGTTACAGTGGCCTATGGACGTGTGTTATTTTCTGAAATTTACGCGAATATCACTCATTGAATTAAAACCAAGTTTTACGGAGTCTACCGATTTTCTGTGAATTTCTGTGGTTTGAAGCCTGTACACACTATAGCCCGGCAATTAAGCGATATGATAATAAAAAATCACCCAACCTCCCCAGCAAGTCAGCAATCCAACACAACAGTATGTCGCAATGTATTCGCAACTATTACGGATAGACAGTGGGAGAGTTCTATCTGAGTCCATTTAGCCCTCAATACATGCGTTTGCACAGGGAAAGGAACGTTTACCCCATTTTACCCTATTCCCAATATAGTTAATATTTGAACGCAGCGTGATTTTGTTTTGTTGGGCTGGCCTGTTTGGATGAATATGTACTGTACACATACATATACATATATATACTCACGCCTATAAATCCACGAAGGGGTCGGCAGAGGTGTATTAGCACCCACATTTCGCCAACTACAATTTTAGGATTCACGTAATAGAGACTGAACCAATTGCCTTCAAGCGTGCACATAGCGTTGTCTGATCGAGAACAGCCCTATTCTACTCAACCGGGAACCAACTCGGCCAAATATGTACACATCCTACTAATGCTATAAATGCAAAAGTTTCTAAGTACGAATGGATGTCTGTTACTCTTCCACGTAAAAACTACTGAATGGATTTTAATGAAACCTTACAATAGTATAGCTTATACACCAGAATAACACATAGGCTACAATTTATAACGATAACCGATATTATAGCGATAACCGTCATCCACGCGGGCAGAGCCGCGGACAAAAGCGTGTAAGTTATAAGTTTTGAAGTTTTTTTCTTTGTTTTGCTTTCTTTAAACTAGTTGGTCCACCCCGGCTTCACCAGTAACATATTTCGAGTGTCGTTAACTCGCATTATGCCCGTTATTTTTATTTTTAAATAGCGTATTGGATTCTACCGGATTTGTTGATATTTTATGATTATTTAAATAGTGTATGATTACTGCTCAGCTCCTTTGGTTCCTCAATAAACGGACTATCTAATGCAGAAAGTATTTTTAAATATGGGTAAGCAGTTTTTTGATTAACGCGTTCAAACAAAGAAACAAGCTCTTAAGCTATGCAATATTGGTATACATTTTATTTATTTGGCGCACCTACTGTATTGAAAGACAAAGATTTTTATTCAATCTAGAACAACATGATTGTTTTTATTAACATTAATAATAAATTCTGCTTAACCTAAGTTTACCACTGCTTCTAAGGCGCTGGTGGAGAGGAAACGGCGCAACAAACTCCACTGCGGTATTTTTTTAAGACGTCAATTTACAATATTTATATCCTTAATGCTAAATGTGGACGAATCTACATTTGTCTCGTGTCTAAATGAACAAAAGTATATAAAAAAAGACGGGTTGCACTCTGGGAGTACTAGCACAAGTGAAAACTTTTTCTTCATTTCTTTCTTCGTTACATACAGAGAAAAAGATAAAATGAATGTACCATACCATACCATACCTATAATATTGCGCCAATCATAGTACCTATCACTAATTTTCTGTAGGTACTATCTGAAACCATAAGGACTTACAGTCGAAGCGCTTACCGCTAAGCTACGAAGCTTCTTGGGGTACCTAACAAAATAAACACTCTGTAGCTAATGTTGTATGACGTCAGTCGTCGGTTACGGTTCAAAGGTCAAGTAATCCTGACGTGAGTTTAACACTTTTTACCCATCCAACGCCGCTAAAGAAGTTTTCACTTCAAAAACCTTATAATAAAATAATTAACCTAACTTAGAACCAAAAAGTTCAGTATTATGCCGTAACTACAGTATTTTAGGAGGTACCTGCACCATGCTCAAGCCGGACATTTTTATCTTTAAAATATATGTCATTTAGTATGCTTTTTTACATAAAGTGATCTTTACATAGTTATGTCGCTATATACTTCAAAACTATTAAATTCTCAATAACACCCTTAGTGGTTGAATTCGTTTTATACCTTCACCATAACAAAGAACTCTCACAGCCATCTTCGTTTTGTAACCGTACTGCGAAATCAATAGCGAAACCTCACGACAGACGGCTTGGTACCGATCGGTACCAGGTTCATATAATAAATAACCATTGACACGCGATTTTTATAACATTTATGATGTAAACTGTGTAAGGTACATAATTTCACTTGAGTTTAGGTGCAAAACAGTGAATCGCATCATCCTTGTTCTTGATTCGTTCTCGATATGTCAAAAGCTTAGTGGGTCGGCATTATGATCAAGAGATCCCGAGTTCGAATCCTGGCCATTACACTACCGACTAAAACTCCTAACATAAGTAATTTAGCCTAGTTTGGGAGGTAAGTGTAAGAAAGAAACATTTGGTACAGAGATAAGTAGACTAGTTCTTGCGAAAGGAGATTATGCTATGTTTGGTTGCGATAGCACCCCAGCCCCTCTAGACAAGTGGCAATTCGCTAGCAGGCGTTTGATGGAATAGAATGACGAATGTATAGGATTTGACGTATTTGACATGCGTTAACGACTGTCATTTACGTCAAATTCCATACATTCGTCATTCTATTCCACCAAACGCCGGCTAGCGAATCGCCACTTATCTAGAGGGGCAGATCTCAAGTTAAAAGCTTCGGATACGACTGGGACTAACGGTAATAGGAAGAAGACGAAGGTTGAGATAGCAGACATCTCATGGGCAATAGTTGCAGTCTTCATGCCCCATGAAGCACCAGACGAAGACGAGTTCCCAAAGGTGAACTCTGTTGCCCTAACCCGGTCCCTCACCGGGTTGTTCCCTATCCCATATAGGGTGTGTGGAAAATGTTGTACGTTGTGGCCCAACCGTTTCACGAGTCCGATCGAAATAATGTAGCCCTGGGCTCCCGAGTCCAGTAGTGCGCGGACGCGTATCATTTTGCCCTCCCAGTCACAAACACAGACAGAAGCTGTGGGCAACAGCACTGTCTCTGGTTTGGTGGCAACTGGTGGTTGGGCCGACCCGTCCTAGCGTTTTTGTAGGAGGTAGGACATGATGGTATTTCCGTCCAATTGAGCTGTCCGACTGTGGAAGTACCTTCGCTTTACAGAATACCGCGGTCATAATAACCTCGTGTTGTATTCCCGGCGATGAGTAGAGTAGCCAGAGCTCACTGGAGAGCTTTTGTGCTGTCAGTGGGAAGACGTCAGAAGTCAGTGGCTATTCCTGATTTGTCTTCTACGTTGACGGCACAGAAACTCTCTGTGTTTACAGGGTCGGCAGCGCGAGTGTGACTTCCCTGGCGTTGCACACGTTCATAGTCCCCGGTTGCCACTTTCTATCAGGTAGACCGTGTGCTTGTCTGCCCGCCTCAGTGGTATATAAAAAAAGAGATAATTCTTTCACCATTAGAAATCTACATTCTTCGTGAGTTACATAAGCTTTACTGGATTTTCAAAAAGTTTACGGTTCCGTACGAAATCTTTTTGCCATTCGTGCAAAGCCGGGGCGGGTCAATAATAAATTATATTCTTTTTTATTTGCCTGCCCTGAAAACATAGGTCAGTAGTGGTTTTTTATTTCTTTTTTAAGTTTCATAGCTAAGATAAGGTTATTATCACGCTTACCTACCTGGCTCATGCATCTTTAATGTAAACGCAGCTTTAATAAGAATGAAGTGCCGGAGATAAGGCGTTAAGGAAATAGCACAGGCTGTGTGACCTCTTACTGACCCCCGCAGAGGGCGCGGGAATGAGGACGTTTGTTTTTATAGAAAACGCAAGGGGACAATTTTGTAAAGAGATTTTATTGTAGTGTGTACTGAGAGCGTCGTATTTTCTATGTGTGGGGTGATATGGGGTGTTGAGGGCAGTGTGGAGAGATAAGAATAAAAGGAAAAGATAGTAATTTTCTGGGGCGGTGGAAACGGTTCCAATTTTTTTTTCTTGCAATAGCTTCAAAGGTTTTCTTCAATTTTACAAAGTAATAAATAAATAATATTGAAATAAAATAAATGAAGTTGATCTACTAATTCTTTTTATTTAAGAATATGAACTTCAGAAGACAAATTTTATATTTTTGTTATTGTGTGTGTGTGTTATTTGCTCTAAGGTTATTTTTCTAAAAAGAGCACGTCAGAAGCTCTTGAAACGAAGCTCGTGAAGTATGTAAGGATAGAAGTTGATGAGTTTTTTTGAGATGTCGTCACTTCAATTTTACTTCACCTCGCCTGATGGTAAGCTTAAGGCAAAGTCTCAGGAAAGCGAGGGTTGTTGTGGTTGTCTCAGGGTTTTTGTGTTTGCGTACCCCAGAGGGAAAAAGATTTATGAGGCCGCCAAGCTGAGTGCCACCATTGTTAACATTGAACGTGTTTGTAATGTTGACCCTCTTTCCCGAGACTGCCTTCAGCTTACCATCAGGCGAGGTGAAGTCAAATTGACTTGTCTTATATAAAAAAAAGTTATTAGAGCTAAATTTGTTGATAACTCAGATACCAATGACGACTGTGCTATATGTAATAACTAGCATTTGCCCACGGCTCCGCCCACGTGGATGTCGGTTATCGAGACCAAACATGGCCTATGTCCTTTCTCAAGGTCTAATCTACCTCTATACCAAATTTCATCCAAATCGGTCTAGGGGTTTAGCCGTGAAAGACGGACAAACAGACACACACACACACACTTTTCCAATAATAATAGTAAGGAAATATGGATAAGTAATTTGGCAGACTATTTCCAAGTTTTAATGCCAAAATGCTCTGTTTAAACAATACGTAGATAAAGTTATCTTATTGCTACCATATTTCAGCCCATATATGTATGCACATGCTACTTGCCAAGACTTTCCAGTAGATAACGCTGCAATAAACGGCTTCTGGAATTAATCCAACGCAGTTTATAATAACAAATAGTCGCCATTGGTATATATATTAGTTTAAGAAATTTCAAGTACCGATCATTTTAGCTTAGAATCTTCCCATAAAAGAATAAAAAAGAAGCACTCGTGGCTAGGGGCGCTCACTGTGTGTTTTATTGGGGTCAAAAATTTGATGGCACAAATTTCGGCCGGGTGGGTACCATCGTGCACGATGGTGAAAAACCCTCCATAGTCATCCACCACCATGGTTAACATAGTACGTGTATGTAATGGCGACCCTCTTTCCCGGTCCAACTCCTGCTCCGCCGCTTCCTTCTCGAGCATGACTTGCTGCAACGCCTTTACCCTGAATCTCTGCATCACTTTTGCATCCTTCAGTAGGTAATATACTAAAAATTGGCTCATAACCTAACAATATCTAGACTTAGTCATTCAAAAGGTGAACCTAGATCATGAAACAACTCAATATTGTAACAAGTAGCAGGTTTGGCAAGCGCTCCTGTTTGCTCCACGTAGGGAGTACGGGCTCCATCATTACGTAGGAAATGTAGGACTAATTAAAATAATAACGCTGGATTAAATGATGTGCGTTTATGAACACGATTAATAAATTCTGTTTTATGAATTGGTATAAGACGTGACAATAGAGTTAAGTTAAACGTAGTTTCACTGGTTAAATACTAAGAATGACGTAGCATTGCCTGAACTGAAACTGCCATGGTGATCGGGTCGGAGGGAAAGTTTTAAGTGGATTTTTGTTAAAGAAATTAAAACGTGGAGCAAGGGACACGGTTGCCGTATCAACAGGCACAACTTAGTCTTATTCTCAAAAACAGCTCTCTTTTTAAGGATGTTTTAATTTTCTGGTTAAAAGGTACTTTGTACAGGTTTCCAGAAAGCAACAAACATGAGAGTTTTCAAGTTTAAGATTCTAAAATGCTGGATGCCGGCGTGGTAATCGGCACTTTATCCGACATAATTTCAGAAAGATAGTGACCCTACTCAGATCGGATCCGCGTTCAAAATATTTGTTCAGCACTAGGCAACGCTCGGATTTATTGTACGATTAAACATTTGACTGTTTGTTCCATAAATATTAATTTTATATTTTCTATTTAGATATTGAAATGGCAGGATGGTTGGATGGATTTGGGTAAAAAAATTATAATAGGTAGAGTTATCATTATCATAGTACTAGCACTTGCCCGCGGCTCCGCCCGCGTGGATGTCGGTTATCGCGACCAAACATAGCCTATGTCCTTTCTCAAGGTCTAATCTACCACTATGCCGAATTTCATCACAATCGGTACAGTGGTTTAGGCGTGAAAACGTAACATACAGACAGACAGACAGAGTTACTTTCACATTTATAATATTATAGTATGGATTGTTCCTGGTTGTATCCGAAACTTGTATCTCTGAGCCCGTGGTCCACTTACTTTGGGTTTTATGGAAGCGACTGCCGTTTGACCACCCAACCCCGAGAGTAAACTTGCGTCTGAACCTTGTACAATAATTAGCACACATTAATTAGTGTATCGGCTTGTAGGTGAGGTTGTTCTGACCCCGTAGATCTTAGTAGGGGGATATACTACTCACAGGTGGAGTTCGCGGCTTATAAATAAAATATAGGCATAACATTAATCCCAGAATGTCATAAAATTCACAGAAACGGGGTCATTTCAGGTAGGCAGAGCCGCAAGTATAGACTAATCCAAAAGCCATAACTAAAAGTTGTGATAGTGATCAAAAGCGGGTTTATTAATAAGTAAAAACTATAACACGAGTGGTTACTAATCCAATTCAGTATAAATTATAGAATAGTCTCAATTTATTATTCTCTATGGCCTAATTCAATTCCTAATACCAGAGTAAAAATAGGAGACGCTTTGAAAGCTATTCCTTTAGTCTAATATATGTTATGGAAAAGAAGTCAGTTGAAATATGTTAGTCCCACGTTGGGTGCCAATTTCGCTACAGACAAAATTTAATGTAGGGTAGTAACAAAAATGTCAGTACATTACATTCATTCAATTTAGTACTTTGCTCTGTTACCGTGACTGGTCTAACGACCTATAAGTGTAGTTATGTTAAGGCTAAGCGTATATATATTTTGCTAGTGCCGACTTATTTGGACTCGGAAAACGCAGTTTCTGGTAGTGTTTGTGCCAATATTTTATGATTTAGATGCCAAAGATTACTGCTGGAGCCAAAGAATTAAACTGTTTGGCATAAAAATACTGGAAATTGCACTCTATGGTTTTATTAAAAAATGTGCCAATGCACGATTTTGCAGCTACACTATAGATTATTATGAGCATCTTTTTAGCGGATCGCTTATCAAAATATGGCCGCAATATAAATATAAATAAATAAATAAATATTCCACAACATTTCACACAACGCTATCTAGACCCATGGTAAGCATAGTTTAACTAGCTTGTGTTATGGAATCTAGAATATATACAGATACTTTCTTTAATAACAATATAAATAATTACCGAACCCATGAAGGAGCAAAAATATGTTCCCTTAGTCACAATAATCTATTGATATCGTATTTTCATTAAAAAAAACAGATGCAGCCGGACCTTAAGGCGCGGTTTATACAGAGGAGACATGGCAGGGACGTATGACGTAGCGGACAATTTAATTAACACAATATAAACCTTATGTAGTGTGCGATAACGTCATTTTTGTCTTAGAGGAGAATTGCGCCCGCGTCTAACGTCCCGCCACTAAAATATCGCATCAAGTGTACACTACATAAGGTTTAAATTGTGTTACTTAAATTTTCCGCTACCGCCAAATGTCCCCGCCACGTCTCTTCTGTATAAACCGCGCTTAAGAATAATATAATTATTTATTACGAAAATAAAATTAGCTTATAGCTTATTAGTACTTGAAACGACGGGCTTACATGAAAATTTTATTGACAGTAAAGTAAGCTCGAGAAGTGAATAAGGATAGACGCAGATGGTGGACTGTTTTTCCCTACCCCATAGGGAACTAGGCGTGATCATACGTATGTATTAACAAAATTTGCTTGAGAACGTATATTTATCTACTAAAAAGACGATGAATCGGCTTGAGAGCCAATAATAAACTAACGTATTACTATCGTGGATGCACACCCTTAAAATTCAGGTGAGCAGTAATGATATAACACAATCGGTATGTATGTAGGGGAGTATAATACAATTGTGAGTAACCTAGTTCTTTTGCAACTCGATATGGAGCTCTATTTCAAGGTGAATATAGTTGCAAATAGATTTAGCACAGTATTATAATCTTGTCTTCGTTAGATTAGCTCGGAAATTGAATCGTGATAGCTAAGGCTTAAGTTGGTACTGGAGGTAGAGATTTCAAATGCCACTCACTCACACTAGCAATATGAACGCAACGAAACAAGCATTTAGCTTGGTTGGAAAGTATAACAAAAACTATAATATCCAAATTCTCCTATACTACCGTCTTAGGGATGATGTTGCAATCATTTTGCCTCCCACCGTCGCCCTAAGACGGTAGTATAGGAGAATTTGGATAGCTTCAGGTGTGGCCCGGTGGCTCAGTGGTCAGAGCATTTTCCCTGTAAGGGAAAGATCGTGGGTTCGAGTCCCACCTGGACATTCACTTTTCCTATCTTAATCGATTTGAAAAGTTAGCATAGTAAATGCTTCAAAAAATTCATTCAAAACTATAATAACAATAAGCACCACGTCAACTAATCCGAGGCATGTTCACAGGACTTCCTGTTATTTTGTCAAGCCTTCAAGGCCTGTTTGAAGCCTTCAAGACCCGTTTGCAGCCTATAAAATCGGAGGATTCCGGGCCGTTACGATTATACCACGCTACACATATTAGTGAAGGCCCCATAGTAGGCAGTAGGAGACATTTGTGAAGGAGACATTTTGCAAGAAGTGCGCATTATCTTCATCAAGTATTTCTGCTCCTCTAAACATTTTTGGGATTGGGATTTGAAGTTTATGACATGCGTTAACTACTGTCACCTACGTCAAATCCCATACATTCATCATTCTATTCCATCAAACGCCGGTTAGCGAATTGCCACTTGTCTAGAGGGCCTAGTCTACTACGAGAGCTAGTGTCGTTTGAGAAGCCTGTCAGAGCCTGTCTTGTTGTCAGTAGCCCACCATTTCAATGTGTAATTATACTTTAATATTAACTTAATGTCATGATAAATTGAATAATAATAGCACTTGTATATTTTCACAGTTTATTGAAGTGAAAACTTCTTTAGCGGCGTTGGATGGGTGTAAAATGTTAAGGAAGCGTCAGGATTCGTTGACCTTTGAACCGTAACCGACGACTGACGTCATACAAGATTAGGTACACACTATCTATTTTGCAATTTACAATAGATATCGTCGTAGCTTAAACGGTTAGCACGTCGACTGTAAGTCCTTATAGTTTCAGATAGTATCGGGTACAAACCACCTGGCCTTCAGGGATTCTTTGTGATTGTTTTTTCTTGTTATAATTTATTACCTTTGGTGACTATTTTTTCTTTTTGTAATTTATTACTTTTTATGATATTTTTGTCTTTTTGTAATTTATTATTTTTTGTGATTATTTTTTCTTTTTATAATTTATTAATTTCTTCGGACAGAAAATTAGCAGAAAATAAGTGATAGGTTCTATGATTAGCGCTATATTATAGGTATGGTATGGTATGTTCTTTTTTATCTTTTTCTATGTATATAACGAAGAAAGAAAAAAGAAAATGTTTTCACTTCTGCCGGCACTCCCAGAGTGCAACCCGTCTTTTTTTTTATTTCCAATCTGACCGGTTTCACCTCACGGCATTATCAAAGGTTTACTTAATAATGGTTTTAAACTATTATATTTCTAACTACTACAATATGTGTAGTAGATTCCACCAAGTGCTATCAATCTCCAGTATAAACAGTCATAATAAATTATTAATTAATAAATACCTTCGTAATGAAGAATCTTCTTCAGAAACACTCGGTGGCTATTATTAATAACTAGGAATGACTCGAAACTTAATAGTCGAGTCTTTCGTAATGGCTAAAAGCTTTTCGTTGCAAAAAATGACTGCATATAGCTGTGATTCATTAAAATATTTAAGAGGTTCCGTATAAAAATATATTACATCAAATTTTTAAGACAACATGGATGAAAGAACAGATTTATTGACCTAGGGTAAAGGGGCAACCCGGTAAGGGACACACTATGCATACGTATCAGATTGAGGACCTTTTAAAGAAAGGTAAGGCCAAGAGTTTTTTTTTTTCTACCACTTAGGTGGCAGACATGCACATGGCCGACCTAATGGAAAGTGGTTACCGAGGCCTATGGACGTGTAACACCAGGGGCGTCACATTCGCGCTGCCGACCCTGTTGGAACAGACAGTTTCTGTGCCGTCAGTGCAGAAGACAAAGCAGGACAAGCCTTAGGTCTTCCGACTGACAGCACAAAAACTCTCCATAACAAGTAGTAATGGGATTAAATTGACAAATAAATTCTCAATCTAAACCCTACTTCACTTTATTGCCTTCGAATTACGAAACAAAAGGAAAAAGCGTTAATTTCGCGCGATACTCGTAAAAGTCAGCCGGGGGCGATAACTGTTGTATTAGTGCAAGTTGAAAAGGTACAGATTCATTTGACACGACACTCCTTTTTACAAGCTTTTATTTCGGTAGCTGTTTGTATGTTCGTTTATCTGTATAGGACAATCTTTCAAGCTCGATTAGCATTACTTTCTGATATTCTACTCGACTGATTTTGTTTGATTCACTTTTTATGACAATGCCATTTTTGGTAATTATGACTTAGACCCGATTCAGTAACAACGTTTTCAAAACGCCTGATTAAAATTTCTTCAGAAATAAAACCGTAGAAAAACGTGTATGCTGTCAGAACAAAACGTACATACGTTTTCGTGAGGTTATTAAACCTTTAGAACCACTTATACTTTAGATTCGTTTACAATGAGATTTTAAAATTTTCTTTAATGTTGAAATTGGACATTCTAGGAACGTTATTTTACTAATCGAGCCTGGATTAGCTTAATTATATCAATTTTTCAACGATTTATTTTTAGACTCGAAAAAGCAGACCCCAGACTTTGAGGTGCAAGCTTTTGATGCGACTGGGCTTAACGCTAGGATGAAGAACAAAGTCATTCTTCAACGATCATTTACACGAAACATTATTTTATAAAATCTTCTTTAAATTATTTTTTATATTTCTTTTAGTTGAAACTGTTCCCGCTCACACGGTACCCTAAAACATTCCAAGCGGCGATGCCAAATGTTGATGCATTTAGCATAAATTTGCACTCGTTGAGAATGTAAATCACTTACTGGACTCGAGTCGATGGTAACTTCGTTTTAAACATCGATTAATGGCTTTATTTTATTTGAAACTAGCGGCCCGTCCCGGATTCGAACTGGATAATCGTGTAAACTGATTGTAGCACCACCTGCCGGGTTAAAATGCTGCCTTAAACTTCTTCTTTTTTTTCTTTTCTTTCTGTACGATGCAAAGTTTACACATTTTTATCCATATCGGTATATGAGGCTTTACCACTATCAAGTCAACCTCAACTACAAGCCGGTACACCTGTGGATTAGCAGAAGAGGCTTTTATGTTGGCTTTCCTCTCAGGTTTGAGAGGTCAAGAGCTAGTAGAAGAGATCAGGCCCCAAGCTCCTAAGTGCAACCTTTAGATACAACCAGGACCAACGTTATAATGATAATGAGATTCTACATCCAATAGGCTCGGTTTATACAGAAGAGACGTGGCGGGGACGTATGGCGGTGGTGATCAATTTAGGTAACGCAATATAAACCTTATGTAGTGTGCAATAATGTCGTTGTTGTCTTAGAGGAGAAATGCGTCCGCGCCTACAAGCGACGTCCCGGCACTAAAGTGACGCGCCATCGCATCGAGTGGCGCGCGTCACGACTTTGACGTTATTGCACACTACATAAGGTTTATATTGTGTTACTCAAATTGTCCGCCATCGTCATACGTCCCCGCCACCTCTCCTTTGTATAAACCGCGCCTTAGATACATCCTGCAAGTGGTGCGGGGCCCTATAACACGCCTCCTATCGGCTTCCTAATGAATCGTAGAGTGTACAACAAAGTAGATTAAGGATTTTTTTTTCGCAACGCCTTCCCTATTAAAATTCGTCCTTGGCCACTACATCCTACTCAAAGTACCATCATCAAAATCTACCCACCAAACTTACTAGTGAAAGTCGACAAATGTGTATTAGACCTTAGAAAGCATAAGGTCTTATACACATCAACCAACTCTCTCCACTTAACATCGAACTATAAAACAGCAAGTGTCACGTTTCAGTAGACAGGTCGTGCGCAGAGGTCGCCACTTTCTAACAGATGTGGGATTGCAATTTCCTTAGAACACGCTTATCGTTAATAAGGTTAGGTTGAGAGCAGACTGTGAGATCAAGCAGTGCGATTTTTATAGAACACTTTGTAATTGGTTTTTTATCCAAAGAATCTGTATTGGAAGGTAGTTGGGATAGATGGGAGGCGCAAGGCGGAGATTTGGGTGCACTAGAGAGACGTCGACGTCCAGCAGTAGATTGCAATGTCAATGATTGATTTAGTAAAGCTGCATTTCAAATGATCTATGTTCAGTAGCAGAACCACTTTTCATCAGTTTTTATGCCTTTTTTAATACTTTTGTTATTGGAGGTAACTTTAGAGTTAGTTTTAAAGGCATTTTTTATATTGGCCTACAATATTAATAAGTTGGTTAATACCGGTGCTTCAAATTTTGGCACAAAATCTTGACACTACACATAATCTGCTTCGTAATTGGTTCTTAGCTTAGTATCAGTGGAGTGCGAATTGAATTTTAGGATTTAATTGCACATTTATTTTATTCCCGGGCGAAACCGGCGTTCTCTAGTAGATATTCATACATATTCGGTCGCTAACTAGTTTACACATGCATATTAGACCTGAATATGCCCTGCATTTGATGCTTACACTCAAAGCATCATTTAATACACTGGTGGAATATTGAGGATGCAATTTCCTTACGTGATCATTACAAATGGGAGACGACAAGTTCATTATCAATGGGAATGAGGTCGTCTTTGAGCAGAACAATTTCTGTATGTGGGTATTTGCATAATAGTTTATATTCCATTAATCACGTGAGGATTGATGGGGGAGTAGAGGGGGCGGGGGTGGTTGAAAAAAATCACGAAATATCACAAAAGGCAGGGCGGGGGGGTGGAGTAAGATATCACGTGTATTTATTTTTGCGCGCGCGATTTTCTAAGCCAAAATGAGTAGTGTAGTTTAGTCTGTCTAGATATTTTTATCATGGGCCTTAATTTTAGAATAAAATAAGATAATACTTGGGGGTGGGGGTTAAAAATGTCAAAAAAAGCTCACTTGATTAATGCACGGCCCCTTACTAAAAAGTCCGACAACTGGTTTAACTTCGACATCACGGAAAAGCTTGAACTAAAAAGTCGACCCCAACAAGCCGGCTCGAAGGACCAAAAAGATGTACGGCAAGAACCAGGACCTTTTGCTGATTGATAAATGATAGATTTTATTGGAATGTCTGCTAGGGAGGGACTGGGATGTCTGCTACCGTGCCGAGGACTTTTTGATTGGTAACACATGTGTTCTGACGCATTTATTGGCACTGAGGTAAAAAGTATGTTATAAAAATGTATTTAAAGTAACGAATTTATCCATAGAGTAGGCCCGCCGCTAATTGTAATTTAAGGATGAAACAAGATAAAGAAAAAACGTTCTTATTCTTAATTTAAAATGTGAAACCATCAAAATCCGTTATTATAATCACAACAATGAATAGCACCGTACCAATCCTTTGTATAAAATAACTTTTTAATTTTAACAATATTAAGATGGCCGCCGTTCGCGTCTCGCTGTGACTGGCGCTAACCGGTTTTATCCGGTTCTTTTGCATATGAAAAGGCGCTTTTAGACGGCAAGCCATCTTTTGTTAGTCTAAAGGTTATAGGTAAGTTATATCTTTAATGTTAGAATGAAAACTGTTTTACGCCCAAAGATTTTATAATGTTTTTGTTTTGATATTAAAGTCATAAATATCCGTTTATTTCAGCTCTATAGGTGGGTACCAAGCATTAGTGAGCTTTTTATTGTATGCAATGGGTCGGTTTATGTGCAGTATAAGCATAGTGTAATTTCATGGTCGCTTTTGCTCACATTCATGGTCGCTTTGCTACTGGGCAAAGCAGAATACAAGGGCTATCGCTTAGAATAAATAATGCATAGAAACGCAATACGCGCGAGCGAAGTGAAGTCATTTCAACTAATACTGATGTATTGGCAAAAATTGTTATTTTGCCCGGTTAATGGCAATAGGCTCGCCACCAATTACATTGGGACCTAAACATAAACTGGCGAAATGTGGGTGCTAGCACCTCTGCCTACCCCTTCGGGGATATAGGCGTGAGTTTATGTATGTTTGTATGTTTAATAAAGATGGCTGCTGAAAAGTGGCCAAAAAAACGTCGGTCTAAAAGTAAATAATAACAAATAAATTGCGATAGAATCCGTATCAATTATAATTTCATTAACTCATACTCTCACGCACAGAGTATTGGTCTCAACTTAATCCCGACTAATTATCTAGTCGCAAATAACATACCTATATTGTATTAAAAGAAAATGAAAAAACATAAATTTATTCGATAGTCCCCTTAGAAAAGTCTTCTAACTTCACTAAATTATTATTTATATTTATTATCTAGTAATTAATGAGTAATTTCTTTAAAGATCACTATTATTATATAAGGTTAATGGCTACTGTACATAATAAAATGTATAACTTACATGTATAGTCCCAGCTATCCTGATCATTTTTGAACACGTTCAATCTTTCAGGCTGAAACAAATAAAATACAATTAACAGTTTTTTTTAACTGGTCACGTTATTATAACTTTCACCTCAACTGATGGTAAGCGGAGAGTAGTCTTTAAAATGTAATATAGTATTATCATGATAATCACTTATATACTACTTATATAACTTTGGAGTTCATGTTTCTAGAAATCATGTAGGGGTATATTCTGTCCCGAGGAGGGCCAGACCGAGAGGAATGGCCCTGGGTCAGCCGGGGTGCGAGAGATGTCTCGAGACAACCTCACCTTCGGCCTAGCACATCGACCCACAGACGGCGTGCGGTTTAGTCGGTTCGAGTCCGACATAACCTCCCCCTCTGGCTCCGGAGGGAGGGGGGGGGGTATCCGTGGGGATTTCCCGTACGTAAAAAAGGGGTATCATGTACTAGCTTTTACCCGCGGCTCCGCGCACACTATGTCCTTTCTTAAGATCTAATCTACCCACCCCTACACCAAATTTCCGGAAAATTGGTTCTCTGGTTTAGGCGTGAAAGCGTAACATACAGACAAGACAGACAAAGTTTACTTTCGCAATTATAATATTAGTATAGATTATAGAATGTGTCAATGTCTTGATCTTTAACCGACTTCTAAAAAGGAGGAAGGCCCTCAATTCGTTAAAATATCTTTTTTTTTTTTTATTCTTTACAGTATAGTTGGTCTTGATCATATGTCATGAGTGAGATTTAAAAGCACTTTCTCAATATTTTTTGTCTTCCACTTTGTTATTTTCTATAAACCTTCTTTCTACTAGATATCTCAATAACTTCCATACTTTTATAACTTATAACAAAATATAGTTTTTCATACCCGCGCCGTGAGGGTCGGTACTGCCAATAACCGACGATTACCACGCATATTCTTACGCGGGTGTGTACCCGACCGCTGTTGGAACACGCGAGTTATTTCAATATGTTGCCTCCTGTCTTGTGGCCGAGTACCACCTACCCTTTCTACTTGGGGCTATTAAATTAGCGAGTTTATTAGAGGGACGTGAGCGGAAAATACTTCATGAGATTGTAGAAATCTAGGTACATGAAACTGGTTGCTATTGGCGATGGGAATGTAAATTAGGACCTAAATAAATACAGCAAAAATACGGTGTCCAGGGCCCTACAGACATCTCATCAATATTGTTGGATTCAGAAGCGTTCATTTAACGTATCCAAGTGTTTTTTTAAATATATCTACCCAAAGTTCAAACGCAAGTAATTTACAATTTTTATCTATTATGTAAATGTCTCGTGTCACAGTGTTTGTAAACTCCTCTGAAACCGAAACGCCTACGCTTGACCGCTGTTAGTGGGGATTACTAGTAGGACCACAAATCCTACGCTAGTGGGTCCATGAGTCTGTTGGGGTAAAAGTCGTGGGACCACGAGTCAATCATCTTTTTATGATATTCTGTGTATATATGGTAGGTCTAAGAAGAGAGCCTTCTGAACCTCTTAGCGATAAGGGCCTTAATTTATTTTTTTACGTTTACAGTCGAAATACGATGTTTCTTTAAGATATGGAATAAATTAAAATAGGTCCATATAACTGGCATTAATTAAATTAGTTCCATTTAACTGGCATTAATTAAAATAGTTCCATATAACTGGCATTAATTAAAATAGGTCCATATAACTGGCATTAATTAAAATAGTTCCATATAACTGGCATTAATTAAAATTGTTCCATATAACCGGCATTAATTAAAATAGTTCCACATAACTGTCATTAATTAAAATAGTTCCATATAACTGGCATTAATTAAAATTGTTCCATATAACCGGCATTAATTAAAATAGTTCCCTATATTGGTATTAATTAAAATAGTTCCATATAACTGGCATTAATTAAAATAGTTCCATAAAACTGGCATTAATCAAAATAGTTCCATATAACTGGCATTAATTAAAATAGTTCCATATAAAAGGCATTAATTAAAATAGTTCCATATAACTCTTAGTTGTCAATAGAGACTCTACCACGGACCCCATTTTTAAATTTGCTTTTTAAGTTTGCTGCTTCAGCTCTTAGTAGTATAGTTAGTAGTATCGTATTATTACTATTACTAGCTTTTGCCCGCGGCTCCGCCTGCGTGGATGTCGGTTATCGCGACCAAACATAGGCTATGTCCTTTCTCAAGGTCTAATCTACCTGTATACCAAATTTCATCAAAATTCGTTCAGTGCTTCAGGCGTGAAAGACGGACAAACAGACACACACACTTTCACATTTATAATATTAGTATGGGTTCTGCAGTATTGTTATTTGTATCGCTAGGTGCATCATCCTAGGTCGCTCACCTTATGGCCCAACATCGATAACTCGTCGGAAAAGATGGCATTCCTATATTGCCTGATTACACATGAGTTTTATTGTTACGTGTTAGCGCCAAGACCGCGTTGGGCAGGGAAACTGTTTCGCTTTAACCCTCAGGTGATTTACGATCATCAATACCTATTTACCTCATATTATAAATGCAAACGTGAACCATGTCTGTCTGTTACGTTATGACGGGTAAGTTAGAGAAAGTACATGGGTATTGGTCGCGATAACGGAGCCACGGTAATATTATCCATACAGTATTGTAACTCAGCCGTATTGATGAAATAAGTGCCTACAGTCGCGCGGTACATAAACATGCGTTAGGGCTACCTACCTTCAGCATTTTAATTACATCTGCCTACTAAATAGGTAACTTAGATCATGCAGAATTTATATTTGACGTCAATAACAAACAACCATGTTGTTCTAGATTGTTTAAAAATCTTTAACTTTAACTTTAGCTTTCTATCTAGTTTTGTGATTGTAAATATGTACCTACCTTTTTCTTTTTTTAATCAATTTTACTTGGTCATTGGTACCTGCAGCAATTTGTTAAATGTTTGGTTTTAAATGAAGTTCGAAATATTTCCTCCATTTTTTCTATATATTCTCCAAAATCCATACTAATATTATAAATGCGAAAGTAACTCTGTCTGTCTGTCTGTCTATCTGTCTGTCTGTATGTTACGCTTTCACGCCTAAACCACTGAACCGATTTTGATGAAATTTGGTATAGGCGTAGATTAAACCTTGATAAAGGACATTGACTATGTTAAATCGCGATAACCGACATCCACGCGGGCGGAGCCGCGGGCAATAGCTAGTAATTTGTATATCGCATACACATATACAAAATAATTTATATATATATCAGTGTGCTATAGAAAAATTCATGCCATAAAAACAAGCAAAATATACTCTACTTGCCATATTAAATATTTTTAGTCAAAAAATCGCGCGGTTACTGTTTAAAAACGATGCACCGACCATTCGTCTCTGCGGCACATTCGCGACTGGTTGCGTACCAAGCGCATGCCGAGATTGAGGCGCACAGGTATGGCTCGCGCTTCGTTGTTTATATGAAGTTACCATACTGAGTACCTAGATAGTATTATCGTGACGGAGCCGTTAGCAACAGTTCATCATCATCATCATTCATCATTTTAGCCGAAAGACGTCCACTGCTGGACAAAGGCCTCCCCCAAGGATTTCCACAATGACTGGTCCTGCGCCTTCCGCATCCATGCCCTTCCCGCGACCTTCACCAGGTCGTCGGTCCACCGTGTGGGAGGCCTGCTTACACTGCGTCTTCCGGCGCGTGGTCGCCACTCGAGAACTCTCTTGCCGCAACGGCTATCTGTTCTACGAGCTATGTGCCCCGCCCACTGCCACTTAAGTTTGGCGATTCTGTGTGCTATGTCGGTTACTTTAGTTCTCCTGCGGATCTCCTCATTTCTGATTCGATCACGCAGGGAAACTCCGAGCATAGCACGCTCCATCGCCCTTTGGGTGACCTTGAGCCTTCTTATGAGGCCCATATTAAAGGACCAAGTCTCAGTTCCGTAGGTCATCGCTGGCAACACACACTGGTCGTAGACTTTAGCCTTGAGACACTGCAGTATTTTGGACGAGAAGATATTACGAAGCTTCCCGAATGCTGCCCAGCCGAGCTGGATTCGACGATTGACCTCTTTCTCAAAGTTGGACCTGCCTAACTGGACTGTCTGTCCCAGGTAAACATATTCGTCGACAACTTCGAGTGTAGAGTCTCCAACCTTTAAAGAAGAAGTGGGTGCGACATGGACATTTGCCATAATTTTCGTCTTGTCCATGTTCATTTTGAGGCCCACTTGTTGGGAGGCTCTACTGAGGCCATCGAGCATTGTGCCTAGGTCTTCCAAGGTCTCAGCCATGACTACGATATCGTCAGCGAATCGAAGGTGAGTGATGTACTCGCCGTTGATATTGATGCCGAGTCTTCTCCAGTCCAGGAGCTTGAAAACATCTTCCAGACCGGCGGTGGACAGTTTCGGAGATATAACGTCTCCCTGTCTCACCCCTCGCTGCAACTGGATAGGTTTTGAGCTTTGGTTCTGGAGGCGGACTGACATGGTGGCGTTTTCGTACAAACACTTCAGCGCTTCGATATATCGATAGTCAATTTGGCACCGTTGGAGAGACTGTAGCACAGCCCAGGTCTCGATCGAATCGAAGGCTTTCTCATAGTCCACAAACGATAAACAGAGTGGCTGATTATACTCCTCAGTCTTCTGTATAATCTGTCGCAGCGTATGTATGTGGTCTATGGTGCTAAAGCCTTTTCGGAAACCGGCTTGTTCGGGAGGCTGAAAGTCGTCGAACCTGCGAGCGAGATGATTCGTAATGACTCTCGAAAACAACTTGTAGACATGGCTCAGAAGCGAGATGGGTCTATAATTCTTCAACAAGGTTTTATCACCTTTTTTGAAGAAGAGTACCACCACACTGCTGTGCCATGCCTTAGGCGTTCGTCCCTCGAGTATGACGGAATCAAATAGCTTCTGAAGAGCTTTAAGTACCGGTGTTCCACCAGCTTTCAGAAGCTCAGTCGTGATCCCATCATCACCCGGTGCCTTATTGTTCTTTAGCTGTTTAAGAGCCATTCTGATCTCGTACAGGCTGACGTCCGGGATATCCTCGGTATAGTGTCGGATCAATCTGGCTCTTGGGCAACAGTTAGTAAAAAGTAATTTCAGCCTCTTGACTGTTACTGGGTAACAAACATGGTGTTGCTGTCGTCTACATGTGTACAATCACTGTCAAACGGATTGCTAAGCTAAGTTTCTAATTAGTGCAATTAAATGTAGCTCCCTCTAGATAGACATTCACACCGTCGCTCATTAGACGACAGACTGGATCAGTTCTCATGCTCGAGCAGGTGTCTAGTGTTGCCAACTTCTAGAATTATTTTGTAACGTTTAAGTTAAAAAAAAAATAAAATACGTTATTTTATATTAATTTATGTATCAATCAATCGATCAATCAATTAGCCCACTGTAGTCCACTGCTGCACATAGGACATAGGGAGAGGTCCTATACTTAATTTATGTATAGGACCCAATAATTCCACTCGTTAGTACCAATCCAACTAGTAAAAGTTTAATGGAATTATTAGGTTCCCTTTTTTGACGTAAACTCGCTTGGCTGCCAAAACCTGACGTATACAATTATCAGGCTTCACCAACTACACTCGGTTAGAAAAACGTATGGTAATACCTACATAATCCGATTGAGACAAACCCAATAAGAGGCTTCATGTTTGCAAAGTAAGGGCTAGGCAGTAAGCATTATGTATTTTTAACATACGTAAATAAAAGTCACGCTTCTGTATCATTGGGGAAGACAGACATATCTTTTCACTTGCTCCGATCCTGGTAGACATATTTTAATCTAACTACTCTCAATACTGTATTCATACTTGCTCTTCATGTTATTTTAATATTTTTAGCCTATTAAAAT
Organism: Eilema caniola; assembly: GCA_949126895.1. Lineage (NCBI taxonomy): Eukaryota > Metazoa > Arthropoda > Insecta > Lepidoptera > Erebidae > Eilema > Eilema caniola. The sequence goes on along the minus strand of OX421486.1, from coordinate 14,150,540 downwards.
TTCCCACAAAATTTTGTAGTCGGCAACACTTCTCGAGTAAACGTCACGTCTACACGCTATCGCCTGACAAAGGCACAGACAATCTCACTGTAGAGCTATTTAGTTGGAGTATCACTTCGTGTAAAATGGCTGCCACACCGGTACAATTTTGTACGAGATGGAACGTTTAGTTGGCGGTTTGTGAGGTTTTGAAGGGCTTGCTTTTACTATGAAGTCAGTTAGTAACTGATAAGGAAGCAAATAAACTTAGCCACTTACAGAGCAAGCAGAGAAGCTACCGTGCAATGAGATTCTCAACTTGGTCCTGCCTGACATCATGACAGTACGCACTTATAACCATCATTATACTTACAACCCGATCCTGGAGGCGTTTTTAATTAAATGTTCAATCAATCAATTTTTGTTTTTTCCCCCACGTCAATTTGACTTCACCTAGCATGATGGTACGCTGAAGGCAAAGTCTCAGGAAAGAGGGCCACCATTAAATTCACGTGCCATGTTAACAATGGTGGCATTCAGTTTGACGGCCTCATCAGATGCATTTTACGCTCCGCTTAAAGGACCCGGGACTGTGCGAAGAGGGAAATAATTGGAGTCCACTGCTGGACTTAGGCTTCTCCCAATGTTGGGAGGCGGTGGCCTACTGTATTCACGCTGGCCAGACGAGGTGGTACAGGCTTTAATTATGAGTTTTTCTTATCTTACAGTGATATTGTCTGAGTATTTTTCCGTTAGTCGCCTCTTACGACACCCTTCGGACGAGATGGGGTGGTGATACTTGTATTCTTTCCCCGTGACCACACAGATAGCTGATCAAGCTGACATTTGGTACAGAGATCGATTAAGTATTGTTTTTTCTATACCACTTAGGTGGCAGACAAACACACGGCCCACCTGATGAAAAGTGGCTACCGTGGCCTAAGGACGTGTGCAACACCAGGGGCGTCACACTCGCGCTGCCGACCCTGTCAGCCCCTCTAGACAAGTGGCATTTCTTTAGTCGGCGTTTGATGGAATAGAATGACGAATATATGGGATTTGCCGTTTATGACATGCGTTAACGACTGTCAAATACGTCAAATTCCATACATTCGTCATTCTATTCCATCAAACGCCCGCTAACGATTGCCACTTTTCTAGAAGGGCAGAACAGACAGTTTCCATGCTGTCAGTGTAGACGATAAAGCAGGACAAGCCTTTGATCTTCCCACTGACAGCACACAAACTCTCCAGTGAGCTCTGGCTACCCTATTACCGCCGGGAACACAACACGAGGTTATTATGGCCGCGGTATTCTGTAGGGCGGAGGTACTTCTCCAGTCGGACTGCTCAATTGGACGGAAATACCGTTGTGTCCTACCTCCTACAGAAGTACAGTCTGGTAAACACATTGACATCCTTTATCCCTGGAATGAGTTACTTAGCTTAAGTAAATGTTAACAGAATTCCACACAGGTGAAATCGCGGGCAACAGCTTGTTTCAACAATAAACAACAAATATTTCGTTCTAAAACACCGCGTCGTAAATCCTTCCAGTTCTTTGTTTCAATTCAATACTTTCAGGAATAAAATATGTATGAATATGTTTCATACATACAAATGAGTGCGTGAGAGCTCCCAGAGGGTACAACGTCTCTTATAGTGCACTACACTCCGCGCATGCCGAACTATTTCAAACTTTTTGTTTGTGCTCTACAGCTCTGTTTATTGAAGTTAAAAAGTTTATAGTATTTCACATGAAAAACATCGTACCGTCACGTCGTTTGAAAAACAGTTTTGATAAGTACGGTAGTGAACTCGGCTGCTAAGCAGGAGATGCGGGTTCTATTCCCGCTTAGTTTAAATATTTGTGTGCATGAATATATCTATTTGCATTGGTGTGGTATTTTCGTGCCACAGAGAGCACGTTAAGCCGTCGGTCCCGGTTGTTATACAAACATCTATCGCAGTCATTACGGGTAGTTGAAGTCCTAACAAGTCCGATTATTATATTTGTCAGATTTGAACAGACTAAAAGGCACGCCGTCTGTGGGTCGTAGGTTGCCAGAGGTGAGATTGAATAGTTTTCTTGATATCATGTCTGGTACGGCAAATTATCGAGGTTCTATTAAACCTAAAGGTTTTCTGATCGATAGACCCTTTCATCGAATAACTACATGCACAAATATTACTGTTAAGTACTTAGTACATTTTTCGTTACTTCAAACCAAGGGGAAAGCTCACGCCACAGCTACATCCACCAATCAATACGATTTTAAATAGGCCCTTCATACACCCTAGCACACATTATAACTGTTTTAAACACAGGGAGAGACCTAAGTCTAGTATTGGCTTTGGAACTCACTGGCTCACTCCATTCGTAGTAGTAATTCTCTGGACGTCTTCAGGAAAAGAACTAGAGAACATTTGCTATCACAATGATGTAGTCTGTATATGTATGTGTATTAGTTTTATTGATGTATTGTAGGTACATATATATTTATATGTGTAGGTTTATGTATGTATGCTATGTATGTGTGTATTTATGCAATGTTAAGATAATGTACCTGTTTAGGTATGCTTTTTTATTCATTTTTTTTATTATTGTCTGTTCTTTATGTACACTTCACATCACCCTTTATAACCAGATACTTCTCTGCTACTCAAAGGTTTGCTGGGAGAGAACTCATTTTGAGTTAAGCTCGCCTTTGTACATATTCCTTAGAATGTTTTTTGTATGATCTCTGTACTGTGTGTGTGCAATAAAGAATTAAGAATTAAATTAAGAATTGGAATGCATCGCAATAGGTTAGTTATAATTTGAGTATAACCACTGTACCGCGCTTTGAGTATGTGCGCGGCGAGACGGGGGAGAATCGACGTAAGCTTTGGTCAGTCTGACACCAAAGCTCACGGAGATGTCTTATTCGCTTCCGACTCTCTACTCTTGTCTTTCTCTTTCTTGATCTCGTCCCACACCACACCGCGCTTACCTAGGACGCGGTCGATCTTCTCCTTCCTCATCCTAGCGTTAATCCCAGTCGCATCCGAAGCTATCAACTTGGAAGTCTGGGGTCCGCTTTTATCAGTCCAACCGTGGATTTCGCTAAAGTTCAACATTTTCCGTGAAGCGACAGCCATCTCACCTCCAAAACCCAAAGGCGATATCGAAGCATTGCAGTTAGGCCATGCAGTTGTTGGACTTTTGAAGGCTCCAACTACCCGTAACGACTGCCATAAATGTTTGTATGGTAACCGACGGCTTAACGTGCTCTCCGAGGCACCACCAGACCAATGTAAATACCCATATTTTTGTATACAAATATTTGCACTGAGCGGGGATCGTACCCGCACCTCTTATGCAGCGGCCGCGTTCACTACCGCTACGCCATGGAGGCTGTAGCGATAGATCTATTGTATATTGTATACACAAAAATTATGAAAGAATCTGTTAAAATCAGTCTTATTTCAATAGAAATCATATATTTTCATGCATAAATATGTGCAAGTATGTTCATTTTCGTATGAAGATTCCCCAAGTTCGGCGGACACATCTTCAATCTTTCAGCTAAATTACGAGTTCTCCAGGCACTCGCGAAACTTCGCTAAGCAGAGCGTCTCGAATGATGTATCGTTGGAGTTGAATATTAATCTTCTATTGGCGGAGAAATTCGGTTATGGAAAGATGTTTTTGGAGTCAATAATAATTTATAATTTTATTACTAATGGTAATTTACTAATGGTTAATTTACTAATGGTAATTTACTAATGGTAATTTACTAATGGTAATTTACTAATGGTAATTTACTAATGGTATTGACCCTTCAACATCTTAAGGTTCTTCCCGGTTACATTCAAAGCTTTCAAGTCGATGCACGGGGACCGTTTAGGCCTTCTCCCTTCGATTTGGCTTATTTTGTCATTATCATTAACACTGGAGAAATTAATTGAAATAGATTATTGACTAACCAGCCTCAACTTCGCACGGGAAATTTTAGTCATAAAATTATTTTTACTCGATTGCAGCGCCTACCAGATTTGCAATTCTTTAAGCATTCAATCTAGCGCAGCGTTGCGCCCGACCTTGATAGAGATTGCTATTGTTTGGACAGGGTGATGTCACATGGAGATGAACCAATGACATTCTCTATCAAAGCCGTGGATTCGCCGACTATTACGTGAGTACAGCCGTAATAAATTTATTTAATTGAAAAGCTAGTATTGTATATACCATTACCTTTGGAACTACAAATGCCAAAGATTTACTATCAACCAGATTTATAGTTTATGTCAAAATCTCGTAGGGTCCAACAGATAAATAAGCATGCCCTGGAAATAGCTGAACCGATTTATGTCACATAAGTTTGATATCAAAAGCATCCACGCCTCCATCAGCCTAAATATGGCAAATAGTTACTGATATAAATGCCACGTTAGTGTAAAGGCGGCTCTCCACGGTGCGTGATTACGCGGACGGAAGCGGCTCAAACCATAACCACGCGCGCGCCCCGTGACGACGGGGCTGGCGCGAAATTTCAGCGCCGGAATTTCCGTCAAATTCAATCGATGTGTGGTGACGGAAAAATAATACAAGTATTAGCCTGGGGCCGCTATGCACATAACATTGCTCTCCAAAAATTCAAAAATAAAAAGCAGAATAAAAAAGGTTAGTATTAGTGAAAAAGCATAAAATAATAAATCGTGTTGGTTAGTCCTTTAACCTTGATATGGGTGCATAGAAATATCCAAGCGTTGTTGAATTAGGTGTCCCCTCCCGTCCCATCTTATGGGCAAAGCACTCCCATGTGTTATTAGAACGATTTAATAATTCAACTATTATAACCGTCGAGGGCCTTTCCAAAATGTTTAATTTTACTTTTTATTGGCGTGCCAGATCGGAGGATCCGCGACCGCGTTTCCATCGAGTGTACATCTAGCCTATGGAAGGAAGCATAGCTGTCCGTGGTCGTCTACCGTGTGTAATAAAAAACTGCAGTGACGCACCGTCGATAGCAGTCCTAACACTCAATTCTATTACAATAATTCATTACATTTTGCTCATTCCGTAACAACAATGCAAATACAATTAGTGAATAACAGAAATATCTTTGACTGCCAGAGTAAAATGAAGTTAGCATTTAATTTATTAAAGTTACAAAAGGATTTTAGGTCACAAATATATTGAATTTCACGCTAATTACCTTTTCTTTACATACGTTTAATTTAACTGTTAATTGGTTCTACATATTATTCAGACACGTACTTCATGGTTGATTTGTTTGCTAGAAGGGTAATTAGTTATTAATAGGTTATTTAAATGTATCCTATAGGTTTATAGGATCAATTTAAATTGTAAATAATTATATAGGTACACTAGCTGTCGCCAGCGGCTCCGCCCGCGTGGATGTCGGTTATCGCTTAGTGTTGAGTCAACATAGTAAGCTTTATGCATGCAAAGTCTCAGCCCGCTCGGTTTAAAATTGACAAAGTTTCATATAAACTTTCATCCCCTATTTTATCCCCTTGGGGGTAGAATTAATCAAAATCCTTTCTTAGCGGATGCCTACGTCATATCATCTATCTGCATGCCAAATTTCAGCCCGATCCGTGCAGTGGTTTGGGCTGTGCGTTGATAGATCATTATATCTGTCAGTCAGTCACCTTTGTGTTTTATATATTTACTAGACTAGATGTATAAATAACTAAATAATAAATAAAATGTAAAAATATTTGTGAAAAGGTTTGGATGTTGTTATTCAATCATGCTCTAATGGCTGAACGAATCTAAGTTGTGAATTCGTCGCCAATATGTAGGTAGGAGACCAGTTAATCCATACTAATATTATAAATGCGAAAGTAACTCTGTCTGTCTGCATGATACACTTTCACGTCAAATCACTGAACCGATTGTCTATCGTTTACCCGAAAATTATATGCCATAATCATCATATTCCCGAATTTCATTTGCCCGAATGTTTTGTTTGCCCGAAAAGACATATGACATACTTTCGATTGCCCGAAACTTAAATATCATAATATACGAATGCCATAAGTATTATTTGTCATATTTTTGATTGCCATAATAATTATTAGACAATATTTAAACGCCATAATGATTATTAGACATAATATTAAAATACCATAATAATTCGGGTAAACAATAGACAACCTGCTAACCTAACTCAAATGGCAACTAAACAAAATGCTTATGGGTGGTTTAAAAAAAAAACCACGAAGGGTATGGCGGGGTCTATTCGCTTGCTTCGCTCGCTCATACGACCCCACCATCCCCTTCTAACCAAACCTATCAGAGTCGGGGTGCCCTAAAGTCCCGATTGCATCCAGTTTCTCCTGATATAACAACCGTTACACACTCAATGTCTATGGCAAATGATGTTCGGGCATGTGATAATTCGGGCATTTGATAATTCGGGCATGTGATAATTCGGGCATGTGATAATTCGGGCTTACAATGATTATGACAAATGATGTTATGCTAAGTGACTTTATGGGGAACAAAGCTTCTAGCATGTGAATATTATGGCAAATAAAATTCAGGCAAATGAATATTCCGTCTAATAATATTATGGCAAATGAAAGTCGGTCAAATAAAATTCGGGCAAACGGCGGTATACCCACTGAACCGATTATGATGAAATTTGGGACAAGGGTAAATTAGACCTTGAGAAAGGACATAGACTATGTTCGGATGTGATAACCGACATCCACGCAGGCGCAGCCGCGGGCAAAAGCTAGTATTATCATATTTTAAAGCTACCTATTCGCCCGCTTTGTATTATTTGTATGGGGTACCTGTCTATACCCTCACAAACGAATAGACTGATTTCAACGTAGTCTTGAAGTCCGACTTGATTGAGAAAGATGTACTTATATTTAGTAGTTATCATATCGCAATAATAAATGCATAGACATTTTTCAAACCCCGTTGAAATATTTGAAAAAAGAGTCTTACAGGCAATAATGCCAATACTTTATTTTAAAATTGTTCAGGGACTTTCGTACGCAGCGTTCGGCAGTATCTCACGGTACATTTAAATTTTTAACAAATGCTCTGACCGCTTGGATGGTTAGCATAAAAATTATGGACTATAATTTTTAAGGGTTCCGTCACAGAAATTTGATTCATTTTACTTTTTATCGCACTAAATGTAAAAATGTGGAAATTTGTAAGGATAGATATATTAGTGAATGTTTACTACACATACACACAAACGATTGAACGGATCTGAATGAAATTTGACACAGATCACGGGGTTCATTAACTCCTTATCTATTTTATTTGGCTTGTACGGTAAACCGACAACCGTCTGTCATGCGTCATACATTAGGTGTATTTTAAGTAAATAGTCATGTAAGCCAAATAGCTACTTTTCTTACATTAAAGGTTTTTTTAAAGTGTCCACTAATGGGTCAGTATCCATCATTGGTGCTTTGACCTTCCTATGGTACAAGTTGACATATGTACTTATCCCTCCCATAACATACACACATTGACAGTTTAAGGATCAATAATGACATCAGTTTACTCAAGCCCAATTCAAAGCGTTTTTATGCAATGCACTTTGTTAGAAATACAGTGTCTATAGTATACAGTATGTGGTCAAAGCCTCAAATGCTTTTTTGCAAACACCCAGAATTGAATTTTCTCTACGGATCTCTAAATTTTATTCCGGCGGCAACCAGTCGTGTTCCGCGAAAGACACGATCCGTTTTTTATTCAGCCGTAATCGGAAGTTAAATACTGCCATTTTACCTTCCGAGTTGTGCCGTGTTAATGTGGCTCGTTTATCTTTCACCTCATTTATTTTTAAGGGAGTGAGCAGTGTAGATATATTATCCTACCAAATGAGGGAGGTTTGGTGGAGTGAAATGAGTGTAATCTATTCTAGGACATGTTTTAGGACACGGGTAGAATATAGGGCTAGACTAGGGCTTTACACAGGTCATTAAGGTCTAAAATAAGCGAGGCCTCTAATTTAGGTTCTAGAATCCTCGTATTTAAATCTACATAAACATAGGTATTTATGCACATTTTTGTTCAAGTGCTAGGTCAGAGGTTGTGTGCAGCGGGTTCAATTCCCAATTAATGTAAATATTTTCATGTGTATGCATGTATGTATTTAATTATATATGTATGTATTTAAAAACAAATTGAATAATAATGTTTCTTCGCATTCTGGAACCCAAACCTAAAATATAGAGGCACATTTACACGGCTGTCTATTTCTTCAAACCACACAACAGTTTTGATAACTGTCACATAAACATTTTTCTACAAAATACATAATAAATAACGGAAGAAGAAACCGAAATGAAATTGCACCCGAGCGAAACCGGGTCGGGTCGTCAATTTACAATATTAGCAGGACTCTCTAGGGGACATTTTGAAAGATCGCGGTTTAGGGTCGAGAGATTCGGGACAAAAATCTCGAGTATAGATACCGATATCATGGGTTAAATGTTGGGAGATTCGAATAATGCGACTTTTGGTAAATGAGGATTGGTTATATGAGTAAAATTATCACAGAGTGAATCTATACCTATATTATTAAGAGGTATATTTGTTTGCAATGAATATACTTGTAAACGATAAGACCGATTTCAAAAATCATTCAAGGTACTCTAGTAGTAAAGTACTCTATTCCTGAGTAATATAGGCTACTTTCGCCCGGTATACGCATGACTTATACGGGTGAAACCGCGAGGCAATGCTAGTGTACTCATCATTATCAAGGATGAGCAACCGCTACTTACATCTCAAGAGCCCGAGATCCGCTTAAATATGAAGTAAGGGTTTTTTTGACTATCTTGGGAGCGAATGCTGTTTGACCTCCCAGGCTGAAAAAAAAATTTTGGTCGCCCATATAGGCGTCTGTCTTGACTAGCGACTATTGACAGCTGGGTCCGACTTTTTACGTTAAGCATGGAACCGCGCGGAAGATATACTACTAAAAATATTAACGATTGATTTTTCTTCTTCTTCTACTAAGCGGTCACCCATCCAAATGGCAACCGCACGATAGCTTTACAGAGAACAGTGAGCGTACCTGGCTAAGACGCTTGTAGAATCAGATATATATGTAACTAACGACGTCAAGACAGATGTCAAAACGTTGTGTCATGTTAGCGAATTAGATCCGTGTTACTTCAGGCTTTCGTGATGACATGGGTTCAACGATTCCGCTGAAAATTTTATTGTACTACGTCCCGCTTTTGTACGAAAAAATTTCATCAAAAAAACATAGTAATTTTTAAAAAGAGCTTTTTGGGTGAACAAATATCATTGAACTCGCGTCATCGTTATCTAGCCTCAAAAAGATTCTCTAGGCGCCTTGAGCACTTTTTGGGTGAAGAAGTTCCGTGTGGTGACGAAGAAAGAATACAAGTATCATCATCCCATTTCATTCGAAGGGTGTCTTAGAAGGCGACTAACTGAAAAAAAAGACGGGTTGCACTCCGGGGGTGCCGGCAGAAGTGAAAACATTTTCTTTCTTTCTTTCTTCGTTATATACAGAGAAAAAGATAAAAAGAACACACCATGCCATACCATACCTATAACAAAGCGCCAATCATAGAACCTATCACTAATTTTCTGTCAGAAAAAATTAATGAATTACAAAAAGAAAAAATAATCACAAAACGCAATAAATTACAAAAAGTAAAAATAACCACAAAAAGTAATGAAAAAACAAAACGTAATAAATTACAAAAAGAAAAAAATAATCACAAAAATAAAAGCCTAGTTCCGAACCCGGTACTATCTGAAACCATATGGACTTACAGTCGAAGCGCTAACCGCTCAGCCGAGAAGCCTCTTGACGCACCTAACAAAATGAACAATCTGTAGCTGTTGTAATGTTGTATGACGTCAGTCGTCGGTTACGGTTCAAAGGTCAACTAATCCTGACGCGCGTTTAACATTTTTAACCCATCCAACGCCGCTAAAGAAGTTTTCACTTCAAAATACGCAGACGATATCACTGCGAGAGAAGGAACACTCGAAATAAAACCCTGTACCAACCCGTCTGGCCAGCGTGGACACAGTAGGCTGAAGCCTTCCAATATTGGGAGAGACCTATGTCCAGCATTGGACTTCGATAAGCTAATTAATTGATTGAAAGATATACGCACAGTATATATTTCGCCGCCAACTAGCTTAATCAGCGATTCAAATAACTGCCTAGGCTCTTTACTGAACGGCGCCGTTCAATTAACGCCCTGAATGGTGTTCAGCCATTTAATTAAACGGCTAGGCAAAAATAGCTTGGATCGTTGACGTTTAACTACTTGCCTAGCCATTTAATTAAACAGTTAGAAAAATTACTTATTTATGCATGGTTATAAAAAAAATAATCACGAAGGCTTAGCCTTCTAACCTAACCTATCACTAATTTACTGTAAATACAACTCTGTCTACCCCGTCGGGTGTTGACAGATGTAAATATATGTATGTATGTAATTTTTTATCTTATACTTAGTGCCCCATCTTACTATTGGCCTAAGAATTAGCCAGCCAGGTTATTAAATGTTGTAATAAACGTTAAGGTTGAATTTCATACAGGCCATTAATTCAACAGCCTAGTTAGTTAATTAAACGGCTGATTAAACTAGTATATATTTTTTTTATATTTATTAATTCATTAACAATTTTTACATCGTGTTTGAACATCGTTTATACACATACATTGCATATATAAATAAAAAACATAAGAAAATCAACAATCAAAAGAAGTGGTAAATATCATGACACGTAAAAAATAACAGTGTAATTACATTATACCTCTGCTGTCAGTATAAAATCTATTTATTTAATATCTCATCGACTGAATAATAACACCCTTTTAACAGAAAAGCCTTCAATTTGTAGTGGAACTCTCTTTTGTAAATAATGGTTTTTAAGTCTAGAGGCAGTTTGTTGAAAATTCTGATGGAGTTGTAGAGCGTACTATGCTTTACGACGCGACGTCCAGGCTAGGCACAATTTTGCTCTGAAAATCTTTCTTGCGAGTGCTTTCTCTAACCCTTCTCTCATCATCAGATTCATAATCGTGTATATGCTTAGCAAAATTGTTTAGCAGTACCAAAATGTATAGGCTAGGAACCGTCAATATGCCTAAATCTTGGAAGTGAGTCTTACACGACTCTTCCTGTCTTATCCGTACTATAGTTCTTATGGCTCTATATTGTTGAATAAAAGCTCTTTGAATGTTGTATACATACCTATACATACATATAATCACGCCTTTATCCCCGGAGGGTTAGGCAGAAGTGAATTAACACCCACATTTCACCAATCTGTATACGGTCCCACGTAATAGCGGGTGAGCCTAAAGGAAAAACACTTTAAGCGACACTTTTGTCGAAAATGAGTTATATACATATTTGGAATCAGCGAATTTTTCCGCGTCGATTGGTCTTGGTTTAGTAGCGATCTGTCCGCTTTGGTGTCGCTTCAAGTAATGGCACTTTTAGGCATATTTTTTCCAGACGCTAAATGAAGTGACACAAAATTGTAGTGAATTTGGTCAAATTACCGCTTAAAGTACCGACTCCATAGTAAGATTGTTATTTGATGTGTTTTTCTTTTTCTGTTTCAGATATCCTAAGTCACTTAAATCGTTTTTCTCCGTCATAGAAAATGCGGTGCAAAGCACTATAGGTGTTTTGGCTCACTCTTGTGTTACTAGTGCCGAGTCGCTACATTCGTTTTTCCTTGCTTTCATTGTATCTGTAAGATGGAGTTAATGTGTTTTGCTTTCACGATCATTATGACATATTATGGATTTCAGTATTTTTTGCAATTGCAGAAAGAATCGATAGTGACGGTTAAAGTAACACCATCATTTTTTTTACAGAAACTTTTAAATTAACCGACATCGTCTTTTATTCCCATAACGTCGGTTCATTTAATTTCATCGACTATCTAAATAAAGACGATTGTCGCTTAAAGTAAACATTATTTTCAAAATTGTGTACTTAAGTTAACTATTCAAAATCATTCATGTCGCTACATGCAATGTATTTTTGTGTCTTTTGTGGAAGTTGCGTAACCTATGTAAGGAAGTGACACGTGACGTGGCGCTTCATTCACCGGTGAACTGTCGTTGCGGCACATACACAGGGGAAGTGCTTAGTGACATTCCGCTGTCGCAGGGAATTGTTCTGGGTGGTGACCTAAACAGTCATGTGGGTGATAGGTGTAAGGAGTTTGAGCGTGTCCACGGTGGTTTTGGTTACCGTAGCCGTAACCCAGAGGGTGAGCACATTCTCAGAACGTGTGCAGCTACCGACCTTTCAATCGTGAACACGTAATTCCAAAGGAAATCCGAACACATTATCACCTACAAGCACGGGGAGCATGCTACCCAGATCGATTTCCTACTCACTAGGAGGCACAGCATCAGCAAGGCAGCAAACTGCAAGACCATACACGGGGAGAGTCTCACTACGCAAAATCGTCTCCTTGGCATGGAACTCTGTGTGAAACTCAAAGGCAAGCGTGTTGAGCGGGGCCAACGCAGAATCAGGTGGTGGCTGCTTGATGAAGCCAAGTCCCATGAGTTTCGTCTCCGTTATCGGTGACAAGTGCGCCGATGCTGAAGCCGAATCAGTACAAGATTGCTGGGACAAGTTGCAGGCAGCTATTCTTGAGGCAGGAAAGGCCGTGCTCGGCATGTCTAAGGGTAGACGCAAGTGTAACAAGGATATTTAGTGGTGGAACGACACAGTCCAGAGGGAGATCAGGGCGAAGAAAGCCCTCTTTAAAAAGTGGCATGCGTCTAAATCTCCCGAAGACCGCGACGCGTACAAAGATACTAAACGCGCCACTAAGCGAACCGTAGCCAGGGCCAAACGAGACCACTTGCAACCGCTGTACCACAAGTTGGAATCGTCTGAGGGGCAAAAAGCTCATCTATAAGTTGGCGCATTCCAGGCCTAAATAAAGCAGCGCAGTCTATATCCAACGTCCGCTGCGTTAAAGACCATGGGGGCTATTTGTTATACGAGGAAGTCGCGGTGAAGGAGAGATGGCGCTCATACTTCCATGAGCTGCTGAATAAGCAGCATAAAGAGGTGCAGTTATCAGACCTCCCTCCAAATCAAGGACTAATGCCACGGATAACGCCTGCAGAAGTCCAGACTGCCATTCGACGCATGAAGGACCGGAATGTCGGACCCGACAATGTTCCCATCGAAACTTGGAAGGCAATGAGTGCCCGTGGTGTGGGCATCCTGACTAATCTTTATAACCGCGTTTTCCCCAGCGGTAAGATCCCGCACCAGTGGCGGCTGAGTATCATAACGCCAGTCTTCACGGGCAAGGGATCGGTGCAGGAGTGTGGCAGCTACCGTGGTATTAAGATAATGTCCCACACCATGAAGCTCTATGAGCGGATAATCGACACCCGTATCCGACAGGAGAATGCACACTCGGAGTGTCAGTATGGGTTTCGTCCCGGGCTCGGGACCATGGACCCGGTTTTCGCCCTAAGGATTGTCGCGGGGAAATATAGGGCGAAGAACACGCCCCTGCACTGCCTATTCCTAGACATGCAGAAGGCCTTCGACTATGTTCCTCGTGCGGTGATCTGGTAGGCATTGCGGTCCAAGGGAATCCCTGAGGCCTACATTGACACCATCCGAGGCATGTATCACGATTCCGGTTCTGTGGTTCGGTCCGCTGGCTGTTGGCGACACTAAAACCTTCCCCATTACCGTCGGGGTATACTAAGGATCCGTACTCAGTCCTTACCTGTTCAGCTTGGTGTTAGACGTTTTGTCGGACAGCATCAGAGACTGATGACATTGCTTTGATGGACACAGACAGGAACAGATTGGAGCGACGCGTGAAAGTGTGGAAGGAGGTGCTTGAGAACGGCGGTCTGAAGTTAAATGTGGCAAAGACAGAAAACTTGGTATTAATCTCAATAGATCCCACACCCATCCGCATAGATGTCTTGGTCGAGCGCACGGACCAGGTTAAGTACCTGGGATCTGAACTCCACGTGACCGCTGACATCGACCACGACGTCAAGGCACGTATTGCCACCGCGTGGGCCAAGTGGCGGGAAATGACTGGCGTCACATGCCATCTACAAATGCCAACCAGGTTGAAGGGACAGGTCTATGAGACGATCATTAGGCCTGTCCTTTTACACGGCCGTGAGGCGTGTTAGAGCGACACAAGCAGGAGCTGCGTGTCACGGAGATTAAAATGCTGCGAGGGTATGCGGAGTCACACGTAAAGATCGCGTGAGAAGCTCTCGCATCCACGGCAGCCTTCATGTCCGTGACATAGTAGATAAAATGCAAGAGGGTCGCCTTCGCTGGTGTGGCCACGTCTTACGGCAACAGCCAGGCTACGTGGCTAACAAATGCCTGACAATGGCGCCCCCGCCGGGTCCAGGTAAAAGGGGTAGGCCCAAAAAGTCCTGGCTTGACGTCGTGCAGGGTAACATGCGTGCAAATGGTCTCACTACCATGGACGCCCAAGATCGTGCGAAGTGGATGAGGAAGAGCCGGAAGGCGGACCCTGAGCTCCGAGGCCGGGACGGCGACGGATGCAATCAGGATAACATCTAAATATCGATAATGATGATGATGATGATGATGATGATGACTAGTAGGTATTCCCCGCTGCGAAGTGTTTGTTCACAGTCACATCAGTCTGGCTCAACATTTCGCAACGAGTTAAAACTGGGTATAAATATAGTACTAATTGCTCTACAATATTTTAGATGATTTTTCCTCTTTTTAACTATTTTCCAAAAATAAATTTTGTATTTTGTCCCTGGAATGGGTATTATTTGTGCAATACTGTAAATCAGTAAACTTTTAAAACAACAAAGTTTATAGTTTATTTATTTTATCCTTAAATTCTTGGTTTTATTTTGGTATCTATCGGTAGCGTAGGAAGGATTACAGTTAAAAATTCAAAATTTAATGATAATTTACTAGTGGTTATTGGGTTTTTCCTTTACTTAATATTTTATGGTTTTGTTGGAAAACTTGTTTTTCCACATCCTTATGTCTCAGGCTGCATGGCGCTTCAGTTGTTTTTCCTCCAAGCTAGATCACCCATTGCTTGTCACTTAATGTGTTTTTCCTCGCATTTGTCAAGACACTGGTGTTGTGGTTAATGCGTTTTTCCTTGCGCAGTATTTAATGAAAAAAACTGAAGCGACACATAACTCCTCTTTGATTTTGATTTTTGGTAAGTTTAATGGAAGAAAGTACCTAAAAAATTAGGAAACTGTTTTTTCGCTGGTTTTTCTAACTTCGATTTAGATTTTTTTATGAATTTTTTTCGAAAAACATTATCTTTGATTGACTCTCCTGTAAAATTCAAAAAATGTCGCTTAAAGTATTTTTCCTTTTTACCGTCGATATACATATTATAATGTTAAAGTTAATCAGCCCTATCCCTTAGTCGCCTTGTACGACACCACATGGGAAGAGAAGGGGTGGCCCAAATTCTACTCTGCCGGGAACCATAGTTCACAAAGTACAAGCACGTGTTTTTATACAGACTTTTAAAGGCAGTCCGTCACTACAGTTTTCTTCTTCCCCGCATGTTTCTTTTAATAATACATTTTTAGTGGGTACACCCATGTAGTGCCATGACCCCACGTCCCAATAATACAACATTTAGCGACACATTAACACACGCTGTTACGATTATGTTATGTCGGCTAAGATCGATCTTAAGGGTCGAAATGATAGGGTTGTCAACATGTTAATGAAAAATATATTTTTGTGGGGTAGGTATGGGAGTTTTGTGAAATAAAGAAGGAAGAGAGAAAGAAATAAAAAAAAAGACGGGTTGCACTCCGGGACTGCCGGCAGAAGTGAAAACAGTTTTTTTTTCTTTCTTCGTTATATACATAGAAAAGATAAAAAAGAACATACCATACCATACCTATACCTAATATAGCGCTAATCATAGAACCTATCACTTATTTTCTGCTAATTTTCTGTTAGAAGAAATTAATAAATTATGAAAAGAAAAAATAATCACAAAAAGTTTCGGAAGGCCAGGTGGTTTGAACCCGATACTATCTGAAACTATAAGGACTTACAGTCGAAGTACTTACCGTTTAAGCTACGACGTTATCTCTTTTAACTTGCAAAATAGATAGTCTGTACCTAATCTTGTATGACGTCAGTCGTCGGTTACGGTGCAAAGGTCAACTAATCCTGACGCTTCCTTAACATTTTACACCCATCCAACGTCGCTAAAGAATTAGTAATTTCTTGACATTGACATTATTGTAAAATTTTGACGTTCATATGTGCTCTTTATGTGCCTAAACTGAATAAACGAAATTGATTCTTTGATTCTTGATTCTTTGAAAAAGGCTTATTATACAGATTTGCTTGATTTTACAGTCGTTTTAATTCTTAACATGTCGCCGTCTCAGTATGAATGCTGTCCATTAAATGCAAGTGATAATATTAATGCTTTTGTGGAGGCATCTTGTCCCTTTCTTGTGGAAAGGTAGTTTTTTTATACTACTTAGGTAGCAAAAAAGCCCACGGTCCACCCGAATGAAAGTGGTTACCGTTACTATGGACGTGTGCAACACCAGGGGAGTCACACTCGTGCTGCCGACCCTGTAAACACAGAGGGTTTCTGGGTCGTCAGTGTAGAAGACAAAGCAGGAATAGCCTTTAGTCTTCCCACTGACAGCACAAAAAACTCTCCAGTGAGCTCGGGCTACCCTACTCACTGCCATTGAGTTCTCCTCCATTATTCGGCTTGGCTCTGAAGGTTTTGGTGGAGCCCATTAATATATCTCATATACCCCATACTCTAAATATGAGAGGATTCTGACCAAAGTTTGTGAATTGGAAACTAAATTTATAACGCCATTAAATAGTTTAATGTAAATAACTTCCATCACCCATGATCTTATGAAAGCCTGAAACCACAGCCCAACCAGGTTTAAACTTGTATGAAGGTAAGTAGGTACAGTCGGCAGCAATAGTAACTTAACATCATATATAACAATTAATTCACATTTTATTTAACACTTTTTAATTCACAAGTTATCTTAGCTCTAAAAACTTGTATTAAATAACTAGCTGTTGCCCGCGGCTCCGCCCACGTGGATGTCGGTTACCGCGGGTCGGGGTATGAACACAAAATTTCATGAAAATAGCTCCAGTAGTTTCGAAGGAGTATGAGAACGAACAATGTGACAAGAGAATTTTATATATTAGAAGATAAACCAAAATATTATAATTTAAACCTTGTTCTCTGTGGTTATATTCGGAAAATATTTCCCAAGAGACTACAATATGCGTTCTACAATATGCGTTCTCCAAGAAGGTACTTACAGGGTCGGCAGCACGAGTGTAATGCCCCTGGTGTTGCACACGTCCATAGGCCACGGTAACCACTTTCTATCAGGTAGGCCGTGAACTCGTCTTCCAACTAAGTGGTATAAATAAAAATATTCTTGCAGAATTATATTAATCAATATGACTATTCCTTTTCCCGCTACGGAGTCAATTCCCTCTTAGTCCCTCTCAATTCTTTTTTCTCTCTCATAAATAAGTGTATCTACTTAGTTTAGACCTAGACAACCCTTTTGATCCCGTCCCTACAACCTATGGTAACACATTCACAGAATAAACAGTAGCCTATGTATTATTCCAGACAATAAGCCAGCCTGTAGAGTATAAGGCTTCCGGGCTGTTTGGTCGTGGTCCATATGGAAATTGCGTTCCAGACGATTCGTCGATCACTGCGGTCGACATCTTCAGTGGCGCAGGTCCGGGCGCCTCTCCTCGTCGGTGACTGATGTTGAAACTTGAGTTACTGGCATATTTTCTTATATAAGCCAGCCCTATACTTAATTTCAGTCAAATCCTTTCAGCTAGAGTTAGAGAGTATTTGAATACATCAACAACATACAGAAACATCCATACATCTTTATAAACTTTCACATTTATCAGATTAATATAGGATTCATTTATCTATTTAATTGTAAACATCCTTCGTTTTATTAAGAAATTAAATTGCTGACTGTACCTACACACCTTATCTACAACCAAACCACCAAACTTAACCACCAACAAAACCGGTCCCGTAATTTTCGAGTTACAACCACAAATATGAACGCACAGACGACCGTTAATAACTGTCAAAGTACAAACAAATTACAAACTACTCATCGTCTGAATGTAACCGCCACTTCACTCCAAAGCCGGGGTCCCATTAGTTTATGTGGCAGCCCTGTTGCCGTCAAAGCGGAACCCTCGCAAGGTCCTTGGCGTAAGAGAGGCTTTTGCAACTTGTTACACGATAACTATGTGAACTTGGGACTTGAGAACATTTAAGTTTGTTTTTAATTGATAGTATTCTCGCTGAAATGAATTTAAAACTAATTTAAATTACTTGCAAATTTACTTGTATGGTGCAGTATGTTCTGTGGGTGTACTGGATGTATGTCGAAGTTCGACCCCGCAACTTTTAAAGCATTATGTAAAGATAATATAGAAAAAATACGGAAAGGATATTAATTTAATAACTAATAATTTTTATCATGTCATCATAATAATATCATACCAAAATATCATGAATATCATGACCAAAAGTGACTGCTTACGGTAGCAAGTGTAACTGTCTGTTGTAAATTCTAGAAATGATTTCTGGGTTTGACAAATTTATTTAGGGTACTCTGTCAAGAACTTTTCAGCAGCAGTGCGGATTCTGA
This sequence comes from Eilema caniola, assembly GCA_949126895.1. Lineage (NCBI taxonomy): Eukaryota > Metazoa > Arthropoda > Insecta > Lepidoptera > Erebidae > Eilema > Eilema caniola. The sequence continues at coordinate 14,131,818 of OX421486.1, read as the reverse complement.
AAAAAAGTATCCATTCACATAATATATTCACAGTCACCATACAGAACAGCCACCGTTCTTCGCCAATGGAGTAAAATGTGACAACTGCTTACACTTTACACATTCAACCAATAAACCTCTCGCAGTTCACTACAGGACATACACCTCTCCCAATGTTTGCCATTTCTCCTAAACCTCTGCCTTCTACAGTCTATCAGAAACTTTGCACACTTTCATTAAATTCAAACTAAAATATCTTCCTAAGTCTCAACAGTTCGGAGTATCACTGTTATGTCACGTCACACAAAACAGTGTTAGACACCCTGTACATAAACACGATGATTAATGCTTCAGAAAAAAAAAGTGCTGTATTTTACATTTTTCATTGTGAGTCCTCTGAAAAGATAACACACAATGGAGCACTGTTATATTTTTGAATAGTTCTACAGTGTTTATTGAACGTGAATGAATGAACGAGTGAACGAATGAATGAATGGATTAAACAAGCTTCGATACTGTTTGATCGTTGGACAGTGAATGGGTTTTGAATTCTAATGAATGACAAATTTTAATACGTGGAGATGGAACTTTTAAAGATATAATAAATTTGAAAAAATATTTCTCCATTCGACAGTTGACATATAGCCCATGATAAGAGTACCCAATTGACGGCAATAGGCCCGTCGAATCATAGTAAGCGAAATATGGGTGTTAACGTGTACCTCATAATCTAAAAGTGACAAAATCAGAAACGAATATAATCAGAGGTACTTTTAATGTTGCTGCGATCAAGACTCTGGTCCAGGCTTTCCACTTAGGCTATAAGCCAAACCAAGAGCAGGAGGAGGAGTGAATCTGAGTTAGAAGGAGCTTGAGTTGGTCCCGTAGAACCCTCGGGTGTAACCAGGATGTTGATGATGTTGCCACCAATAAGGTACTTATATAGAAAGGTAGAATAAGATTAAAACGTAAACACTGTACAGTATTAAAAACTTGTACCATTCAATACGAAAGTCGCGTCAAAACTTCAAAGTCACTATAAAGTTATGACAATTGAAAATATTACTTGGCTTTATAACAAATATAAATAAAATTAAATACAACATTCAACAGAGAATCCTATCGTTTAATGCGAACGGAAGCATGACACACGTCCAAACATCGCGACGGTTGTCACGCAAATAAATTCGAATTCGAAATTCAAATCAAATTGGACTCATACTTTTTTATTAGCGAACGCTCAGTGTCGAACTGCCAAATCATTCATTCTTGTGAAGGAGTGGGTCCTTCGATTATTTTGTTATAATTGGGTATTTTTCTATAGTTCAAATAATTGAATGAGCTTATCAAATTAAGAATGGTAAAAGTGTAGTAAAAGTGGCATCGGTTCTTATTTTATCGTTTTTCGAAATAGATGGCCCCAAATCGGCTCTGGCGTCATGGATCTCACTTGTGTGGTGTATAAGATTGATTGATGAGGTGGGATCTTCAGGGCACATGCTAACCACATCTAGTTGCCGATTCACAGACTGAACAATTGACGCGGCTCTTGTGCAACCTTTCTCTCAGAACTGGGAGGTCAGACGGCAGTGACTCCCACGAAATCCCAATTTAAATCTAATCAAGAAAGTGAGTAGGACAGTGAATCTAGGAGTACAAAGTACAAGCTTGCGATGCGCCCAAGAAACAACAATTGTGACTTTTGTCCTGGCTATGCCTTATCCTAGTTATCAATTACAGCAATCACACAAACAAAGTCATAATCGCACACTCCTACAGTAGTACTTAAAATATAAACAAACAGATTTTATTCCAAATAGAACTATTTAGAGTAAGTATAAAAAACAAAATATTTCCTACAATTTCTTTCCCTCTCTACGCTAAAACAATTGAATATTCAACAGTATAAAAGAAACAAAACGCAGTGGAACTCATTCCCAGTATTCCCAGCGTTCTCGGTTCCGTGTTCCGCTATTACAATAGCCAGAATGTGATTACTCTGACAGTAAAAACTCTTGCATATCCGCTTACCATACCCGGAGAATGGAAATCGAATAAAATTGCCTATTCAGAAAAATGCTGTCAAATTAAGCCCACCTATCGTTTGGTAGGTTGGCCATGGTAGCGAATTATTGTGGATAGTCTCGTTTTAAAATATGCCTGTTTTAGGTACTAGGTTTTTCTGTTAGTTAGGTACATAATTAAAATATTATTTAACGTAGAAATATACCTATGTAGTTTTAACACAGTTCACAATTAAAAGCATACAACTGTCGCACTGAGAATGCCTGTAACGATTAATGTATGTAACAATTTTCTAGGCCTCGCCGATAATTATCTAGGTAACTACTTATTGAAGTCCCTTCACTTTTAAGATTTACATTAATTAACGCGTGAATAAGTATAATCAAGTCTTTGTTTTAACAGGCATAAAATATCATGATTCTTTAATATATAATTTAAGATTTCTTTTTCATGGCGACTTAAAATATAGCGATGTCTTCACTATCATATTTTTTAAAAGACTTGTTTTCAAACCAGAGTATTAGAAATGTTAATAATAACGATAAAGCTTGAAAACTGCCTCTCATCTTAGCTGGTTTAATCCTTGGCAAATGATAGAATATCTTTCGAAAATAAAGACTATCCCAAAAATCACCTACTAAATGGTTACCCCACCTGTACGGTGCCTACAGTTACAGCAAGCGGTGCAATGGCCTTTTTTATTTGCGGCACAAAACCCCGGCGCTCAAAGGAAAGGGGCGAGTAAGCAAAATATTAAAGTGCCCTGTTCACGGGCGTACTCTGCACTTCGCTGTGTAGTGGTAGTTGATACCTTTGAATTTGTTTTACACGTTTTTATAATGAAATATTATGGATGAAATTTTTACTTAGAGACAGCTGGTTGTAGTGAACGCGACTGCTACGAAAGGGACGCGGGTTCGACTCCCGCTCAGTGCAAATATTTGTGTGCCTGAAAGCTGACGTTTAAGACGTCAATCCCAGTTGTCATACGAACATCTATGTTATGTTATTTGTTGTAAAAAGTCCGACAACTGGTTTAACTGCAATACTTCGATATAGCCAATTGGTCGTTGAGGTCAGATGGCAGTCGCTTCACGGAAAATATCGAAGATCAGTCGCATCACTGACTAGTAAGCCGACATCAACTGATTTGGGGAAAGGATCAGAGAATGGTGATTTATTTATTTTACAAAAGTTAAAATGACGTCAAAAGTTGACGGTAACTGTAATCGGCCACACTTGGCCGATTATTGTTAATTGTTAACGTTAAATTCTGTCACAAAATATCATCCAAACTGACTGACATAAAACTGACAGCAAATGACAGCTTACGTCTAGTGTTACCACATAAAAAAACCATAAGGAATTTGAGGTAAATAATGTCTCATTTGACTTGCAACTCTGAAAACTTTAACCGAGCTACTAATTACAATGGAAGCAAAACATTTAGCAGAAATTTGACGTAAACCTCTTACTTTGGCAGTTAGTGTGGTGCAACCAAGCCTTAGAGGTAGCAAGCTTCAAAAGTAGATTGTCCTTTTCAGATTGAAACCAAAAGTTTTGAAGTGAAAACTTCTTTAGCGGCGTTGGATGGGTAAAAAGTGTTAAACTCGCGTCAGGATCACCTTGATCTTTGAACCGTAACCGACGACTGACGTCATATAACATTACAACAGCTACAGATTGTTTATTTTGTTAGGTGCGTTAAGAAGCTTCGTAGCCTAGTGGTAAGCGCTTCGACTGTAAGTCCTTGTCACTTCTGCCGGCACTCCCGCAGTGCAACCCGCCTTTTTTAAGCCAAGTAAATGAAATGTATCAATGAAAATACCGCTTTATTACTAAGTGAGGCTATGTCTCTAACACTCCGAAGGGATGGCTAAAGGTATCTTTTAACAGTTTTAATATTATTTGAACCTGAATGAGCCTAAGAGATTAGTAGGCTTATATAAGATGATTGCTTTCTTTAGTAGTCCAAAAGTCCCCTTCTTTTTCTTCAAAACAATGCTTTCACCGTCATCTTAATCAGAGTGGTGGGGTGCCGACTGTCCACTAAGTGTTCGAAACACGAACCAAAGCAAACGCACTCAGCCGCCCTGAGAGCTCTCAGAGCCACGTGTCGAATTACTTGGACGATAAAACTGCGTGTTACCTCTTGTACCCAATGATGTATTATTGTATAGACACGGCATGCAGGAACATCGCGGGTCTCAAAAATGGCGCAAGCACTAATTATAATTTAAAAAAAGATGGTTTGCACTCCGGGAGTGCCGGCAGAAGTGAAAACTTTTTCTTTCTTTCTTTCTTCGTTATATACAGAGAAAAAGATAAAAAGAACAAACCATACCATATTATAATATAGCGCCAATCATAGAACCTATCACTAATTTTCTGTCAGAAGAAATTAATGAATTACAAAAAGAAAAAATAATCACAACAAGTAATACATTACAAAAAGAAAAAATAATTACAAAAAGTATCAGAAGCCCAGGTTCGAACCCGGTACTATCTGAAACCATAAGGACTTACGGTAGAAGTGCTTATCGCTAAGCTACGAAGCTTCATAGCGTACCTAACAAAATAGACAATATGTAGCTAATGTTGTATGACGTCAGTCGTGGGGTGTCGGTTCAAAGGTCAAGTGATCCTGACGCGAGTTTAACACTTTTTACCATCCAACACCGCTGAAGAAGTTTTCTCTTTAAAAATTGCTAATTAATGTTTCTAATCTGGTATGTTTCACGGCTAAACTTCAGAACCGATTTTAATGAAATTTGGTACAGGTGTAGATTAGAGAAAGGACATAGACTATGTTTGGTCGCGATAACCGACCTCCACGTGGGCGGAGCCGCGGGAAAAAGCTAGTAATTTATAACACTGAAAAAGTAATAAAAGTAACACACTCACCTTAGCGAACTCAATTTTCAGTGTGCAGCATCCGGAGTATATGTCGCAGCCGTGTAGCGCCTCCTTGGCTCTCGTCGCAGACTCCACACTTTCAAATTTGTGGCCAGGAGTTAAGGAAATACAAACATACACAAAACAAATAGATGCTAAAAAGTTTGTTCAGTACACACGGCCAAGGAGATAAGTATACAGACATGGCTTTAAATACACCCTCACAGGTAAAAGTGTAAGTATTTTAATCGCCTCAGCCGTGTGTAGGCATGACGATTTAAGTCCTCGAGTCGGACTTCAGACTTAGTAGTCTAAGATTTTCTAAATATCTCATTTCATTCCATTCTATTTTAGATCATTGCTCTTCAGATACTAACATGCGACTCCCAGTAAAAAAAATATACATATTTTGGTTACCAGATATTTCAAACAAAGTTATTAGAGGTCGAATTTTTTTGCGTGGTGAGCTTTGAATTTAATTATTGAGTTGGGGTGGTCACAGATATGCTTTAATTAACAGTAGATATTTTTTTAGCTATGATAATGACGAGTTGTGCTTGGCCTGCAATGAAAGCCTAGGTACATAATACATACATACATAACACATATACATAAGAATGTTTTTCACTTTGAACTAATATTATATGCAAATCGATTAAAATAGAATTTGTTTGTCTAGGCGGGGTTTGAACCCGCGATTTTTGCTTTAAAATTTCATTCAAATTGTTAGGGCGGAGTAGTCAAAAATCAATGTATAAAATGATTGAAAAATCATTCATTGGTTTCAACAGTTCGTAAGAATATTGGTAAACTAGCTTTTGCCCGCGGCTTCGCTTGCGTGGATGTCGTAATTAATAATAATACTTCTTAAGGCGAGCGAAGCCGAGGGCAAAAGTTAGTCGTCAAATATAATCCGCTAGATATATTATATATGCACTATGCACAAAAATGGTTAATTCAAAGTTCTCTCCAAAATGACTCAATGTAGATGGCGTAGCCTAGCGTAGCGTAGGCCTAGCATACAGAAATTCGTATATTTTAAACTGAAAAGTTACTAATCTTATTTAGCCTGCATCTCAAAATCCTTTTTTATCTCGTTGTACCTTTATGCATGCAAAGTCTCAGCCCGATCGGTTTAAAATTGACAAAGTTTCATACACACTTTCATCCCCTATTTTCAAATTCAAATTCAAATTCATTTATTATTTGCAAATATGGGTTACATTAGATGTTACATTCACTAGGTATATAGTTTCGCCATATTCCACCATAATAGGCATGCAATTTAATAACTATTAGGAAAAAAAATACTTACTAAACAATAATCTGATATTTTACTCCTAGAAATTTTTATACTGTCAAATTATTTATATTTATACATTCCAGAACACAAATCAAAATGTCATGTTACCTATGGTTACTTAGAAATTAAAATTAAACAATATCATAATGTATTATCTCAATTGTATTATAAATTTTTAATGTCAATGTAGAATTTAGTCATATGTATAGCAAATGTCAAACAAGTTTTCATCACCATTTCTGCCAAATGTATGCTGGACACATCACAGTTAAGGCACCTTGTACAGTCGTAATGAGTTATCAGAAAAGAAATCCTTTAGCGAATAGTAGCATTTATTAATGGGATTGATCCATCTTACTTCTGTAAAATGTTGTCTGCAAGAAAGGTAAGATTTTACTAGATTGTACACATTGCCTCTAACACCATATGCGTACATTTTACTTAATAGAATATTATGGTGAACATGGTCAAAAGCCTTTGACATATCCATATACAATGCCACAGCTGGTAACCCTTGTCCAAATTCGTCATTACTTTACTTAAAAAGTTAAATATTGCTACATTTATTGATTTGCAGTTTCTGAACCCATACTGGCAAGGTGTGAAAATATTTTGTTTTTCAAAAAAGGTATATAGGCTTTTGTGTATAACCTTTTCGAATACTTTAGCGAAAATAAGTATTAACGCTATAGGTCTATAGTTGCTCAAATTCGTTCTGTGAAAAGTGCCTTGTTCTATGCATAGATTAATAATATGACTTAAGGGTTCAGATATAATCTGGGCCTTTGGATCCCCAAGGGGGTAAAATTGGGGATGCCTACGTAGAACTAATCAAATCCTTTCTAAGTGGATGCCTACGTCATAACATCTACCTGCATGCCAAATTTCAGTCCGATCTGTCCCGTGGTTTGGGCTGTGCGTTGATAGAGACCTAAGACCTTTGAGTTATATATATTTAGATAGAAGATAGATGCTCTACTGTCGTTTTAAAGACAAATATAAGAGAAATTTGGATTGCTTAGGCGAGTTCTGTAAGTTTAGTGGTGAAAGCATTGCCCCTGCACGGCAAAGATCGCGGATTCGAACCCCGCCTAGATTCAAACTTTTCCTGTTTTAGTCGATTTAAATAGTTAGCATGCAAAATGCTTTAAAATTTCATTCAAACAATATTATATATGCTTGGTTTGTATCAATATTTCACAATATTTAACAATTTTTAGATGCATAATCACAAATACGTGCACGTTTTTTAAGTTAATTATCGTTTTCGGTTTTAAGACAATAATATAATAACAGTTCAACAAATTAAAAAGTTTGGATTGCTATTTTCACTTGGCCTCTTGGAGAAGTGCCAAGTCTTAAGTGGTTATACTGTTAAATTATACATTCATAACGTATATTAATAATTTACGATCGAATTAAACGTATTTGTTAGCGCAATACTTTGGAATAACTGTAAATCTTAGTTTAATCAATATTTTATTGAAGAAAACCGAACTTAATAGAATATTACTACAATGCACTTCTCTGAAATAATTTCTAGGTGATTTTAAATAACATCAAATGGCCCCTGAATTATATTATAAATTTATTTTTTGGAATTTCTACACAGCGCTATCTAGAACCTTAGAAATTTTGAAGTCTACAGTGAATAACTAAATTCTGGGCAAACTAGTTTCATCATAGCCCATTGACGATAACTGGGTATATTCCTGTTATTAAAAAAAAAAATTAGTTAAACTTATTGAATTACGAATAGTAAAAGAGTGATAATTTTTAATCATTCATCCAACCTATAATAAATAGTAAAAGTTTTGACTTTTAGATATTATGACGTCACAAATAAATTTTTCAAACAATTTTGCTTACAACTTACCGTTTTGACGTTTAGTAAAAAGTAACTAATTTGACTAGTCAGTCAAATACACAATTGGTTTGACGTCAAAAAGGTGCCAAAAGAATGCTAAACATACATTTCAAATTAACGTATATTAGTCCGTTAATATAAACAGAAAATATTAATGGAAATTTAGCACTTAGTTTTAATGCTTTCAGCTCATCAAATCTAACATTCATTAGCTCATTGCTGGATTTACTTGCTTTAAAAAATATATTTTTTCATTAATAAGGGCGGATTTTTTCATAAGTATACAATATCACGTTACTGTATATGTATGAAAATAATTATTATAAAAGTGGAAGAAGCGAAAGAGGTATCCCAGGATCGTAGCAGGTGGATACATGTCATCTCTACCTACCCCATTAAGAAAGATTGAGCGAGATGTATTTATCTTGAAATTCATTGAATAAAACGGGATGGTATACCATAGAAATGTATTAGGATAGAACCGGCCATACGCAGTGTTCACCTGCATTTCGCGCGTGGTGACTTTTTCACTGTAAAATAAATACTCACGAGATAAGAAATTCCTTAATTTTTCAAATTTTTAGCTCTCCATTTTTATTATACAGTTGGAATTGGCATATTCACAGTATTTTTAACGATGTTATTACAAGCAAGTCTTAACATTACCGAGTAAGCGTTACAAATTTCCTGATTTAAAGGACAGGAATTTATTAAAAAGTTGCCACGGTTTTCCCAGTTACCTAATATATAGTTCTGTGATAAATGCTAAGTATAGGGTCTAACGATGAGCGAGGTAGACACGCGGACAACGCTGTCCGCGTTCATAGGCGGCTCGAGCGTCGGCGCAGAACGACCTCCGCCCCCCATGAGCGCGGGCTTGCTTCTGCTAGGGTGACGGGCGGCTCCACCCGTCACCCTAGCAGAAGCATGCCACGGCGGCGGCGCGCATCGCGGGGGCGAGCCGAGGAGCGCGTGGTCCCCCCTTCCGAGGAGGGCCAGACCGATAGGGATGGCCCTGGGTCAGCCGGGGTGCAAGGGGTATGGCGCCTGACAACCTCACCTTCGGCCTAGCACAACGACCCTCAGACGGCGTGTGGTTTAGTCGGTTCGAGTCCGACATAACCTCCTCCTTCGGGTCCGGAGTTGTGGGGGGTTCCGCGTGGATTTCCCACACGTAAAAAGAACTATAAACTAAAGCCAAAGCCAATTTTACTTACAGTAGGTACGTGCACGAAATGAGTAACTGAAGAGGTTTTTCCCCTCGGGTTTGGTAGGTCATACGGCAGTTGCCCTCAGAAAAACCGACAAACTAAACATAATTAATAAGCAACCTTGGGCTTTGAATGCATCTGGCAAATCACTATGAGGAGATGATGACTACACCTCTGTCTACCCCTTCAGGCGTTATACGTGCTCTCTGAACCCACTAATCTTCATTCAAATAACAGAAATAATCAGAAAACCATTAAACATTTAAAAATTCCTTACAAAAGTTGTAAAGCAAGAAAACTTTTTCAAGTTCCCGAAGTTTGGCGAATAAAACCGCAGCTGAATGCAAGTCGTAAAGACCTCTGTATAATTAGATCCTTTGTTTTTCTATGAAAAGGGCTTTTAAGAGCGATAGGACCAAGTTTCGGGTTCATGTTGGAGACTGTGATTTGAGAGACTTGGGTTGAAAGGAATGTTGTTATGAAAAGACTTCTTTATTTTAATAAATATGTCGAAGCGACAGCTAAGAAGGTTCTATGACGACTAAATAAGGATGGTGATCAGATGTGAAGTTATTTCTAAAATCAATGCGAGTTGTGGTCCAGTACACAATACTTCGTTATCAAAAAAAGAAAGAAAGAAAAAGAAAAGAAAAAGAAAAAATGCGTTTATTTCAGCTTACTGCAGCACACTAAACAGATCAACCCAAATACAAAACTTATACTAAGTATTTTGAAAACGAATACATTAAAGATAATTTTACATAGGTAATTACATTTCAATATTTATTTATTTTTTACTCAGTTTTTTTTCCGGTAACATTCTGGTTCCTAGTTCCAAGTTTCTCTTCAGCCTTAACATTACTAAATATACAATCTATGATTTATTTTATCTATGACAAAATTATGACATCATATCGATCATAGTCTGTGACACAATACACAATAATCTATAACCTATGGAATCAATGATGCAATTCTATGATGCAATTTTTTAACATTTTCAACCATAACAACGATGATTCGCCTTTGTGTTAGGAAAAGTAATTTGAAAAAAATGGTTGTTTATTAATAACATAAGTGTTGTGATAAAAGGTTAACATGCTATGCGCTGCAGCCGCCAAAACTGGTCGCTTCTCAGCTTGGTGCTGTGATGTAGTATTCGTAAGAATCTACACCTAGCGCTGATTTTCGTTCACGGCCATTTTGTGCAGTGACGCATCACGGCACCCGGCGGCGGTTCGTTGGTAGAACAACTGCTGTTTTGGATCTTAATATCTAAAATCGGTACAGTATTTATCATACCCTATACAAACTAAATAACACAATTTAGATAACGACTGAATGCATCCAGTGTATCTACAAAAAAAATAGAAAAAAACAAAAATTATAATTGGGTAACATTACATTACGCCAGACATCTTGGACATTTCCATAATTAAACAAGGGAGGCCATTTGCGACGCTTCAGCCACAAGACGGACTTCCGCGCAAGCATCCAGTCAAGCCAGCCTATTACGCACTTATCCAAAACTAATACACATCTTTACAGCAGCATCTTCACACAAATCCCGCCCAAGACCAGTGCAGTCACTCAGCATGCTCACAGGGACGGATCAAAGAGATTGCGAACGGCGCACATCTGGATCCCCGCACAACATGCCCATCTTCAAACAGTAAAACGTATATACCCTGAGGTAAGGAGGAATTAATTGATTCTATTGCAATAAATGTCAATTAAGTATGTACATGATGTAAGTTTATGTAATATTATATATTTCAATTATACGCTTTCAGGTTTCAGTGAGGCAAATGATGTTCCGAGGAAGCCAGGAGTCCAGTGGCACTGTGTGCGCTTCATTCGCACCTCCTCGCCATGCCCTGATTTCACCTCTGTGTGAGTAGGTATATTCAATAATAAATAAACAAAGCACTGCAAATCTAGTCTGTTGCTATCCAGAGTGTGAATGCAAAAAACTTAAAATAAACTTTTTTTTTTTATTGTTTTTGGTATATAATATATTGTATGAACTAAAAGGATAATTGTACATATTGAATAAGAAATGAGCAATAAAAACAGGGTGTAGTGTTTGTGTGTGATAGTAACCACAGTGTAATGTATGTCTGTGCCTTAGTGAAATTTAAATATGTCTTTGTAGCTCCATATAATTATTTTTCAGCTTTTTTATGAAGAGTGGCCTTGATCTCAGCACCCTGAGTGGTGGCGGGATATTATTCCAGCAGGCAGTTGCTGCATACACAAAACTGCCCCTAAAAGCTGTGGTTCTATGTTTGGGTACCGACAGTGGCACTGTTGTATGACGGATACATCCCCCATACCCTCTTCGCCAAATTAATTTATCATACAGGTATTTTGGTTTTTTATTAATTATTACTCCGAACAGCAGACTGGCCAAGTGTATCCTTCTACGCGATTCCATTTTTAATATCTTGTTAGTATTAATGTAAGGTGTAACATGGGCTCTCCGTGGAATATTTACACAAAACCGTGTACAGGCATTTTGTATTCTTTGTATTAGCCGGACTGTCCTAGCCAGCAGGCATGGCCCATAAACTGTGTCACAGTAATTTAACTTAGAGAGTACCAAACTATCTACCAGGCTTTTTCTTAAGTCTATACTGAGGTAGTTTCTTATGTTATAGAGGACCTTGAGCCTGTAAAAGCAGTTCCGCATGGCATTAGATACATGTTTCTCAAAGTGCAGCTCTGGGTCAATTGTTAGCCCCAAGTTAAAAGCCACATCAACGCGCTCAATTTTATTTCCCTGAATGGTAACTTCCGGATTTGCTGACAATATTGTGTTGATCTGTCTCTTACTCCCAAGTACCATAAATTTCGACTTATTATGATTTAGAACCAATGAATTTTGTTCAGACCATGTTGTCACACGTTGAAGATCTGCTTCTAAAAGTTGTATTGCTGCTAAAGTGTCACTAGGTTTGAAAGATATATACAGTTGAATATCATCCGCGTACATGTGATATTTACAATTTTCGAAAGAATGAACAATATCAGCACTGTATAATATATATAAAAGAGGGCCCAGAATGGACCCCTGTGGCACACCTCTAGGGACATGCCGAGGTGTGGATTTCAGTGTAGTACCATCCTCCCGCCGTATCTCAACATACTGCATTCTATTTGTCAGGTAGCTATGGAACCATTTAATAGTTTCCCTTTCAAAGCCATAGTATGCAAGTTTGGACAGCAGCAGAGTCGGATTTATAGCATCAAAAGCACGGGAGTAGTCCAGTAAAGTCAGTATGGTTCCTTCCCCCCTATCCCTTGCCTCTAGAATATTGCCTATCACATCCGATAGAGCTGTTGCTGTACCCCGTCCCTTTCTAAAACCAGATTGCAAGTCTGGTAGTATATTACTCCTCTCCAAGTAGTCCACCAGTTGAAGGTATACCACCCTTTCCAAAATTTTTGATAGGCAGGGCAGTATGCTCACTGGTCTGAGGTCTTTCATTGTAACCGGGTTATTGATTTTTGGAATAGGGCGGACACTAGCACATTTCCATAGCTCTGGGAAGGTATGAGACACTATAGAGCTGTTCACTATGTTGGTTAGTGCTGGAAGAGATGTTGGCATAGTTAATGCTAGCATTTGTAAACTGATACCATCTATCCCCTCCGCATTCGAGTGAAGATTTTTTATAATATGAGTAATTGTTTCCTGACTTACTGTCCTCAATTGAAAACTACATTGGGAGTGTCTATGAAATTCATAAAAGGTCAGTTGTGAGATGCTGATTTCATACCTACCAGGGACATCCAGAAATGCCTGGTTAATCTGTTCAGGGTCCTGTAGATTGTTAGGTAGGAAATCCATTTTAAAAATTGGAATCACATCGGACTTTAAGTTCTTCCATAAGAGTTTGGGGTCGTTAATATTTTTGTTTATATTCCCCTCAAAATATGCAACTTTTTCCCTCTCTAGTGCCTGCTTTGCCTGTTTTTTTAAATCTAAATAGTAAGTCTTGCAGCTACTTAATTGATTTTTATGATACCTAGCCCTTGCCTCATCCCGAAGTTTGAACATGATTCGTATGTTGTCGGTGATCCAAGGTGTGGGTGGATCTTTAAATCGCTTAGTTTTAACAGGGGCATGTAGATCAAACAATGTGGTCGTAAAAACAGAGAAGTATATACCATATCATTGACAGAGGGGAGGTCTGATATCACAGCCCATGGAACAAGCTCTAGGTCCACAGCAAAAAAGTCCTCCAGTATGTCCGTTATTGGTCGAAATGTAACCACCCTAGGGGCCACCTTTTTCTTTTTGATGACAGTGTCACATGCAATAAATGCATGATGACCAAGGTCCTCATTCCTATCCACTACAACACTACGGACACCAATGTCAGTACAGACTACGTCAATCAGAGTGGCACCCTCCTTAAAATGAGTAGGTTGAGTAACTACTTGCTGTAAGCTATGGTGTTCAAGGAATTCCAGGAGTACTTTTGATTTTGAGTCCTGTAAGTCTAGCAAGTTTATATTAAAGTCCTCTAGTAGTATTACATTATCATATGGCCCAAGTGCACACATACTCTCATTGACACTCTCAAAAAAAACCAAAACACTCATCCACTGCGGACGATAGGCTGTTCCTATAAGAATTTTCTTCCCACCATTAATCAAACTTAGCCACATTTGTTCCACTTCAGGTTTTACAGGGTGTGGTCTCACATGCGCTCTTACCCCCATTCTAATATAGAATCCAACTCCACCACCTCGCTGCCTATCTGCTGAATGCCTGGGAATATGTTTTAACCTGTAGCCTGGGACATGTGGTGCTCGACCATCCTCACCGGGTTTCAGCCATGTTTCATTTATGGCCATAATATCCACTGCATGTAAACTCATAGCTACTTTAAATTCATCCTGACCGGTCCCCAGAGAGCCAGGGTTAAATAATCCAAATTTCAATTGTTTATTATTAATCATTTATATAGATATGTATGTAGATGTATAGTATTAGTAAATAGTGTAGTAGTAATAAATAGAAGATAAGATGTAAATATATATTTATATGTAAATAGTGTAGTAATATTAAATAGAAGATAAGATGTAAATAGTTGTGTGCTGCAAATTGAAATAAATATGTAAATAGTAGTGTAAAACAAAATAATGTATGTTTCTCTGCTGTCACACTGTAAAATAATCCCGATGCGGCTGTTAGCTCAACTGTCATGCTGTTGGTTAAGTTATCTGGCTCAACTGCATACCATTGCCTCAAAATAATGTACCTGAGAAGAACACAAAACAAAAAACAATACAAAATATCAGACATCAACACTCCCTTACTAACACTAGACCTATTCATAAGTCCCAATGCACTGTAAAATGTCCTCATCCGCAGTAATCCGGTGCACGGGATCTTTCGGCCCACGGCGGGCGAGGACGCGGCCCTGCTTCGTCCATACGAATCGCCAGCCATGACGCTCCGCTGCCGCTCGTGCCCTACGAAACAAGAGCTGGTTGATCTTAGTCAAGCGCTCATTTATGAAAAAGCGCTTGGCCGGTCCCGGCACTCCCAGGTCTTCTGTTGTGGCGCCTCGACGTACTCGTGCACCGCTCAACATGGCGTTACGCTGCTCACGGCGCACAAACCTCACCATCAGCACCCGGGGTCGCGTGGGTTCAGGCCCCTCGCTGTTGATCGCCCTAATTAAGCGCCCGCCGATACGTTCCGCACAGACGATATCCCTCTCCTCAATCTGTACTCCCATCTTAGTGGCCACCAGCTGCACTAAATGGGTTGGGTTCTCAGCATTAGACTCGGGAATGTTCGTGATCATGACATCATTTGCCATGAGCTCCTGTTCCCGGTTGTTGATCTCCTGCTTGAGCTGCTCAACAATGCGGTCCGTCGTGCAGGCAGATGGAGGTTGCTCCCTTGTTCGTGTCTCTAGACCTTCCAACCTACATTCCAGTGCATCCATGCGCGTATGGCATGCTGTAATTGATGTCCTTAGACCCAACAATTCACCTTTCATCTCCCCTATTTCGGCCCGCAAGCTCCGCACCTCTTGTACCAACAGATTGAGGGCCTGCATATCTTTGGATTCAAGAGAAGAATCATCCTCTGCCTTCCTCGTTTTGCTCTGCTGCTCACCCGCAGACTTAGAATAAATCACAAACTGATAGCATTCAGTGAGGTAAAGTTTTCTCTCCTCTTGACCTGACCACTTCGCGCCGCGTCCCGTTACAAAGTGAGCTGCTCTCGGTTCCGGCTTCCGGCCTCCAACGAAGTGTCAGTTATCAAATGTCATTGTCAACTGACAACTAAACACACTCAAGTAATAACCAATGTTGCCACAAACAAAATCACTAAATTCAAACAATTATTATCTGGCATTCGCAACACTCAGATATTACACTCTCCGACAAATATATATATCTATACGTGTGCCTTTCTCCTTTCGGGGTAAGCAGAGACTACAGTTCGCCATCTTCTATTGTTTTTTAACACTACGAGCTTCCTCTACTGTTATTAAACGATTCATGCAATCTCATCGAAAATCATAGGTGGCGAAAATATGGGCGTAAATACACCCCTGCCTACTCCTTCGCGGGTTTACAGGCGTGAATAATGACCCTCAACCGGTTGCATGCAAAGCACGTTAACATATTCATTTCCTTATAGATATCTATCTTGACTTCTACGGGAACGACTGCCATATGACCTCCCAAACCCTTCGAACCCAACCCAAATGCTTTGTCTTTTAAGCAACAGGTGTACCGATTACCTTGGGGTCCACTAGACAACTAAGTTTAAAGATTAAATAAATAAAATTAATTGTTTCGTAATTCTCTAGATTTTTTAAACAAGCACACGGCCCACCTGATGGAAAGTGGTTACCGTAGCCTATGGACGTGTGCATCACCAGGGGAGTCACACTATTGCTGCCTGCCCTGTAAGAACAGAGAGTTTCTGTGCTGTCAGTGCAGAAGACAAAGTAGCACAAGCCTTTGGCCTTCCCACTGACACAAAACTCTCCAGTGCGCTCTGGCTATCCTACTCACCGCCAGGAACACAACACGAGGTTATTATTGCCGTGGTATTCTGTAGGGTGGAGGTACTTCCCCAGTCTGACTGCTCAGTTGGACGGAAATCCCGTTAGATGTTCCCTACGTCGAACTGTTCAGGACGGATCCAGGTAGCTTAATTAGTAAAAAATTCCTTCTAAACGGAACTGCCATAGGTTCAAATCCCGAACGTTGACTTTTTCCCGAAAGTTTTATTTATCTTCATTTATTATTCATTTATTCTGTTTGGTATTCATTTAAGTAATCCGAGCGTATTGAGGTAAATTGTTTTGTAAATACTTCGAATTAGGATTGTTACGAATGTTTTTCATTTAATATTCATTACTTCATTTGATTCTATTGACTTTGAGAAAAGGAAAAGTTTTCAATTGCTTGGCATATGTTTCTGACATATTTTCAGCTATTGATTGACAAGGGCTTTGGGTTCGAATTCATTGTAACTTCGATTAAATGTCTTTAGGCTTTTTTTTTACGTGCGGGAAATCTCCATGTAGAATCCGTTCGCTGGCGTTTGATGGAATAGAATGACAAATGTATGGGATTTGACATAGGTATATGACAGTCGTTAACGCTTATCAAATACGTCAAATCCCATACATTTGTCATTCTATTCCATCAAACGCCGGCTAACGAATTGCCACTTGTCTAGATGAGCAGGTTGGAGTGACTTAAGTTTTAAAAGAAGGGCCTATTCAACAGCTAGATCACAGCTATTTCTGTACAGATCTAAAATAAAAATTAATTCAACTTTTATCGCCACCATTGATGGAAAAGCAAACAAATATTTGACATGGTACTTCGCTATACAAACGGTTCTCGATCAATGTGCCGCCCGTTCGAAATAACTCACACATCTTTTTTTTCGACGCGAAACAATTTGGGCCATAAATCATCGGCCTTTCAGTTTATTTTTATTATTAATAGTTTTGAAATATATCGCGCGCCATGTTTGAATGGAGTTGCCAGTGAGAAATACCGAATATTGAGGTAAGTGGACTTTTGTATTATAACTTCATTTACTTTTGCGCAATTTTGGTGGCTGTTTACTTTTGGTTTTTATTCGGATTTTGAGATACAAAATTTTTGGATATTTCAGATAGATTTAAAAATGATAGATTGATTTTGACTTAGGAAATTGCTTGGAAATATGTTATTAGAGAAATGTTTATACTCTGTGGGTGATTACTTGAGTGATTGTAATTTAAACTAGCATGATAAGTTATAATTTGATTCAATTGTTAATTTATTGTTGTTAATGTTAACATTTAAATTTCTTAACTTTTAAGGTTAAAATATTGCATGCCGCAAGGCTGGACAGTGGCAAGGACAGTGTTACCCTAATTTAAGAACATGACATAATGTATTTACCTGTATTTGTAATTTGTGATAATAAATAAAATGAATAAATAAATAAAATTATCTCATTCTCCAAAACAAAATTATCATCATCACAGTGTTAAACTTGCACTTTAGACCCTAGGGTCCGCTTTACTAGTTTTTCCCTGGATTTGGTTTATATTAACGAATACTTTTAACAAACGAAACTCGAAGCAACTCACAATTAGATACACTCTATTAAAATTAAAAAAAGGAATATTACCTCATACAATATGAATAATGACTTCTGGCAACACTACAAAAAAAAAAGAAACAGACGAACATGCGTAGGCACTGAAATCACGCGTGAAGTGATTGTCATAAATTCATAATAGAATAATGTTCCGTATTAAAATCAAATGGCAGACATTAGTCATAGTTCTAATAGATTATCTTTTCGTAGATATATTTATCCTATTGGCAATAGTTCGTAATATTTTGATGGCGGCTCTAAATTAATCGTAAAGATTTTTTTAGCCGTAAAATTTCGAGTGATTTTTCTAAGAAAAGCTTTGTGATGGTGTTGCTATTAAATACTTTCTGGGAATTTGACATGAAACTTCAGTTTTATTTATATGAACTTTTAAAATATGTTCTTTCTGTAATCGAATGTTTACTAGGTATTTACATAATCCTTTGAATTTTCATAATCCTTTGAATTTTCATAATCCTTAATTTTTTAAATATTATTTCTAGTAAAGAACTAATTTTTTGAAATTGGGAACTCTAATGCGAGAATGATAAAAAACCTAATTTCTATATTCGAAAATGTAACTCTTTTTTTCTTCAACGCTATCGAAATTTCTTATGTCATATTATATTTGTTTTGTAATTTTGGTGGCTATTTGCAAATTAAACCTTCAAATTTAACTTATCTGTAAGAATATGATAGGTAAAAAGGTGTTACAATATAATAAAATTCATTCATATACTGCCATATGAGGGCATGCAAAAAAAAAATATATTGTCAATTTCAATTTACATTTATAATCATTAACATTTAACAACGTTATTGAATTAATTACTTCTTATTAATGAATGTAACAAAAGTCACAATCACCAACTTTGTTTTATAGCCACTTCCGACTCTATAACCACTCATATATTATATTTACGCTTGTAAATCTCTGTTGGAGTATAGGTAGAGGTGTATTTACAGCCACATTTCACCAACTATAATTTTTGGGACCAATTATAGTTGGTGAAATGTGGCTGTAATGCATTTTGCCATAGGCTGTATATTTACTGTCAGAAAGCATAGCCATAATCATTTACCCATCTCATCACCCACTTTGCATACATAACGAGTGGGCTTTAGTATCTACCAAGCCCGGAGAGAGAAACATGTAAAAATTAATTAATTATTATTTTTAACTATTATATTATTTACTTTTAGACCGACGTTTCTGCTATTTTTCAGCAGCCATGTTGACTAAGGTTGGTAGTTGTCATATATTTTGAAGTGCAAGTTTTCTCGAAGTACCCGAAACTGTTGGTGTTACTATTTACGCACACTGAGCTCACTGTGTCGTTAAGTCCTGCGTTTATTTGCATAACGTCGGTCTAAAAATACATAATAACAAATAATTCGAGCAAGGATCCGTTAAAAGTGGTTTTATATTAATGAGTGATAGTCGCGTAACCTTTAGAAAATATCAACATGTAATAAGTTACTATTATATTATACGGAGGCTGGAAATTTAACGTAGATCAGGTTTGAAGTACGCCATCAGTATTCAAAGTCCTATAAACTCTATAAAGCCCATAAAACTAGCAATGAGCTAATAAAGACACGAGACACGACATTATCGCACAGGCGGGGCCATCCGACGTTGTGCAGTAAATTTCAATTAATTTGTGAGTTATGGCAGCTCAACGTTTACTGGGACCCCACCTTGGAGGGTATGTGGGGGTAGCCACCCACAGGTGCTGATTGATATTTTATTACTCAGGTGGCTGAAGACGATTTTGATGGTACCCTAAGCAGCTCGTACAGGGTACCACCAAAATCGAGGTGGTATACCTGTTTAATGACAGACGAGGATCTCGCACAGGTCTTGTTCATCATCAGGCAGTCGCTCTCATGAAAGCTTCAAGACTCAAAACTAAAAGAGAAGGGGTAAGCGGAACCGATATTAAATTACTCAGGTGGCTAATAAGGGGTGTATCGGATGCCACCAAACTTGAAACCTGCTAATTGTTAGACAAGGCTCAGGTGCAGCTTTCTTTCTTCCTCTGTGGCGTGACGGTAGTGAACGCGGTCGATACGCAGGAGGCGCGGGTTCGATCCCCGCTCAGTGCAAATATTTCTATGCATGAATATGTATATTTGCATTGGTCTGGGTGTTTCTATGTACATTATATAAGTATTTACAAAAAAACAAGTATCTAACTATGTTTATCCGCATTCTAGATTCCATAACACAAGCTAGTTACACTATGCTTACCATGGGTCTAGATAGCGTTGTGTGAAATGTTGTGGAATATTTATTATTATTTATTATAACTACTCGTACTACTCACTCCTATAAAAAAGTCGCTTGATTAAAAACTAAAGGAGTAAGCGGCACCGATATTATATAACTCAGGTGGCTAACAAAGGTTGTGTCACCAAAACTAACTCAGCAATAGCCAACCAGGCCCCCGGTTCTGCTAATTTTATGACATAACAAAACCACTATCATACCGCTGACATTGCATTAAATGTCATTAAATTTTAGACTTTATATCTGAGGTTTGAAGTCCAAAATGAATAGAGAAAGAATTTATAACATTGTTCACTCACTCAACTAGATAGTCATTTAATTTTAGACTTTAACAGAATTAAAATAAAGCCGAAAATTAAATGGCATTGGTTACAATGTCAGTGGTACCGCAACAACACTGCCATGAAAAAAATAATAGCAGAATCAGGGAGTAAACCTGATTGGCTGATGCTGAGTTGTACTAATTGTACGACAAGACTTTGGCGCAGGTTTACCTGTCGTGTTTAGGAGGCAGTCGCTTCTATAAAAACCCTATGACTAAACACTAACTACTACTGTACACTTACATCCTCCTTAATTCCCTTATACTTCTCTGCTACTCAAAGGTTAGCTGGGAGAGAACTAATTTTGAGTTAAGCTCGCCTTTGTACATGTTCATTTAAATATTTTATGTATAATCTCTGTCTTGTGTGTGTACAATAAAGAATTCAAGAAAGGGGGAACCGAGGTGTAGAGATGAAAGTGAGTTAAATTTAGCTATTTTCGTTTGAAAAGTAACAAAACAGAAGTATTTATAAACGAGTACTTAAATAAAATGGATGTAAACTATTCGTTTATTTGTGTAGCGTTTTATGATTCGCACCGAACGAGGGCAGCACTGTTCATTCAATAGGTTCAAAAGTTGTGGCAGTTATAGTGCAACTGCGAGCGAGTAGCGATCCGGCTCATAAGAAGGTAATCCATTGAAACCTAGCTACGATTTTTCAGCCTTTATTGAAATCTGTCGAGCGCGTAAAACATTAGAAGTAACAAACGTAGCAGAGCACACTTTTAAATTTATTAGGTAAATTAACTAAATTTTTCACCAAAATATTACGTAAATCCCCCCCCCCCCCCCCCCCCCGATCGTCAGCCGAAAAAAAGTTAAACATAGCATTTAAGCATGTTGTTGTATGTTTCATGTACATAATAATCTTTGAGACAAATAAAGACATTCGATTTTTTCTGCTGACAATAGTGTCATCAGAAAGAATGGTTTAAAAACTCGCTGACAGTAGCACCTCGCCATTAAAGAAATATTTACAAGGTTCTTATTTTTATGTCTTCGCTCCATTTCTCTGTAGCGTCAGAATTCTATTATCTATTATATTCCTGTTAATAGACGGCCGCGTTATTTATAGGTGAATATTTATTGTGATGATATTTTACTTGGAAATTTTCCTTTCACTACTATAATTTGTTTTTTTTTTGTTTATTTATTCAATTATATATTAAATTATCAAAACTATAAGAAAAACGCATGTTAAAAGAAAATGCACAGATATGATTTTCATAATGTCAATAGTACAATAATAAAAAATTAAATTCAAATTAGATGTCAACAAAAAATGTCACAAACTTATATTAACCGGACAGTCGTGTTCGGAACTTAACCAACATATTCGTTTCGTTGATTAACCCTTGGTTATATTTTACAAACCCGAAGGTAAGTTGTAAGGGTGGCCCCCACACCAAAAAATATTTTTTCCAATGTTTGGCTTTCATTCATTGTTTTCATTTTATTTTAAAATTGTATTATGCTTTGGTACTTAGTATTAAAAAATACATAATATAACCCTTAATGTTCACTCTTTTAACACTAACTCCTATTTTTAATAGTGGCAAAAAACGTTTCGGGGTCTTCTAGAAATATATATTACATTCACTGCTGGCTAAACACAATAGGTACATCATACTCGCATCGTTTCAAAAATTTTGAAAATCATTTGTCTAAAAATTTCAGAACTCGTTTTATAGATATAAAAGGTGTATTTGAAAAGGATATTCGACCATGGCCTGTACACCATTTTTCTTGAATACGACGATTCTCTGTACTTGTCCGTGTGGTGTGCTGATTGTGTGTATCACGTCCTGCAACAAACAGACAAAACAATTGTTAGTATACAAATTATTCTGAGAGAAATAAGAGCCTACATATACTTTTTTCTGGCAAGACAAATACTTATACTTAGCAATGGCGAGAGCTCCGTATAAACCTATTCCTGCCGGCTTACCTTTGGACATGGCAGAAATGTATATTTGCCTATTTACAGATCAATCAACTAAACATTAAATTATAACAAACGCCTCCTCTAAAATTATATCAATGAGAAGTATGACTGAGAAATACAATCATAGTCTCGATTGAAATAGAAAAAAAATCGTAAGAATATCGGTAGACACACACTACTGTCGCCTGAAAGACAGATAATAGAAGGAGAAACTTGAATTATTGTTTAGGACGAGGTTTAGTAGCTTAGTGGTCAAAGCATTGCCCCTGTGAGGCAAGGATCGCGCGTTCAAGCCCCGCCTAGACTGATTAAAAAAAATTCTATTCATTCGTTATTATAAATCGATTTGAATATGTAGCATGAAAAATGTTTAAAAATTAAATTCACACAATCATATCTCTTTTTCCCACAGGCTTCTGAAAATGTTCTATATTTCGCCACTGAATTAATTAGTGAACTATGTAGGTATATATGTAATATGACCAAAATTATTGACTTAATAGGTACTAGGTAAGGTGCTTAGCACAAAAATTGTGTCATGGTCCTGGGTAAGTTGGGAAAGAATTGCGAATTTAAAAAGTTTAAATGAGTTGATAAATTTCGACACATATGTGGTAAAAGCCCTACAGCAGTTTTGTGAATAGTAGACCTCGCGAGCATACTTTATCATATTTTTTGGTAACATAAAAAAAAACTTTAAAAGAAAAGAACAATACGTATCTTCTTATTTGAAACAATCCTCGATGTTTCAACAAAAAACACGATCGATTCTAGGAACTGATATGACGATCAGTTCCTAAAAAAAACGCTACAGTAAACTTCCTCTCCCTCCCTTCCCTCATCAGTTTTTTTAAACGAAGTTAACCTTATCAATGCATGATTTTTTTCACAACAACCTGGGTGGCATCATGTATTTCATGTTTCAGCCAAAAATCATCAAGATCCGTTCATAAATAACGCGACAGCAAACTATCCCCCCTTTCTCTCTCATTTTACCTCCTATCAAAAAAGCTCTCGACATAAGTTTGATGAAAATTGGTTAAGAAATGCGTCCTCTAGACCGGAACTGACAAACTGACATGAATACGGACAAAAGCAAAATTTGGCAGATTGTTGAAACAGAGACTTGCGTTCGCTTCGGTAGTCCAATCAATTCGATTGTGTGGTGTGGTTCCCGGGAAGCCCTAGTCTCCAAATTCTACTAATAGTATAAATGAGAAATTTTGTGACGATGTTTGTATTTTTGTATGTTTGTTACTCAATCACGCTCTAACGGCTGCACGGATCTGGCTCAAACTTGGTTCAGGGATAGATTATAATATGCAATAACACTTAGACTACTTCTTTTGCCGAGATTAGGTTATAATTATAATATAAAGGTATAAAAATTTTACGCGTCCGGAGCCGCGGGCGTCAGCTAGTATTTGCACAAACAGTATTGATTAATAGAAACACTTCCGTACTACAAAACAACTTAGTTCTAAGCCCCGAGCAAGTGTAAAGTATATGTAAATTAACTCATTCGTCTCATGTTCTTATACATCTGAAAGGGTCTCAGATATTCAAATGACATGCATTTAGTATAGCCTGTGGTATAGCCTATTTGACGCGAGTCGGGTACACTGCGGGACAGTAAAAGGGGACACAGATATTTAAAAAATTTCATTAATATTAACATGTAATAAAATATAATGCAAATAAAAGAAAAGGATTATTGCAAGATTTATTATTTTACATTTTGATTGTGGACGAAGTATCTAAGGATATCGGAGTCATTTCTCCAGTATTTTTACTAATAGAGGGAATTCGTTTAGAGAAATAGTTTCTAGTAAGCTGTCGCTGTAATGTAAAAATAGAAAAAATGTTGTCAATATTAAATTTGAATCGAGAAGCAAAGAACAAATATCGAAATAATGTTATATAGACAGTAATTAGGTACTTTTTACCGTACAGCAACTTTAAACACCGAGTATAGTAGTACAAGTTTGCCAAATGGGATTTTAGCTTCCCATTTAGTGAAGGTAACCACTTAACAACTCTTAAACATGTCAGCTCGACTACATGTTGCGTTTATTAAATACAGAATTTACAATGACACCTTCAAATAATGTCAACTCCATACTAAACATAAATATCACTGAACATAATCAAAACGTCTCAAGTGAAATCGAGTTCGCAAAGAAAAAAGAACTTAAACGGCATAACATTTACTGCATCACATGGTGATTTTCCTTCCAACTGTGGATGAACGATATACTACTCAAACCTTTGTCTTCATGTATAACAAATAAATAATACAATAAATGAACACATATTTAACGAATTTGATAAGTGGGTTAATCGAAATATAATATTAAATGCGAAACATATGTGAGCAGTAATTACCGCTCAAGGTATGTAATATGGCGAGTTCCTCGATTTCCAAGGATTCCTGTGAAGTGTTTATAGAGATGACAATATAAATTGTATATTTATAGCTAGCTTTAAACTAAATAGAATTAAATGCCAATTATAATCTGACTAAAGTTCTGTTTAGTATTGACTATAGACCATTAAAACGGCACTTAAAAAACTCTCAAATCTAGTGTCCATTAGGCAACTTTATTGAGCGTGTTTGCAGTGCAACGTTGTGGAACGTGTGTCCACACAATTATCAATCGTCGTATAAACAACAAACCGCGCGTGGTGTTGCGCATCAACTGGCTACTGCGCGCAATATAGCCAACGTTGCAGAATTTGTTGAGAAACATGTATTGCGCGTCAAATAGTGCCTTGTAGATACGAGATTTAAAGATCTGATATATATGTATTGCTTTTGGTGTACCTATCTATCGCAATTTTTTTTCTATCAAAACAACAGAGAAATGACGTGCCTTATACATAAAATAAAATCAGTTTTTTTTAAGGAAATTTCAAACAAGAAAAGGAAAAGTCCTTTCTTGTTCGTTTCAAACCGTAAAATCGAAGCACACACTTAATTCAAGTGCAAACTACTACCTAGAAAAACAAATTATTTTCAATAAAAAAAGTAAACGGCCAAAGCAATATAAAATCTATCAGCACTTCACATCGGCCCGCAGTGTACATAAACGCGGCAATATCAACCCACTTGTTGGAATTGAAATCCGTACACTGCGGGCCCGTAATAACATTTTGCATCCGACATTAGATATCTGTAGTTTTAATAAAATGTATTATTGGAAATTCAAGCGCTCGTAGCAATATTGGCATACTTTTTTTACTGTTTATTGCAATTTTGAATATGGAGAAATTGGATTTATTTCTATTTATAAAACTGTGTTAGAGCGATATCAGCAGGTCT
This sequence comes from Eilema caniola, assembly GCA_949126895.1. NCBI lineage: Eukaryota > Metazoa > Arthropoda > Insecta > Lepidoptera > Erebidae > Eilema > Eilema caniola. Next base: position 14,106,006 of record OX421486.1, on the reverse strand, counting down.
AAAAAGGCCATATTCGTATGTTTATTTACTGATCATCATGTGTGCCACTTCACTAATAAATTATAAATTGGCCACTTTTTGACTATCATAAAATGAAGCTTCATTTGAGTACATCATTTTATTTGACAGTTTTGTATGAAAATGCGTAAAATAGTTTCAATTTATGAGTCATTCATAATGTCAAATTCGTGACGTATTAGATGTCATCCCACTAGACTTACATTTTGCGTTCATTTTGGTGTTTCCATTGTCATTGTTGTATTATTCATGATGATGATGATGGCGGTGATGATCTGCGTTTGACGGTACGAGAGGCTACCAACAAGAAAAATTAAGAATTTTGGTTCTTGTTTACAAATGGTGGGCATATTTTTTTTTTGTAACTAGTTATCTTAGAGCTTTGTACCATTTTGGAATCTTAATTAGTTGCGTCAATTTTAAAAATAACTTGCCGTAGTGGTACCCATACTTTTTTTACAAGACCATTAGTCAAAGTAGAGTGAATCTAATTTTTTGTTTAAATTTAAGAGAAAAATATTATTTTGATCAATTTTTGTGTAAAAACTGCGGGCATTTTAGTATTTTTAAGAGTTGTGGTGAATAGTAGTACTACTTAGGTATCCGATACAAAAAAACCTTAAGCATATTTGAGAAATTGTGATCGTGGTAACTCAAAATATCAAGGTGTAAATTTTCAAAGAAATTCTAAATTTATGTTGTAACAAAAAAAAAATTATGTATATTTTTTTTATTTTTCCTCGAGTGCTCATGAGCAGGTCTACCTTTTGGGGCCCGCTTATCGTTGAATTTTGGGACACGTTGTATGAAGTTGTATGTAAAGATGCAATCGTATCTCTTTTGTCGACTGTTCTTAAAAGCTGGCTGGTAAAGGAACTACGGATGCAATCCACGCGGTACGTACTATCATCGAAAAAGCCCAAGCTAATAAGCAAAACATATGGATAGTCTTTATTGATCTCGAAAAAGCCTTCGACCGTGTACCAAGGTCCATAATATGGCAGGCACTGAGAGCAAAAAATGTACCAGAAATCTACATAAGACTAATTGCAGACGTGTATAAAGATATCCAGACGCATGTGCGAAGTGCAGCTGGGCTATCAGACAGCTTCGATATTAGAGTGGGTGTTCATCAAGGAAGCGCCCTGAGCCCTTTGATATTCAACATCGTGATAGATTTTCTTACCGCAAATATACAAAAAACTACTCCGTGGAACCTTTTATATGCCGACGACGTAGCACTAATATCCAATAACCTTCAAGATGTAGAAGACAGTCTGGAGCAATGGAGGGAGGCACTTGAGACAAATGGGTTGCGCATCAGTAGAACTAAGACAGAATACATGGTCTTTAACTTCGATCCAAGTAACTCAGCGCACGCAGACGTCAGGCTAGATGGCACAGCTCTACCTAGAGTGAGCACTTTCAAGTACTTGGGTTTCGTTATCTCGGTGGATGGATCCATTGAAGCGGATATAGCTCATCGGACCACTTGTGGGTGGAATAAATGGCGTACTCTTACAGGAGTACTGTGTGATAGCAAAATGCCAGTTAGAACAAAAGGCAAGGTCTATAAAACAGCTGTTAGACCAGTCCTCCTCTATGGCAGCGAGGTATGGGCTGCGAAGAAAAGCCATGTACAGAAGCTACACACGACCGAGATGCGAATGCTGCGTTGGGCGGGCGGAGTTACACTTAAGGACAGGGTGCGCAATGAATTCATAAGAGGTACCTTTAAAGTTGCACCAATTGCAGAAAAAATCACGGAGTCTAGGCTGAGATGGTACGGTCATATACAGCGAAGACCAGACGACCATGGCGTGAAGAAATGCCTTTCCATGGCTACAAAGGAAAGAGGGAGGGGAAGGCCTCCAACTACGTGGATGACGAATGTCCGCAAAGACATGAAGCAATTGGGGCTTTCAGACGACGACGCATACCAGCGGAATAAGTGGCGCCTCAGCACCAGGAAAGCCGACCCCGCTTAACGGGAAAAGGCGAGGCCAAAGAAGAAAGAGTCTTTAAACTTGATATAGGTACCAAGAGTAGATTAAGCAAGCTCATATCCGTCTTTGAGGCGACAGGTAGAGACGGTGGAAAAGGAGAATCGGTTAGGGCGAGGTCTGGTAGCTTCGTGGTCAAAGCATTGCCTCTGTAAGGCAAAGATCGCGGGTTCAAACCCCGCTTAAACCGCTTATTTTTTTAATATTTAAATAGATTTGAATATTTAGCATGAAAAATGCTTAAAAATTTAATTCAAAAAGTAAATTACGTGTTTATTATTGCGGACAAATGAAATAAATTATTTGAAACAGAATTGAATTGAATCCTGGCCATTACACTACCAATGTGATCTCGTTAATACAAGCAATTTAGTTTAACTGGAGGCACAGCAGTAACACTAGGTCACTAAAATAATCTTATCCCTATTATTCTACCGCCTTCCTAAGAACTGTGCAGAAAATCTCGAAATACAATAAAAGCCGTATACGAATGGACTTCAATATTCAGTGCAGAAACTGTCCAAAAGGAACTGTACTGTCGCTGCATTCGGCCAAGATTGCTGGAATTGTGTCCATTCACCGGACTCTAGAGAAATTGAGAATGGAATTTTATTATGCTTATTAGATTTTTCCGTTTTGTGAATTCGTTGTGTATAAAATACGAGTATTTTGTTGGGATAGAAATGGTGTTTTGGATTTTAAGTCGAATTAAATACATTTTTTAGGGCGCATCAATATGGTTTCTCCAAGTCTCAGGAAAGAGGGTCACTTTACATACACCAATAATGTTAGAATGGTGGCTTCTCAGCTTAATTGTCTCATCAGATGCTTTTTCACGAAGTGCTAAGATAAAAAAATTTACCATATTATAAAATTTGTAGGTATATTCAGAAGCCATACTTTATGATAATACGAGAATTTAAAAGTTTGTAATATTTTTCACTGCCTACGGGGAATTATATGATTAAATTTCCAACAAAAAGGAATAATTTTAATTAGACAACACAGAAAAAAAATTGGGATACAAAAAAACTTTCCTTAAGTTTTTGTAAATCTGTTACTACTTAATATCAGAGTTTAATGTCCTTAAACAGCTTTACAAAAGCCTAAAAAAATAAAAAAGGTTACCGAATGTAAGATAAAAAATTAAATATTTCCCGGTGAAAACGCTCGAGGCGGCCCAACCGAGTTTTTAATTATTCCCCACCCGCGGGAACGTACTGACTGGTGGGTAGGAATGGAAAATTAATTATTACAATATAAGCATTGTGCGAACGTGTGAGTTTCTTTTTTGGATTTTTTCATATTTTTTACTACCTTTGTATGTTGGTGAGATGAGTTCTTATGGCAGTTATGAGTATGGTTAACAGAGGAGAGAATGATAGAGAGATTTGATTTTTTAACCAACTCCTAAAAAGTAGGAGCTTCTCAATTCGATCGGTATCTATTTTTTTATGTATGTACCGATTACTCTGAAATTTATTATCCGATTTAGGCGATGATTTCGATTATTTTATGGGAAATTTTATGGGACCAAATGGCAACCATTCCGGTTGCCATTTGGTCCCATAAAATTTTATATAGATTGTTCCAGGAGTTTTCTATTATGAATATTTTTGTATCGTTTTAATTCAAACTTTTAACCGACATGTTATTTATGTTATCCCATATTTCTGTCGTTAATGAACCAATTTCAAAAATTCTACATTGGGTTTAGTATAGTTTACTGGTGGTCCAATATCAATTTCCTGGGTACTGGACCTTGGACTCCAGAGACACACCAGCTCAAAATCAAATAGGACATGGGAGATGTATGCTTTTTAGATAGTCTTAAAACGATCCTGTGAAAAGGTAAGCTACATTATGATGGTCAAGGACGTGCTGGAATTACCTGGTCCGGAAATATGGAGGTAGAAAACAAAACGTCCTAATTATAATTATCCTATATAAAAAATATATATTTATCATGAATGTCGTGGCGTGGTATATGTCAATCTTATGAATAAAAACTCAAAAACTAGGGTCTGAAGCATGCTTGATTGGATTAAATCACTAAAAGAGGGAAAAATGAATACAACCTTAAGAAACACTGAAAAGTTAAAAAAATAAACTAAGTTTATAAACAGACTTCAAAAACTGGAAAGTTGAAAATTACTTACATTAAAATACAGGAATTTACAGATTAACTGTTCTGTTAGAAGTCGGTGCCAACTTTGTTTGTGGTGACTGAATTATACTATGCTGGAATCAATTGAAATATGACCTATGACCATATGGCTAGGCACCGACTTCTAACAGATCAGTAAATCTGTATATTCAGTATTATACTTTTCAGTTTCCGAAGTCGGTTTATTTAACCGTGGTTTTTTGATGTGATTAAATAGTGTATAAAACTATGTATGTGCAATTTGGTCTTTAAAAAAACACTCGGCAAGATACGATATAAAATCGCCAACGGCTTGTTTTTTTAACTCGCTCTCTTATTGAAATAAAACCATGTTCAATGGATTCTATCTGAATTTATTTATTGTAAGACCGACGTTTCGGCCACTTTTCAGTAGGTAATCATGTTCGCGAACATCAAAAATAAATCGCTATAGAATGCGTTAAAAATTGGTTTTATTTCAATGAGTATTCGCGAAAACTTTATTTTTAACTATAACACTCGTATTTAAGATTAATGTAACAGTTTTACACTATTTTTTTTACAATTTTATAAAAATTGATGAAAGGTGCAGTGGAAACGGGAGCCGAATTCCCCGGCGCCGGGTCAGCTGGTACCTATGAATATAATATGGAACCATTTTTTTTTGTTTGTTTGTCTTTGTGTTTGCTTGACTTTATCTGTAACACGGACTCAGTCCAAGGTATAACTAGTACTAAATTCTCTATCACAAGTCATTCACAATAGATTGAAATATTCCATTATAATCTTCCAATCAAATTAGCCTCACATGGAATGATTTCACGGCCTTTGAGCTCAGGGAGCTCTAACTTGGCGACTAATTGTCTCGCTAACTGACGCCCGCGCGGGACTCGAACTGGGTGACTTTACGGAACTCTAGCGTGTGTTTTGAGCTAGCCTAATAAGCACATAGTAGGTAGAATAGTTGCGCAGTATTAATGAAAAGATATTGCCCGCGTATTTCGCCTGGCTTTAGATTTGGGTTTTAATTTTTGTACGCAGAACTCGAATTACTTTTTTATAATAAAGTAAATTACGCATTATAATATCAGTTACTTGTTAGCAAAAGTCACTTGCGAATATGTCCAGCCGTTTCAGAGATGAGCTACAGACAAATACCAAAAGGTTTATAGCGGGCGGTATACATTAATTTTCATCTGATTTGAGATTTGCAAAAGGGTTCCGCCTGGTATTAAGCTTGTTTCGATCTTTTCAGCATCAGTCGAGTTTTTAATTTATCTTATTTTATACTTTTAAGTTATGACATGTTTATATTTTTGTAATCGTCCGCTAATTTCCTTCATTTTGATACCCCACTCGATAAATTTGAGTGGATTTTCTTTTTTTACTAGATACACATTTTTATTTTATTTTATGTAGGTACCCAAGAACACTTGGCAATAAAAAACTTTCATTTGAGAAATGAATCATTGAAATCCGTACGGTGGTTCAGAAGGTATTAGGTAATAAAGGATATTACAAACATACATACATACATACCAACGCATACACAAGATACGCGCGAAAGACATAACCCTTCTTACCAGTCGGGTAAAAAGAAACCATGACCACATAGCTTGTAGGATGTAGGACTACCATGTACGACTCTTGTAGGAAGGTATTAATAAAATTGCTGTTTTTTTATTTGTATTATCAACAAATCCTTTAATTTTTTGTTAACATGGCACGTGTATATAATGGTGGCCCTCTTTCTTGAGACTTTACCTTCAGCTTACCATCAGGCGAGGTAAAGTCAAATTGACGTGTCCTATTTATAAAAAAAAAAAATTATGTATAGTGTAAAGTTTAATTAGCTTGTAATATGAGCTCTTAAGGTCTAAAAACTGTGTAGTTATATCCTAGAATATAAAATATATATTTTTCATTTCCCTCTTAACAAGTACCTTAGCTACGAGTATTTTAGCTTCTACAACCGCTTATTACAATATATTTTTAAACGTTTAAGTTCTGTAGTTGGCGCGTGACAAACGAGTGTACGACGCAAGCGTAACTCTTCACCGCTTTTTATACCGCTTTTTGTAGAACTGTACGGTGACACTGAGTCTTGACATAGCGAGGACTGTACTAAAAAAATATTTAGTTTAGTACAGTAGGAAGGATATAATTAGTACATAATATATTTTTGTAAATATAGTTCTACAAAAATAAATGTTTTGTATGAATGATGCGGGTTCGATTCCCGCTAAGTGAAAATCTTTTTATGTATTTGCATTGGTCTGGGCGTTTCTATGTATAATATGTATGGTATTTAAGTATTTTTATCTGCATTCTAGATTCCATAACATGAGCTAGTTAAGTTATGCTTACCATGGGTCTTGATAGGGTTGTGTGAAAAATGTTGTATTATCTTCTCAACATTTTACGGTCAGTTTTTTGGTCAATATGCCTAATAAACAAAATAAGATAATCTTTATTATTAAATTTATAGGCAATCAGGATGATGCCTACTTGCGAAATGAGCACCAATCCATGGTTGCAATTTAATTCTCTTTTCCGATATTGTAAATATAAAAATAATGGTCAGTTCTAAAAAATATAAGCAAGAGTAACAAAATAAATTTCACAATAAAAAAATTATCCTGGAAAAGTGTGATCACCCCATTGAACGTGCAGCTACTAAATGTTGTGGATACGGTGAAGAATGGCAACATTTGACTTTAGGGGGCAGCTTACATAGGGATGAGTCGAGTCTGCTTGGCGGGCGCCTCTCGATAGGGTGGGTCATTTGTTTATTTTTTATTCCGTATAACACGATTACTGGCTGCTTCCTTTTTGGAACCTTGTTGAGTAATAATATTACTCGTATCTTCAATGTAAATACTTGTACTATTCCACATTATTTATTAAAATCCTGACCGGTTCCGCCTTACGGCATTCTCAAAGGTTGATACTGCCTGTACAAAAAAAAAGACGGGTTGCACTCTGGGAGTGCCGGCAGAAGTGAAAACATTTTCTTTTTTGTTTCTTCGTTATATACATAGAAAAAGATAAAAAAGAACATACCATATGGTATGGTATGTTCTTTTTTATCTTTTTCTATTTTCTATTTTTAATTCAATTTAATATAGCGCTATTCATAGAACCTATTACTTATTTTCTGCTAATTTTCTGTCAGAAGAAATTAATGAATTATAAAAAGAAAAAATAATCACAAAAAATAATAAATTACAAAAAGAAAAATTAATCACCAAAAGAAAAAAATTATAATAAGAAAAAACAATCACAAAAAATCCCTGAAGGCCAGGTGGTTTGAACCCGATACTATCTGAAACTATAAGGACTTACAGTCGACGTGCTTACCGTTTAAGCTACGACGATATCTATCGTAACTTGCAAAATACATAGTCTTTACCTAATCTTGTATGACGTCAGTCGTCGGTTACGGTTCAAAGGTCAACTAATCCTGACGCTTCCTTAACATTTTACACCCACCCAACGCCGCCAAAGAAGTTTTCACTTCAAAAAAACATGTATCAACCTTTGATAAGGCTCGTAAGGCGAAACCGGTCAGGATTTTAATAAATAATGTGGAATAAGTATATAGTAGTATATATAAGTATATTTTCATTGAAGATGTGTAGCTAGTTCCACCAAGTGCCATCAATCAACAGTATAAGTAGTTTTAAGAGTGATTAGCTGTTTCTATGCGTCATTTATGGACTGCAAGCCACAGGAATTGATTTCTCAGATAAAAAGTTTCTAACTGTCTCTGTGCTACATTTCAACCAGCTCTCAAACAACCAATGGCAATTCGTTGAATAGAACGATAAATGTATGACATTTAACGCGTATTACATGCGTTGCCAATTGTCATATACATACGTCAAATCCCATACATTTGTTACTCCATTTTACAATACCGCTTCGGCCACCAATTTCGAAAGAAGAATTATATTTCTTCGTTCTAAACTGGTTTCGATAAAAGAATAATATTTCTTCTTCGAAACTCGTCTCGATACAAGAATGATGTTTCTTCTTTCTAAAATTTTATGCAAGGCCTCTTCGAGTGGGGGCCAGATCGAGAGATATAGCCCTGATAGGGAGAGTTGGGAGGGGATCCGTTTAGCCGTTAAAAGATGCACAATCATTGATTTTTAATATTAGGATATAACATTTAATGATTTTATATATACAGGCAGAATGTGAAATGGACTAAAATAATATTAGAGTGGTATCCAAAGGACGGTAACAGAAGCAGAGGGCGACAAAAGAAACGCTGGGAAGATGACATTAGAAGAGTTGCCGGTCCAGAGTGGATGGATAGCGAGATAGATGGAAGTCTTAAGAGGAGGCCTTTGTCATAGGACAAGCTGTTGATTAAAAAAGAAAACCAAGCCGATCGTCAACTTGTTAACTTTTTTGAACATTGTAATATTTTAACAGCAATAAAGTCTTATTTATTATTAATCTACAGGTTTATGTGTACAGTGGCGAGGGGTCCCTATAATCCGATTCCGGCCGGCTTCCCAATGGGTTCCATCACGGAGGACAGAATATGATTAAGTAGCGGAGATGCCATAGTCAAATTTCTTTTAAGAAAAACGCGTGACCAAATGCGGGTGGGAAGGGAGACGCGGGGGGCATGACGTCATACCTCGTCCCCGTCTCCATCTAGTGCGTCATAGCGAAACCGAACAGAAACAGACCTTGTCATTTTTGTTATATAGTTTGACTATTCGCCACTAAGCGCTACACAGAACTCTAGAATAATCTATTATTAGGTAAATACTTTCTAAAAATAAGGCGCCATCTTTCGGTTTATAGCAAAATCATTTAGGGGGCTGAATGATTTGGCCTTATAACGACAGATGGCCCAATTTATTTTATAAATAAAATAACATTTTTGAAATTGATAATAAACTCGGGCGAGATTATTGTGATGAAATTTTCATAAAATGAAATGAGTTATTATTACAACTAGTATACATGTAAGACAAGGTTACTTATTTCTTCTCTACGCCAGATGGTTCTGTAATGACATATTTTTCAAAAATATTAAAATTTAAATATAGTGGACTTACTGATGAAATGTTATACCCTTAAAATGTTTAAATAGTTTATCTATAAACTTTGTGCATCCTTGTACTGTACACTTCATTCTTAAACCAGGTTAAACTTATTTTTATCGTTGAACTTTTGACCAAAAATGACAACTGAACGCAAGGACGTTTCACTAGAACTAGATGGTGACGTCACAGACCAATTGAGTCGTTTTGACATATGGAAGGCTCGCGACTCGATTGCCTTGCATCATCTCCGCTATCATTTCCTTCTCCATGGGTTCCATAGTGCATAAGAGACTAGATCGAAGACGGTTTCATTTCCAGAGGCTTTTCTTTTGCAAATTTTTACCCCTTGCCACCGCAGGATAACAAAACTTTGTCTTCAGAGAATTAACTACTTAAAATTTCATTTTTACGTTAAAATAGTGGTTGGTAGGTTCAGTCAACACATAAAGTTCAAATGGAGTAGAACTTAAATTAATTTTCTGTTAGTATTTCAGCTCCACAGGTAAGCCGCGAGCGCTGCCAATTTGATTACTTCTACATTTCGTTTTTTTTTTGTATAGTTTTCATTACCCCCAGTTATTTTTAACTATTTTATTTCAATATTCTTACGTTATTTCACTCGGAACATTTTAATCTTAATTTTTATATCGGGAATAGGTTCCAGTGGCTCGTGGGTACGGATCGGGGAACGTTTCGGCGTGGTGACGGAGAAAGAATACAAGTATCACCACCCCATCTCATCCGAAGTGTGTCGTAAGAGGCGAATAACGGATAAATACGCAGACGATACCACTGCGAGAGGAAGAAAGCTGAAAATAAAACCCTGGGTCTGGTCAGCGTGGAAACGGTAGGAGAAAGCCTCCCAACGTTGGGAGAGGCCTATGTCCAGCACTGTATTGTAATTGACAAATTAATTGGGTCGTGGAAACGGGAACAGTATTCACGTGACCAGAGCTGCGGATAACAGCTAGTTTATTAATATTTTTGTCGTCTGATGTCCCAGTCTGCAGTCACCCATCCTAATAGCAACCGCGCCTATGTAGCTTAACCTACTGATCGTTTCCTGAACAGTGAACGCATTTGGTCACCAGCGCTTTGTTACTACTCTTCTAACTGCGAGTTCGGGTGATCTCCGTATTTTCCATGAAGCGACTACCATCTGACCTCCTAAAGCCAGTGGCGATATCGAAGTATTACAATTGGATATAGACTTTTTAGGGTTCTAATTACCCGTAGCGACTACCATAGATGTTTGTATGACAACCAGGACCAACGGCATAACGTGCTCTACGAGGCACAGCAAGACCAAATACACATTTTCATGCATACAAATATTTGCACTGAGCGGGAATCGAACCCGCGCCTCCTGCGTCGCAATACATCGCTCTAACACTAGGTACAGCACAGAGACTGTCCATTATAAAAAAAAAGACGGGTTGCACTCTGGGAGTGCCGGCAGAAAAGAAAATGTTTTCACTTACATTTTCTTTTTTGTTTCTTCGTTATATACATAGAAAAAGATAAAAAAGAACATACCATACCATACCTATAATATAGCGCTATTCATAGAATCTATTACTTATTTTCTGCTAATTTTCTGTCAGAAGAAATTAATGAATTATAAAAAGAAAAAATAATCACAAAAAATAATAAATTACAAAAAGAAAAAAATATCATAAAAAGTAATAAATTACAAAAAGAAAAATTAATCACCAAAAGTAAAAAATTATAATAAGAAAAACAATCACAAAAAATCCCTGAAGGCCAGGTGGTTTGAACCCGATACTATCTGAAACTATAAGGACTTACAGTCGACGTGCTTACCGTTTAAGCTACGACGCCGTCGAAAAACAATCACAAAAAATCCCTGAAGGCCAGGTGGTTTGAACCCGATACTATCTGAAACTATAAGGACTTACAGTCGACGTGCTTACCGTTTAAGCTACGACGCCGTCCATTGTAAGTTGCAAAATACATAGTCTTTACCTAATCTTGTATGACGTCAGTCGACGGTTACGGTTCAAAGGTCAACTAATCCTGACGCTTCCTTAACATTTTACACCCACCCAACGCCGCTAAAGAAGTTTTCACTTCAAAAAACAATACGATAACAAACACACTCCCACTTTCAAGCCAATTAATTAAAATTTAAAAACTCCATTTCGCACAGCCCTGCCACCTCGCCCCAGGGTTGTGCGTAACTAATTGATGCGTTAATAATTCACATGTTGTTGTCTCGTTTTTTCATTTCCAGTTCATAATGGGCGCGCGTTCGCGGAGGACAGGGTAGGAAGATTTATTAGGCATTTTGTTTTACACACCGTACTTGGTTAAATGTCGGGAACAATTCGCGGGTAATCTGTTTGTTTAATGAAATTATGGTTACAATGTTTAGGCTTGTCCTGCTTTGCTAACTGTACTGACGGCACAGAAACTCTCTGTACTTACAGGGTCGGCAACACGAGTGTGACTCCCGTGGTATGTGTTTAATATCGAGAGCGAATCCCGAAAGTAATTGATGATCAAACGAACTTACCTGTACGTGAAGTTCGATCATAATTACTGGAAGGGATTCGCTCGAAGATATAAGCATCCCTCCCGCCCTAACACGTCCATAGGCCTCAGTAACCACTTCCTTGGATCCACTAAGTGGCATTAAAAAAGAGGCGGGTTGGCGCTTATAACATTACTAGCCTGAGTATCCTGACCTAATATATTTCTACGATCCTGACGGACGCTTGCGGTCCGATTCACACATAAAAGTCACAGACTATGATTGAAAATACTGCATGAGATAGTGGTAAGGCCCTTTTGTTTTATACCACTTAGGACGTAGACAAGCATACGAACCACCTGACGGAAAGTATTTACCGTGGCCTATGGACGTGTGCAACACCAGACGAGTCACACTCGTGATGCCGACCCTGTAAACACAGAGAGTTTCTGTGCCGTCAGTGTATAAGACAAAGCAGTAATAGCCTTTGGTCTTCCTACTGACAGCACAAAAATTCTCCAGTGAGCTCTGGCTACCCTACTCACCGAGAACACAAAACGAGGTTATTATAGCCGCGGTATTCTGTAGGCCGGAGGTAAAATAAGGGTAGTGCTGTAATCATATTATTATTAACTAGTTTATTATCGCGGCACCACCTGCACTGGTAGAGTTATTAATAAATAATGTTGGTATCAGCCGGAGGCGCCTAAGGCTGTTTCGATTTACATTCTTTCAGAAGCAGAATGGCTTGTTTTTGTATTGTGTTGTTATTTATTCATGTTGGGGAAAAATAATGTATGCAATTTCAAGTAATGTTAGGAACATAGACAGAAATAGGTTCCTACCTAGAATTAAAACAGAGTATTAACATAGTCATATGTTTATTCTGTGCTTTTTTTTTATTTGTAAGTTTGTAATGAATAGGCTTAGAAACTACTGGGTTGATTTAAAAAATTATTTCACTAATAGAAAGCTACATTCTTCATGAGTAACATAGGCTATATAGGATTTTCAAAAAGTTGAAGGTTCCGTACGACATCCACGAAAACTTTTTTGCCACCCGTGTGAAGCCAGGGCGGGTCGCTAGCCTCCAATAAAAAATAATTTAAGATATATTTCTACAACTTCCAACATCTTGCAGATTCAATTTTCACGGCAATAAACGCGAAAACAAAAGATTCCTTTTTTATTTTAATTAAAACGGAACATTTCTAAGTGATCCTTTTATTTCTCAATAAGCCCTCGGTATAGGGCTTCCACTGTATAACAATAGGTACTAATTGTGAAAAGGAAATCGTGTTCCAATCACGTGGCTCCACAGAAGAGCCACTTTTAACATTGGAAATATTTTTTCAAACGCGTTCGTAGGGGGCCGTTTTCAGCGAAAGTGCGACATCGCTCTGACATAGTCAATTTTGGGGCTACGCGGGTCAATGGGGTATAAAAAGACGCGTCTTAGCGAAGTAAACAAGACGGTATAAAAAATTGAAATACTTACCTTTTTCGAATATGTGCAAAAATGTCGAAAAATTACTTGATTTTTTTGCGACTTCACAATTTAAATCGACGATATCTCGAAAACGAAAAGCGATATCGACAAATGAAAAAAAAAATGGTATTAAGTTGGGCAACAGTTTGCAAAAAACGGAATCTCGCTATCTGTAATGGTGTTGGAGAAAGCTTTACCTTTATGCGGCGGGGTGTTCGCGGCGCGCGGCACTCGCTTGTATGTGAATGTAATGAATTTCGAGTACTAGTAAGTTTAATATTTTTTTATAAGTTGCAAGCCTTGACGTTCTTAGGCCCATATTTTAGAATGTCGCTCAGCTGAATCGCAATTTATCGGAGGAAAAATTGTATAGACAATCTGCCAGACAGCCTGTCAAATTGAACAATATGTGTATACAATCTTTCCCCAGATAAATCGAGGTTCAGCTAAGTGGCAGTCTAAAATACGGGTCTTAGATTACAAAAAAAAATGTTTTAATAAATATGAATGATAAGATTTTATTATATTAATTTCTGTTTCCACAGACTATTAGCCCGTTTATAAAAAATCCATTTGGTTAGAGGGTCCTTGCCCCCTATTATGTGGGACCAAAAATCATGTTTGGCGAAATGTGGGTGTGTGTGTTACATCCCTGCCTGCCCTTTACACAATGACAGGCGAGTCGACGACCTACAGATGCATGAATTTAAAAAATATTATGTACACTTCAACCAACGATTCTGTGAAATGGTCAAAATAGGAACTACGGTTGTCACTGTCAAATGTATACTGTTTTATTCCAAATCAAAGATGATTAAGCACGATTTGACGTTCTTCAAAGGAAAGTGGCGGCCTCCTTCAGTTCACGGGAATGTTGGTTTTACTATAATTCTATAGATTGTGTATCAATCAATCAATTAGCCCACTGCAGTCCACTGCTGGACATAGGCCTCTCTCAACGTGTGTAGTAGGTACTAAGCGCATTACTCAAACCCCATCCCCTGCAGTGAACACCTTCAGCAAAACAGGGCTAGATTAATGAGTTTCACACTCTGAGGAAATCAAATACATTCAAGGAGATCGCACCTAGTTTTACCGTTTGTATTGATCAGACAAATTGTAAGTTGATTAAAATAGGAAAATGAATGCCCAGGTGGGACTCGAACCCACGATCTTTCCCTTACAGGGGGAATGCTCTGACCACTGAGCCACCGGGCCACACCTGAAGCTATCCAAATTCTCCTATACTACCGTCTTAGGGCGACGGTGGGAGGCATCTACCGACATTCATACGAAATATTCACTTTTTCACATTCATTCACTTTTTCCTATCTTAATCGATTTGAAAAGTTAGCATAGTAAATGCTTCAAAATTTAATTCAAATTGTAAGTTGTTTGTTAAAGTAAACATGCGAATATTGCACTGCGACCCACAGACGGCGTGCGCTTTAGTCGGTTCGAGTCCGAGATAACCTCCCCCTCCGGCTCCGGCAGAGGTGAGGTTAATAAAGAAAAAAGAAACGATCGTGTTGGTGCCCGGTGGATGAGAATAGCACCTGCCAAAAATTTTGGTAGGTGCTGTTCATAGACATGGCTGGGTTCCATTCGCTCAGTTGCTATTCGGCTGGGTGCTCTAGGTGGACTACACCAAATATATAGGGGTCAACCCATCCCTTCCTACGAGTGTCGTAGAGGGTGACTGAGGGATAGGGCTTTCTCGATTCGACAGTAAACATACAGTATATAACTAAGTGCTCGCTTGACGATAGTAAGCTTACTCCTGGGACCGACAATCATAGTTAGCAAAATGTAGGTACACCTCTGTCTACCCTTTCGGGGATTTACGGGCGTATGTTTTCATACTAATATTATAAATGTGAAAGTAACTCTGTCTGTCTGTCTGTCTGCATGAAACGCTTTCACGCCTAAACCACCGAACCGATTTTGATGAAATTTGGTTTAGGGATAGATTAGACCTTGAGAAAGGACATGGGCTATGTTTGGTCGCAATAACCGATATTCACGCGAGTGGAGCCACTGGCAAAAGCTAGTGTACGATTATGGTTCGTTAGAATGCGTTTAACATACCGCGTTATTTTTTCGTGGAATACAAAAAAAGAAAAGGAATTAAAAAATTAACTTCAAAAACTAAAAAGTATAATATAACTTAATCAAGGTTTATTTATTACTACTCTTACGCAAACCTATGCTCAGGATTCTTTTCTAGAATCCTTCGCTTCACTCGTGGTCCAAAGAAGCCCCTACCGTGAAAATATTATTTTGCTCCCTTGCCATAAAATCTACTATTATTATATATTTTTTTATTAATCTACTTACTAATAATACAAACACGAGACAAATGAACATTCGTCCACATTTAGTTTTAAGGAGTTGTTATTGCAAATTGACGTCTGGAATATGTCGCAGTGGAGTCTTTTGCGCCGTTTCTTGCCAACAAGCTCCTTGGGAAGTGGCGATAAACTTAAATAGAAACACAATATAACTACGTTATATTATGTGGAATAAATGCATTGAATTGGAATTTTGTGTTTAATCAAAACATCGTTTCTGTTTAAACGTATGTGGCTTACATGCTAATAGCAACAAAATACCACGCAGGTGGTCTATTGTGAGTTATCTGAATTAGCAGTAACAATGACGCTCGCCGGAAGGTATTTACCAATTTAAAAGAACTTATTGGAAAGATTTAGCTGATAAAGTTCTAAAGGAAAAACACATCGCCCCCACATCTATTTCAATCTATAGTCAACTCAAAAACTATTGTTTAAGTTCAGGCTTTATGTTTTTACCTGTCGCATTGTTTCACACTTGTATTTATTGTGGTGCTTAAATAAGACGGGGAACAATATACCCCTATCTCGCTTGCAAAACATTTTGTTAGCACGCTTATATTTTGAGCAAGCCTTTCTAGGAAGTCACTAGAGTGCGGACAGCATTTACTAGAATATTTTATTAATGTTGTTTCTTACAAATCTAACTATCAGTTCACATGAAAAAAATTGCAATATTCTATAACAATCGACAGTAAACATACAGCTACTACGACTAAGTGTCCGTTTGACAGCAATAGGGTCGCCCCCTATTACGTGGGACCGAAAAACATAGATGGCAAAATGTGGGTATTAATACACCTCTGCCTATCCCTTCGCCGATTTACAGGCGTGAGTAAATATGTTTATTTTGAAATGCTTTTATTTAATTTTTAAGTAAGAGTAATATAATAAATATTTAAATGTTTTATTGAACTTGTGTACTTAACATTACTTACATTAAAGTCGGAAAGAGTGAACGCCCGATACCCAACTTAAACCCGGGACCAGTTCAATACAGGGGCTTACGCTGTACATTATGTTTATGGCTCTCAGTGGCGAAGGGGACAATTTTTAAAAGGAAAGCCGGTAAAAACACCCATTGGGAAGCCAGTAGGAATCGGGTTACAGGGACCACTGATAGCTCTATCTCGCGTTCATACTCTTAGCTGAATAATTGTTGGGTTCAGGGGATGTATGGGCACTACAATTTCTCCTCTTGTTGTGGCCTCTATATGATAATGGCAACAAAATATCACGAAGGTGGTCTATTGTGAGTTATCTAAATTAGCAGTAACATAGAACAATGACTCTCATCCAAGGGTATTTGCAAATTTAAAAGAATTTATTGGAAAGCTTTTAGCTGACAATATTCTAAACAAAAAACACATCGCTCCACATCTATTTCAATCTATAGTCAACTCAAAAACGATTGCTTAAATTTAGGTTTTATGTTTCTACCTGTCGCATTGTTTCATACTTGTATTTATTGTGGTGCTTATGATAAGCAGCAAACAATTATATTAGCACGCTTACAGTTTGAGCAAGCCTTTCTAGGAAGCGACCAGAGTGCGGACAGCATGTTCTAGAATATTTTATTAAAGTTATTTCATAGGAAACTAACTTTCAGTTCAGTAAGATTACTAGGTGATGCCCCCATGGGAAGCTTTTCCCGGGATAGGAAATATCCTCTGTGGTATACTAGACTATAATCTATACCTGGACTAAGTTTCAGCTAGATCCGTTCAGCCCATAAATCGTAATTGAATAATCTTCAGAAACTTTCACATTAATAATATTTGTAGGATAGGATTAGATCAATGGGTGTACACTGTACAGGGCCCGATCAACACTATTTATCTACTTTTTAGGTATCTACTGATAGTAGTAGTAATGTGAAGACTGCGATCTGCAATATTGATGAGAGTATGGGAGCGCCTGTATAGTTATATCTGTCAATGTACAGTACTAAATATTATGATCTGAAAAGGTGGCTAAGTATAGGCCTCAGTAGCGCAACTGTAGCGTTGGAGGCCCTCCGGAGCGTAATGAAAGCCTTAACAAGGGTGAAGATCCTTTGACATCATCCCTTAAGAACGAGGCAGCATGCCAAACGGTAGTTTCCGACAGTGCCGGCGGATGCCGAAGGATCCCTATCTTTGCCGATATTAATAATATGATTGCAAAGGAAGAGCAAAGTAACACTACGGTTTTGTGTTCAATAAATCACCACGCGCAGGCAAGATAATCACGCCGTACAGAGAGCAGGCAGTTAAACTTAATAATGTACTTAGGTACTTAACATCTACCTAATGAATGTTTGAATCCTCATGTGTCATCTAAGTGGGTAGGTATAACCCAACGATAATTTATGGGATAGTAAATAGCCTAATTGATACCTAATTGATACCTGATCAGCTTGAATCATCATTTGATTAGAGTAAGGCGCTTATTTGAAACAGAAAAATGCATTACATTATGGAAAGATGTACCAACATAATTATGTGACACGTCAACTACTTTAAGAATGTACCTGGGTAAATCTAGGACATATTGGTAAGCCGTTTAAGTGGATATACATTTTCATTGTATACAAAATTAAGTACCCATAGGAAAACTTGCAACAGGTAATAAAATAAAATCCAACATCAGTTTCATTAGTGATGAGCAGTTACCATAAGTGACTCTCATCTTATTTTGATAGATTTACTCAGTTGTAGTTATACTTAACTTTATTTAATTACCAACATATAATTGAATATATTACCAATAACAATTAATATATGATGTGATTCGATTTTGTAGAACCTTTTATCTGTCACATAGCACATGTCTACAGTTTGCTATACCTAACTTATGTAGTTTACTTATTATACAAGTATATTTAAATAAAAAATATAAGCCGTAAATTACCACATGGCCACTAAACAAGTCATATTAGAACATCAATATTCAACTTTGCTAAATACGGAAAATAATTATTTGTTCACGATAGTATCCACTACAGGTCTTTAAAATTGTCGATAGAGCTTGAAATCTCATGCTCATGCGCAGGTAACGAGGACATTGTTTAGCCGACCTAATCACTCCGGGTTCAAAGGACCACATTTGGTTCAATTAACTAATGTTCGATGAAATACATTTTCACTTCTCATGCTCTGAAAGTGCTTATTTGTGCAGGATATAGGCTGCACAAAATCGAATTTTGTGCACAAGGGCATTAACGTATCTACTCATAAATGTATCTATATTAAGGCAAAGAAAATGAGCCATACAGCCTAACACAATAAGAAGTTCATAGATAGAATTTGTTATTTTATAACATTCACTTTAATTTATTTTGCCTTATGTGTTTTTTAAGACTTAAATACCGTTAATATGCCCGGAAAAACAATTTCCTTCAGTATCCAAAACTGTTCTAATTTTACTTTGAATTTTAATTAAAGAAATGTTATACTACTGTTTTATTTCCTCGCAATCGAAGTGAAAAGCAGAGTTTATAACTCGTCCACAAAACCATTTTTATCCTCGACATTACTATCAGCCCTCGCCTCCGGCTCGGGCTGCTAAAAGTCTCGGATAAAAATGGTTCGTTTTGTGCACTTGTTGTAAAATCTACTATTTCCTTACAAAACTGATAACGAAGTCTTTCTTATCTTCACCCTTTCGGAATGAATAGTAGGACGCGTCCGCAACAACAAAAGCTAATTAGGGTTACCTGAAATGCTCCCTCCACTTTAAGAGTCCAGGAGTGCGCTGCTGTTTGTCTGGTTTTCATTTGCTGTTGAACCATGGACGGCGTAAGTCGTGACATTGTCAGTGTACCGCTAGTGCGATCATCGGACGACAACCTAAGCGAAGGACTCTCCGTAATGGCAAGCACCCTCGGGAGCACGGCGTGCCATGACTGGTGCATCAGCGAGGAAATCACTCTGTGCCAGAAAGTGAATACGACGAAAGAACCCATGCGCGAATCTCATACAGCTATGCCCGAGGAAAAGTGTGACTTGCCGAAGCTACCACCCTCAGGTGACCTATGCATATTTCAAACACCAGTGTCGCAGAACATGGAACGGACCATTGAAATAACAGAATATGATGAAGACCACGTACAGCTCATTTCTAGTGATGAAGGTGAGCAGATTGAAGTAGATGACCTTCCACAGCCTACTATCACTATTGAGAGTTTTGATGAAGACGAACTAGAAATTTCATCTAAATATCAACCTGGCGTGCGAAGCAAAGTGAATGGACAAGTGTGTAGTGTAGTGCGACATGTAGACATTAAACGGACTATCCAAATTATTGAATATCATGAGCTTGACTCTAGTGACGAAGAAGACGAGATTAAAGTAGTTTTAACAACACAGCCGAAAATTATTGACCACGTACAGATTCTATCCAGTGAAGAAGATGAAGAGATTGATGTAGGCCTCGAATTACAGCCTAATATCACATTCGAGAGCTTCAATGTCGAAGATACATCAATTGTTGACTTATCTGACAATGACTCAGATATTAGTGGGAACATCGTAGGCTACGAAGATCGAAACATTCCGGGAACTTTGATGAACTCCGATTTTCATCCTCCAACTAAGATTATTGATCACGTACAGATTCTATCTAGTGATGAAGATGAAGAGATTGATGAAGTAGGTCTGGAATTACAGCCTAATATCACAATCGAGAGCTTCGATGTCGATGAGACATCTATGGGTGACTTAACCGAAAATGACTCGGAGATTACTGAGGACGTCGTAGACTACGAAGATCGAAACATACCTGGAACTGATATATCTCAGTTCATTTCCTCAAAATATCCTGCGATGTTGGAGGGTGACTTAGATTTTCACCATTTGATGGGGACAGAAAATTTACGTCAACGACAAACATTCTGTCGAGAATCGGTTCGGGCAGAGATGGAGAAATTTTATAATGAGAGTTGGGGCGGCGAAATCTTTGATCACGAGAAAATATTAAAACATATGCCACGTAAGTTATTTCTGAATATCATTATACTATAACTAGCTGTGCTCTCTGTATCTTGCCCGTAGTTTCTAGGCCCTAAGTATGTTTATACACCTTCTAGAACTACAAGGTAGTTACGCAATATGTAATTTTAGCCTAAAAAGCACTTTTTAGGTTTTCTTAGAAAATTATTTTCTTTTCATACAGTATCAGACTTTTAGAGATTAATGTGTCACACTCCAAAGCAGCAAATAAACAGCCAAAAAAATTGTTCCAGTGCCAAATGTTGAGAACCATTCGCTGGGCAAACAAAGGTCACTATAGCTGAATTTGCTGTGTGCTTGTTGCCTTGGTGTGTGGATGAAGGGGCAGATACTGCAGTTTAATCATTCATATGACTTTCCGTTGGCCCCCTGGCAATAATATGTCCATCGGACTGAAGTTTTGATACCGAATCAAACATAGTTCACTTATCAAATATTTAAATATAGCCCTTTCACCCATTTTTACATTACCTACACAAGATTTCCTAAGTGCTTATTTATTGTTTCTTGATTAGATTTCATCCATTTAAAATGTTTTTAACGGCACTCATATCTTAAGTAATGATAATGACCCTATTTGACTACTAATTTACCTAATTAGCATATTAACGAAGTGTCTTTATTTCAGGTGACAAGCATTTATGGGTGATTGACGAAAGGGATAGACTGCGTGACGAGAGCACAGTCACGTAAGTATTTCATTTGTTTCTGTTATATTGTAGTTGAAATAATATAATAGATGTGAAAGAAACATTTAACTATTATAAATTTATGTTTGACAATTTGTACATACGTATTAATTAATGATAGAACCGTTTAAAAAAGTAAACGCGCGAAAACTCGTAAGACGTAGCTGTCTTACGAGGTCTTGCACGGTTTACGGTTTTTGTTTTTAATTTTAGTGTTGTGACTATACTGTCTTAGGTTGTCACATTTTAATCGTAAGACGTTCATCTTTGCTCGTCACTTTTGTTACATTTTATTAAAATATTTAAGTAACAAAGATAACAAAACATGATAACCACACTACTGAACTGAAAGTATTATAATATTTCGCTTTGATTGATAGTTATTCAAACAAAAGTAAACTTTATTGTTGAAATTAAAAGTAAAAGTCATGGTTGCTGGTATCCCCGGCGATACTTCTACCGTCCAAACGAGTGCTCTTGTAATATAGTTGTTGTCACAGGTGCAGTAGCGTAGCTATGGGTGGGCAAAGGATGCTATGCACCGGGGCCCCCAAGCTCAGAGGGCCCCGTGAGCTCGGCCACTGAGCCCAAATTAGCAAACCTCATACAACTAACGAACATATCTTACATTCGGAATTATAAATTGGTTGCAACACAACTCCAATCAGGGCAACTTATTTGGTTGAACTTGTAGGGAATTGTGTTTGTGCAGTATTGTCACCTATTGTCATTACGTTTACAGCCACTGAGCTTTGGGGCCACCTGAGCTTCAGGAGACCCGGCTCCCTGGCTCAGTGGCTAGAAAGGCCTCACGGTGACATCTCGTAACGGCTGACGCAGGTGATCTCCGGGCACGGGTGCTTCGGAGACTAGGTACCTATGTAGGATCCAGAAGGAACCAACGACCTAGTGCTATCACTGTGATGCGAGCTAGGCCTCAGGGCTATGCATGAGGACCGAGTGCCCGGCCGAGGTGGGTCCTCTTGGCGGCCCTAGGAGTGGGACTTTTCTCGCTCAGCGCGCTGCGTACAGCGATGAAGCGATACACAAGCTCGTGGGCTGCCACCGCTTACTTCTGCGAGCAAGTAATACTCGAGAACGAGGCGGCACGACCGGCGATGCACGGAGACGACCGCGGGGGTCGGAGGTCGCTCAATGACATGCCTGCGGGAGTTTTTGCAACCAAAATAAAAATTAAAACATGAGGGCCCCGTATTTATTTTGCACCGGGGCCCTTAGTCTTCTAGCTACGCCACTGCACAGGTGATACAACTGGTGAATTGGTTTAGAGGCTGGCTGGTGAAATGCGATACGGGTCGAAAGTAAAGATACGACTATTCTTTTGTAACTTGAATCTACTATTCTCACAACCGATTTAAGACACTCCAACCCTAGACTACATACGGGGATAGGCAGAGGTTTATTCCCTTGCGTCGGCATTCGTTACAGAACTTTAAACATCATAATAACTTGTGCACCCATTTGCTTCACAGTTGTGACCACTGTGATCTGCCCGGGCACCGAGACGACACCTGCCCCACGAGGACACCTGTGGGCTACGTGTGCGGCGATACTGGCCATCTAAAGCCTAGCTGTCCTATGAAGAACTGTCTTATTGTAAGTATCACCTATACATTTATGCACTTTGATTTTATACTTGTTTTGGAACTGAATATCTTAACGTGGTGTTATCTGACGTGAACCTCATAACACAAGTCATTTAATTTTTCTGTATTAGTACAATACAGTTAGTTGAATTGACGGGCAAACATAGAAAAAATTCAAGAAGGCATAACGCACCGGATCGAATAACAAGCAAAACGAAATTAAGACTGCCTGTGAGTTCCCTCAAAGATTTCCGAAATAACATTGCTACTAAGAATCATTTCTATGTCAAATCCTAACTTTCTTGGAGTATAAAGTTAAAAGTATAGGGCAAAGCATTTAATTTAAACTAGTGTATTTTTCTACCATACTGTACTGTACTTACACTCAAAAAAAATCGAAGCATTGCAGTATGACCAGTTATTGGATTTTTGTGGGCTTCATCTACCCGTATCGGCTGCCATAGGTGTTCGTATGGCAACCGGGACCGACGGCTTAACGTGCTTTCCGAGGCACAACCAGACCATTGCATACAAATATTTGCATTGAGCGGGGATTGAACTCGAGCCTTCTGCGTAGCAGCCGCGTTCACTACCGACACGTCACAGATGCTGTCTTCCTATCCCTGTTACCTGGCAGAACAACTATGGGAGTTTCCCTGTATTGGGAACATGGACCGAAAAACTTTCATTACTTTCAATTTTTCTAAAATAACGAATTTAGTAATAACATAATATGTTTGGTTGTTACAGATTGACAACAACGCCCCTCACGAAAGGTGCGACCAGTCCAAGGACCAATACCGCTCCATATACTCCCCCACAACAAGTACCTCTATCACAAACAAGGAGGAACCAAACGAGCATACTCCTCAAGAGCACTCACCAGTCTGGACTCCACACAGAAACTACCCTTCCAAACGTCAGTTGACACCATCACCGACCCACGCGTCACAAGTCGAAAAGAAAAAGAAGATCACGCCCCATCATGAGGACACTGAAAGGCTCCTTTTCTACATTTACTTCTGATGCATTGACACGGCTCCAAGAGCCTTTTCAATAAATGACAAGTCCAGCTCGGAAGAAAATGAGGGAACTCAAGAACGGGCGCCATTGTTCTTGTCTAATGTATAAAAGATAACTTAGTAATTAAATATAGTTTTAAGTAGGCGCCTATCAAAGGCATAATTTAGTGTAACGACACTTCACTGTGTGTTTAAATTATAAATAAACTTCTTAGTGTAAAGCATTTATATCTTTCATTTTTCACCCTTGCATACATGCACACATACTAACCTCGGTTTGCTTAGGTATTTATTTAACTAAAAGTACTTGAGATTTTTTTAAACTCAGTTTAAATATACAACCAAATTCGAACCACTAGTTTAAGCAGTAGTTTATTTATGTTTTCACTGACATCGAGATTAGTTATCTTAACAAATCGTGTTATACCAGACCGTAATAAGTATATTTTTATCAAAAAAAATAAACCGACTTATAGAACCAAAACGCACTATAGGTAAAAAGAAATAAAATACAAATTTAATATAAGCCAAAAGATAAAAATTCGCTTTGTACTTTTTCTTCTTTTTTTTGCACACTCCGACTAGTGTGTCTTTTTGATATAATCATACTTATCGCTCTCTCTCTCTCTCTCTTTTTATTAAAATAGCCCATCAATCATACAAGACAGCGATATATTAAATGAGATGAAACATGTATCCCAAAGTAGGAAATGTGCATCGAAGTATAGTAAAAAAATTAACGTACAAAAATTTTGAAAGTAAACAACAAATATAATTGATATCAATGCACATGATTTAGCACCCATATTATTCTTTTTTAGAAAGTCTTATTTATGGGACAGATCGCAGGATACTACTTGGGTATTCTCTGATCTTTTTCAAGCATTCGATTGTGTTGACCATCAAATACTCTTACTCATGTTATGTGGATAAGGTTTTCATAAGAAATTCATAAAACTACTAGAATCTTACTAAACGGATAGGTTTCACACTGCTGATGTGAATAACGTTAAGTCAAATGGGTCAAATGCCAAAATAGGTGTACACCAGGGACCAATCCTAGGTCCTTTCACTTTCTTGGTTTATCCATGACTTTCAGGTATTTATGTGGTCGAGGAACAAGCTGACATATTTTTTTTTGCAAATGATAACATCGGTAATATTCCAAGCAGTCCGGTGCCGTGCTCTGTTGGCTGTCGGTTGAGTAGAATAGGGCCACCCCATCGCGTCCTGTGGGTGTTGTAGTAGGTGACTTAGGGATAGGGCATGTTCTCCATGCGACAGTAAACATCCAGCCCATGAATATGAGCCCCCTAATAAGTGGGATCGATTATCATAGTTGGCAAAATGCGGGTGTTAATACATTTTGTAATTACACTTGGGATTTTCAAGTGTGAGTATATGTAGTATATGTATATATGTAGTACAGAAGCAAAATATGTAAATAATATTTTGAATGACATCTCCGTTGGTTTTCTGCAAATTTCTGCAAACTTACTATTGAAAAGAAAGCACAGCATTAAAAAGCACTCTCTTAACATATAACAATATTTCAACTGTAGCTTCTCAATATATATCCGAAAACAAAAAGTGTGTCACAAAAATAATAGGTAAAAGGCTGTTAAAAGCACGCTTTTATTAAAAAAATCTGTTGTTATAAAACGATAATAATAATTTTATGCAAGGGCTGTGCTCATGTTATATGCTTGTAGCGATACAAGCAACAGAAAGCAAGAGAAAATAGAGAAAGAACTGCTGTGCTAAGAGGTCGGCGACAAAAAAATACAACCACTATACAAAGACTCATTTTCTTACATTATGGTACGTTTGATGTTTAGAGAAGTAGTTTTCCGTCAGTCCGCATGTTTCCTTACATTTTAGCGCCGGCTCGGATCCAAAAATATATAGGATCACCATGAATGACACCACATTTAGAAAAATAAATATTCTGATAAAGACCACTCAAACTGCTCTTTTGAAAGCCATTGTTCCATACATCGGCATAGCATTACATTATCAATCAATATTGTTATATTATGTGAAGTATAACTATTCAGCTGTATTCAATTAATTTTCACTATACTGTAATTTTGATTGCTAGCACAAACAAAGTAGGCACGTTTTCACAGGAAACAAATTCAAAGAAAAATTACAGAGTTTTGAGGTTTTCCCTCTGCTGACGCACCTGGTTATAGAATTTCTGAGGCTGACAAATCAAAAGTAGGTGCGACATACAGTAGAATCAGCTATATATACATATTTATTATGTATATATTTATGTATATATATTTATATTTATGTATATATTTATGTATATATATATATCAAAGGGAAGTAGCAAACGCGTCATATTAACCGAACGTCATAAATAGCATATTCTTAAAACATTACGTAAATAACTTGTAATTTACTTTTCAGTAAGAAGAAGAGTAATAGAAATAAGCTCACTTGTCTCTATCAAAAAAAAAAAAATATCTGATTCAAAAATATACTGATGTGCCATTTCCGAAGGTATTAGTTATGTCAGTCACTATAACCGGACGCAATTCATTAACAATGGGATAGGGCTGTTTAACTGTAACATCAGACAGATATTTACGGTCCAGACTCAGCCTCAGATGCATAGCTCAAGCCAACAATAGTGCCCGGAATACGGCGATAGGCTCACCCCCTATAACCTTACTTTAGCACTACGACTTACAGAAGGCGTGCGTTTTAGTCGGTTCGAGTCCGACTTAAAATCGCCCTCCGGCTACGGCGGGGGGTTTCCGAGGAGATTTTGCGCACGTTAAAAAACACCCCTATTACGTGGGACTGGGACTGGATGATAAAGGCAGGCTTATATGTATGTATGTATGTATAATAAACGACCAGTCATTTTATCAGACTATATGAAGTCACTATATCCGACCCAGTTGCAAAAATTGTTTGTGTAAATCAAACTATTCTGTGGGATTACGCCTTACTAAGCGGTTGTTCAATACAAGCGCAATCTATGCAAACAAGCGGACTGACGGAAGAATGTAACATAATGTAATGAAATGAGTATTTAGAAATACATACATATGCTCACATCTATGTCCCTCCGGGGTAGGCAGAGACAACAGCCCGCCATTTGACACTATCCTAACATTTCACTTAAATCAAATCAAATCTTTATTAGTTTACAAAGTGGTTTAAAGATTTTTGACGCTGAACTCTGGGCCTATTCTGAGATATAAGCGTTTGAAATCAGCACAACCCTTGCATAAAATATTAAATTATTATGAATTGAATATTATTTATTACCGTTTTAGTAAAACATTTTTTTTAAATGACTTTTTTTTAAAGATTTTTTATTAATAACTTTGTTTTCCACTATTAGTTAAAGTGAGCTGTAGCTCGCGGCTCCGCCCGCATGGATGTCGGTTATCGCGCGAAGTTGAGCCGACGCTCTTGTCCGTTACACATTCAAGCGCACTTGCCTCTCTACTTGAACCTCTACTTGACTGTGTACAATTTGATATTTGACTCTTTACAATCTCTATTCGCCTCTCCACTCACCTCTACTCGCCGCTTGCCTATCTACTTGCCCCTATACTCCACTCTATTCCGTCTCTGCTCGCCACTATACTCATCTCATTTTACTCGACTCTATTTCATCGCCTCTCCTACTACGTTAGGTATATTATGTGAAATAAATGCATTGAATTGGAATTTTGTCTTTCAAATGGGACATTTAAATGGGTTTAGTCATCGTTTCGGTTTAAATATGTTTGACTTTCATGATAATAGCAACAAAATACCACGAAGGTGGTCTATTGTGAGTTATCTAAACTATCAGTAACATAGAACAATAACACTCGCTGTAGGGTATTTGCCAATTTAAAAGAACTTGTTGGAAAATTTTTAGCTGATAACATTCTAAGTGAAAAACACATCGCCCCAACATCTATTTCAATCTATAGTCAACTCAAAAACTATTGTTATAGTTTAAGCTTTATGTTTCTACCTGTCGCATTGTTTCATACTTGTATTTATTGTGGTGCTTATGATAAGCCGGGGTACAATATACCCCTATCTCGCTCGCAAACCATTATATTAGCACGCTTAGAGTTTCAGCAAGCCTTTCAAGGAAGCCACCAGCCATTCTGCTAGAGAATGCGGACAGCATGTTCTAGAATATTTTATTAAAGTTGTTTCATAGAAAGCTAAGTCTCATTTCATATGGAAAAACTTTGCAATATTTTATAACAACCGACAGTAAACATACAGCTCATGAATAAGTGCCCGCTTTTAGGCAATAGGCTCGACCGGCTCGATGGCGAAATGTGGGTATTAATACACCTCTGCCCACTCCTTCTACGATGTATAGGCGTGAGTGAATTTCATAAAAATATTTTAATATTTTATTGAACTTGCATCCCACTATATTTAGAAACGTCTAATACCTAACTTGAACCCGCGATCAAGGCCACAGGGGCTTACGCTGTACATTATGTTCATGACTCTCAGTGGCGAAGGGTGATAATTTTAACTGATGGATCTATCTCGCGTTCATACTCTTAGCTGAATAATTGTTGGGTTCAGGGGATGTGTGGCCACTACAATTTGTGTTTCTAATCAAATATAACTTTGTAAACATTAAATTCGTTCAATTATTCTTTATGGAGCTTTAAAGCGTCCTGACTAAAGTTTTTTTTTTCCATAGAAAGTGTCTTACACTTATGACACTACTTTAGGATAATGTTATAGACAACAATACAAAAATAAGCCATTTAAATGTAAGTTAATTAGCATTTATTTTTAGCTACCTTTTTTTTTTTTTTTTTTTACGTGCGGGAAATCCCCACGGATACCCGCCCCTCCGGAGCCGGAGGGGTAGGTTATGTCGGACTCGAACCGACTAAACCGCACGCCGTCTGTGGGTCGTGGTGCTAGGCCGAAGGTGAGGTTGTCTTGCGACATATCCCTCGCACCCCGGCTGACCCAGATTTTAGCTACCTTACTTGCCTAGTATCTGCCCAGGGGCCACAAGAGGAGGCTTCAAAAGTATGCAAGTATTCAAAGCACCTAAGACTTCACTGAGAACATAAGATTATGTCTGATCGGCCTGGGATCTCGGTTTTTCATTTTGTCTCGAGTCATGCAGCCGAAGGATTTCATGAGTTACTTTGATTGTTCTCTGTGTTACGTTTAAACTAATTTCTCGACCACGAACGACCTCCTCCAACGAACTATTAAAACAAACAATGTGAAATAAATGTTGACTTCTGTCTGATATCAGCTTATGCCGTGTGTACATAGATTGAAAGAAAAATTAAGCATTTACCGACTGAACATCAAACGAGTGAACCGTCTAATATCCCTCTGAAAACTATACTACAGGCACAGTCTTATTTACTATGCTATAGGACAGATGATCACCATAAAGACAAAAGCGTCTGGCCTCTCCTAAGATGCCATAATTATGGCGTTATATGTTGTTTTATAATTCAGTGAAATTAAAAATTTGATCTTGCATAAATTCGCATTCTTCGGAAACTTAGTGAGGGTCTTAAGTATACCATAGTTAAAAAATAAATAACAAAAGGCCCTATCCTTTCGATTGAACTAGTGCATTTTTGTTATTTTTTTATTAGATTCTTGCCTTTTTCTCGTAACCAGCAAATGTTATCGCAAAAGTAGGCTAGACAATGATGTAGATCATGAAATTACCTACAAAATTGATCTCAGTTTTTTTTTGTATGTGTCACCGTTGCGGAGATGTCGTTATCCTTTTACTACAAAATAACTTGTATGATTCATCAACGCAGAGCCAGAACCGTTAGTGCTATAAACTTAAAATTTTGACATTATACCTATGGTTTTCTTGCTACTATTAAGACTTTTGGAAATTTCATTGCTGGAGAGGTAAAATAAGGGATGAAAGTTTGTATGGAAATTCATTCCTGTTCTTTCATTATTTTAGCCCCTTAGTTACAAGCATTTCTTGTCTACTAGCGCTTAGGAAGCGGCAATAAACTTAATTTAATTTAATATAATTACAATAAATGCATCAAATTGGATTTGGTCTTTTAAACCGCCGGATAAGTCTTCGTTTCGGTTTAAATGTGTGTGGCTTAAATGAAAATAGCAACAAAACACCACGAAGGTGGTCTATTGTGAGTTATCTAAATTAGCAGTAACATAGAACAATAACACTCGCCGTAGGGTATTTGACAATTTAAAAGAACTTGTTGGAAATTTTATTAGCTGATAACATTCTAAGTGAAAACTCATCGCCCCAACATCTATTTGATCTATAGTCAACTCAAAAACTATTGTTGTAGTTTCGGCTTTATGTTTCTACCTGTCGCATTGTTTCATACTTGTATTCATTGTGGTGCTTATGATAAGCCGGGGTACAATATACCCCTATTTCACTCGCAAACCATTATTTTAGCACGCTTAGAGTTAGAGTAAGCCTTTCTAGGAAGCCACCACTACGAATGCGGACAGCATGTTCTAGAATATTAATTTATTCCAGTCATTTCAAAGAAAACTAACTTTCAGTTCAGTCAGATGACTAGCTGATGCCTCCATGGGAACCTATTCCCGGTATTCTAGACTATAATCCATCCCTGGACTAAGTTTCAGCTAGATCCGTTCAGCCCTTAAATCGTAATTGAATAATCTTCAGAAACCTTCACATTACTAATATTTGTAGGATAAAATCAAGTCAATGGGTGTACACTGTACAGGGCCCGATCAACACAATTTATCTACTTTTTAGGTACCTACCGATAGAAGTAGTAATGTGAAGACTACGATCTGCAATATTGATGAGAGTATGGGAGCGCCTGTATAGTTATATCTGTCAATGTACAGTACTAAATATTATGATCTGAAAAAGTGGCTAAGTATAGGCCTCAGTAGCGCAACTGTAGCGTTGGAGGCCCTCCGGAGCGTAATGAAAGCCTTAACAAGGGTGAAGATCCTTTGACATCATCCCTTAAGAACGATGTAGCATGCCAAACGGTAGTTTCCGACAGTGCCGACGGATGCCGAAGGATCCTTATCTTTGCAGATAATAATAATATGATGCAAAGAAAGAGCAAAGAACACTACGGTTTTGTGTTTAATAAATCACCAAGCACAGGAAAGTGAATCACACCGTACTTATAAAACCACAAAAGGACACATGTCTAATTCCTATTCGAGGGCGCACCGCCGCACAGTAGGCTCAATTTAATTTCTCATAGAATTACGATATAAAAAAATTAACATTTTTTTTTAATTATTCTTTTAATGGTGATTTGTTCTACTAGTCCACACGAGTCTTTAATGGTATGGGTTCATTTTGTTTACATTCATATTCTAAAAGTTATGAAAGATTTTTTTTTTTTGTTTGAAAAAATATTAAAAAAATTAATATTTCAAAAAGCTCACATAATCTCCAAATATTATTTATGGTGTCGATAAATAAGTTAAATATTCTATCTTTACACATAATTCGGGAGCTTCGAAAATCCCCGAAACTGCGTCATTTTGGACCTCATTTTTTTATTTTTTAATATTTGTTTATTCTCTTGTGGAGGTTAAGAACCATAGTGCGTAAGGTGTTTATAGTAGTCAGTATAAAAATTAGTCAAGTGCGCAATTTTTTTTAAAATAAATAAATGTTTGGACATTCTCACACAACATCATCTAACCCAATTTAAGCCAATATAAGCTTGAGCTATGGGATCTAGACCACTGTTAAACACACTTATATATTTCTAAAGACATAAAGAAAATAAATAAATAAATATTTTGGACAATTACACACAACGCCATCTAGTCCAATTTAAGCTAATTAAGCTTGTGCTATGGATCTAGACAACTGATAAATATGTATACTTAAATACATTTGTTTTTTGTAAATACATACATTATTATAGATAAATTACACCCAGACACAGAATAAATCTTTATGCTAATCTAATACATATAATTAAATTATACATAGAAAATACCCAAACTCCAAAACAAACATTCGTGGATCACACATATATTTGATTCGACCCGGAATTGAACCTCAGGGACGGAAGTCGCACTCTCATACCACTATGGGCCACTGAGGCAATCTGGTTATTAATTTTTTTTACAACTACCCTCAAGTCATCAGTCTATTATTCTGTCAGTATGTATTCTATTAGTCCGTTTTTTGCTTTTGTGATTAACGTACGCTATTATATGTTCGAATTATGGAAGGTTTATTTTCTAATCTTGACGTATTTTTAAAATTAAAAGAAAGTGGAAGTTTAAAAAATAGTGAGATAATGTTCAATCTCGTTATATCACATTTAACGGAACAGTTAAATGACGATCAAAACAAAGCTCTCAAAACATTTTGTAGGACATATTGTTTTAATCTTCAAAGAAAATGGACCTTAGCGGGTTGCAAAAGTTCTGTTTTTGTAAATAAATATAGTTCTTGGTTAGATTCGCGTGTAAATTGGCCTGAATTTATCAATAATTCAGCAAGTGATAGTGAGAACGTGCACTCGATTGCTGGCCCTTCTTACGTAAGTACTCCTTTAACAACTAAAACCGTTGGAACTTCGACTCAGATTAGTCCAAGGAAACCTTTTTCTGATTTAGGGCCTAAACAGAAAAAAAAGCGAATTGAAAATACTGAATCTAATTCCTTTTCTTTTGACAAAGAAGAGGAACAGTCTTATTTTTATTTACGTTCATTAAAGGCGTGTGGTAAAAATGATATTGCTGAAATTTTAAATTATCTGCTCGAAAATCCTGAAGAGGTAAAACATGTAAAGGAATTCATTTTTGTTCCGAAAAAAAACGTAATGTCTTCTGAAAAAGCCTTAGGTAATATGTTATCTTTAAAAATGACAAAATGGCAATATAATGCTATGAGAAAATCAATTCAAGACGAAGGCGTAGTTTTACTACCCTCTTACTATTTTATTCAAAAGGCAAAAAATGAATGTTATCCATCAAAAGATGATGTGGAAATAACAGATATTTCTGCGCAAATAAAATTACAGGCTCTTTTAGACAAAACGGCAGAAAGACTTTTAAAATTAGTTGAAATACAAGACGATTACAATAACCTAGAATTAACTAGTAAATGGGGTTTCGATGGTGCCTCAAGTCAGTCTAATTATAAGCAGAAAAGTGAGACCAATGATGATGATAGCAGTATATTTATGGGAAGCCTAGTTCCTTTAAAACTAACATGTGGAGAACAAGTTTTGTGGGAAAATAAAACACCTAATTCTACTTTTTTTTGCCGTCCCCTGTTTTTTAAATTTATGAAAGAGACGCAGTTAATAATTAGGAGTGAAAAGGAGAGGATAGAATCCGAAATTAATTGTTTAAATGAAACTAACGTTCTAGGAAAATTGATTCGTCACACGTTACATTTAACTATGATTGATGGAAAAGTGGCATCAGTACTGAGTGAGACCTCTTCACAAACTTGTGATATTTGTAAGGCCACACCTCAAGAAATGAATGAGTTGGACATATTGTCACAAAAACAATGGAATACTGAGGTGTATAAATTTGGCATATCATCACTTCACGCTTGGATCAGATTCATGGAATGTATTTTGCACATATCCTATAGACTAGATTTTAAATCTTGGATTGCGAAAGGTGAAAATAAAGCTAAGTTGGAAAATAAAAAGAAAGAAGTTCAAATAGCTTTTCAAACTAGAACTGGTCTGCTTATTGATATTGTTAAACAGGGTCATGGTACCACTAATGATGGGAATACGGATCGCAGATTTTTCGAAAACGTAAATACTACTTCTTCTATTACTGGAGTAAATGAAAATCTTATTAAGCGGTTTTCTGTCATTTTAGAAACATTGTCATCGGGGCTTCCTATAAATACATTTAAATTTAAGGAATTTACAGATGCTACATTGGCTTTGTACATTGAGAAATATAAATGGTTTTATATGCCTGCAAGCGTGCATAAAATACTTGTGCATGGTGCAGACATCATTGCCAATTTCGGTCTTATCCCAATAGGAAAATTGTCTGAAGAAGCCGCTGAATCTAGAAATAAAGATTTCAGGAGGTATCGAGAACACCACTCAAGGAAATTTTCTAGAAAAGCAACAAATGAGGACATTTTTAATAATTTTATTGTTACATCTGATCCATATATTTCTACAATTAGACCAAAATTCGTTAGGAAACATAAAATAATATCCAATGAGGCACAATCCTTACTATTTACTACTGAACAAGATAAAGAATATGACGAAGAATGAATGATATAATATTCGAGGTTGATTCTTACCTGAGGCCATTTGAGACAATTTTTTTTCAGGTTTAATATTGTTTTTTTATTAAATAATTATTTTTATGTCAGGTGTATAATAGACAGTCCATATAATTATTTTTGCCAGTGGATTAGGCCTCTTGGGGACACCACTTAAAAAAAACGCACTTGGTTCTTAACCTCTGGGGTAGTGTGGAATAGAGAACATACACATTATGTATAATTAATATTTAATTAGTTAACTATTTTTAATTATTTCTAAGCATAACATAAGAATTAATTAACTGTTTCATGTTATAACATTGTTACCGTATAACTTTTGAAATACTAACTTTTTGGATTTATGCCCATAACATAAAACGATTATAGACAGAAAAGGAATCACTTTCTATAGTTTTTTCTCCCTAATTCCACAAAACGATATTTCAGTCCACTGTGCGCCGTTAGGATCATTGTCTGGAATTTTATTTACTTAGGTCAAGTTATTTCGGGTCAGGCCCGAGTGGGCCATTTAGGTCATATAATCACAGTCCCGGTAGTCCATACATTTTACTGTACCTGATCAGCTTGAATCATTATTTGATTAGAGTAATGCGCTTACCTGAAACAAAAAAAAAACATGAATTACACTATGGAAAGAAGCACCAACATATGTGACACGTCAACTGCTTTAACAATGTACCTGGGTAAATCTAGGACCTAGTGGTAAGCCATTTAAGTGGATAAATATTTTCATTGTATACAAAATTAAGCACCCATAGGAATACTTCCAAAAGGTAATAATATAAAAATAATATATAAGTGGCTCCTCATCTTATTTTGGTAGATTTACTCAGTTGTAGATATAAGAATTAAAATATGATGTGATTCGGTTTTGTAGAGCCTTTTATCTGTCACATAGCACATATCTAGAGATTGATATACCTATCTTATGTAGTTTAATTATTTTACAAGTATTTCAGCGTGTATTTAAAAAAGTAATAAGCCGTAAATCACCACATGGCCACATAACCGGTCATATTAAAACATAAATATTCAACTTTGCCAAATACGGCAGATAATTCTTTGTTCATAATAGTAGCCACTACAAGTTTTTACAATTCTTGATAGCGCTTAAAATCCCATGCTCACGCGCAGGTAACCCAATAGAACGAGGACATTGTTTAGCCGACCTAATCACTCCGTGATCAAAGGAGCACATTAGGTTCAATTATCTAATTTTCTATGAAATACATTTTCTTTACAAAACTGATAACGAAGTCTTTCTTATCTTCGCCCTTTCGGAACAAATAGTAGGACGCGTCCGCAACAACAAAAGCTCATTAGGGTTACCTGAAATGCTCCCACCACTTTAAGAGTCCAGGAGTGCGCTGCTGTTTGTTTAGTTTTTATTTGTTGTTGAACCTTGGACGGAGTAAGTCGTGACATTGTCAGTGTACTGCTAGTGCGATCATCAGAAGAGAACCTAAGCGAAGAACTCTCCATAATGGCAAGCACCCCCAGGAGCACGGCGTGCCATGACTGGTGCATCAGCGAGGAAATGACCCTGTACCAGAAAGTGAATACGCCGAAAGAACCCATCCACGAATATCATACAGCCATGCCCGAGGAAAAGTGTGTGCGGCCGAAGCTACCACCCTCAGGCGACCTATCCATATTACAAACACCAGTGTCGCAGAACATGGAACGGACCATTGAAATAACAGAATATGATGAAGACCACGTACAGCTCATTTCTAGTGATGAAGGTGAGCAGACTGAAGTAGATGACCCTCCGCAGCCTACTATCACTATTGAGAGATTTGATGAAGACGAACTAGAAATTTCATCTAAATATCAACCTGGCGTGCGTAGTAAAGTGAGTGGACAAGTGTCAAGTGTAGTGCGACATGTGGACATTAAACGGACCATTCAAATTATTGACTATACTGAGCTTGACTCTAGTGAAGAAGAAGACGTAACAACACAGCCTAAAATTATTAACCACGTAGAGATTCTATCCAGTGAAGAAGATGAGGAGATTGATGTAGGCCTTGAATTACAGCCTAATATCACAATCGAGAGCTTCGATATCGATGAGACATCAATGGTTAACTTACCCAACAATGACTCGGATATTACTGAGAACGTCGTAGACTACGAAGATCGAAACATTCCTGGAACTGATATATCTCAGTTCATTTCCAACAAATATCCTGCGATGTTGGAGGGTGACTTAGATTTTCACCATTTGAAGGGGACAGAAAATTTACATCAACGACGAACATTCTGTCGAGAATTGGTTCGGGCAGAGATGGAGAAATTTTATAATGAGAGTTGGGGCGGCGAAATCTTTGATCACGAGAAAATATTAAAACATATTGTAACAATCCTATGTCAAGGCACCAATTTGTAATAAACACTGCCTTAACCATAGTAATCCTGGTCAGCGGCAGCAAATTGTAATCACCCCGGTCCTAGATCACGTCACCAAGATGTAATGTCCTGATCACGCGGGACCAAATTGTAATAAACACTGCCTTAACCATAGTAATCCTGGTGAGTGGCAGCAAATTGTACCGTGATCCTGCGTCACAGCACCAATACGTAATAAAGCGGTGGTCATACCCGCCGCATTTCACCACACTAAATAAATCGTCTATATTGTTAATTCTACTTTGGCCAATGATCGTATAATGGTCAGAGGAGACCCTAGATGAGCCCGCATATCCCGGATCCTATAGAGTTCTAGGAATGCTGGTATTTATATAATGAAACATTACTATACAATTACTTAATTCTACCCCCACTTACTTTAACTGATTTATGTTAAGGTACAACAATTTCTCAATGAATGAGTCTCTCACAAATAATTTTCTCACAAGCAACCTACAACCGTACTAGATCCTAACACTGCCCTAATTACTACTACTGTGGCAAACAATCCGAATAACTTTATTGATCTAACTTTTTACATTGTCGACTTAGTGTTGCAAGCCTAACACTGCCCTAATCACTACTACTGTGGCAAACAATCCGAATAACTTTATTGATCTAACCTTTTACATTGTCGACTTAGTGTTGCAAGCCTAACACTGCCCTAATTACTACTACTGTGGCAAACAACCCGAATAACTTTATTGATCTAACCTTTTACATTGTCGACTTAGTGTTGCAAGCCTAACACTGCCCTAATCACTACTACTGTGGCAAACAACCCGAATAACTTTTGCTCCCCATAGGCATATACTTTGAATTTGTTAGTTTTTGTTTCCCCGTTGACATATACTTTGAATTTGTTAGTTTTTGTTTCCCCGTTGACACATACTTTGAATTTGTTAGTTTTTGTTCCCCCGTTGGCACAGGCTCCACCAATCGCCGTGTGCAGTGGGATACTACCAACTTTAAATATCCCCCCTCTATCCTTTTGTAAGCACGTAGCCCCAAATGGAACTTACGCGCCTTTAGAGAGTAGGATAGCCGACTCGCATTTTCCCTCCCCCAACATCTGAATCCAGACAAATGTATACGTCTAATTAGACTTGAATTAGAAAGGCGTTGCCAATTAATTCTAATTCAAAATAAGATTATTTCTTTCACAATATTGTCAAAACATAGTATGACTAGTACAGATTCAATGAATAGTTTCATGTCGTAGCGCGGTCTGATGACCAATCCATCAAATGAGATTCTGTGTCCAAAATAGGATCTTTAACATGTCAGAACTGACTCATACTTGTCACGTGCATAAACGAGATCGATATAGTGTCCCTGGTGTAGAAGACAGCCATATCTAGGGTCAATTGCCCAAATCAATTAAGGTTCGATACAAGTTCCAAATTAGGAAAGCGCTCTGCTAAGGTGAGCTAGATGTACCTCGCCAAAATGATTCCTCGGCTACGACGCTCCGAGTAATAAGTATTATTTATAGCATAGTATTTTATTCAAAGTCAATTGGTAGATCAGTCAAACAAACTTCTCATTTCGGAATAATTTCCATTACGAATTTGATTAATTATGATGTGGGTGGATTTAAAATATGTTATGCCACCAATCCAAGTTTCATTGAGACCATACTAAGTCAGTTGCTAGGCAAGTAGAACATTAGCAACGCGGTCCAACGACGGCTCGCTTATAGGTCTAATCCGAATACAACGAACGCCTACTAAAATATACAACACAATAGCTCGTATACAATTTACTCAAATCACGATTTCACCACGGCATTAACGCACGAAAAACCTTAACTAAATCAATCACAAGCATCACCAAGGAATGATATGTTACATCTCCAAGCAAAGGCCCGATTAGCTCAGAACCGTTACAATACTAGTCCTTACTAATACACATCCTAACCTATTCCCATTGTGTGAGTGCCTACTCTACCCCCAACTTAGAACTTCTGTTCAACCAAAACTAGGTGTAACGTCACCTTATTTACATTTAAACGTGTGGTGTGTTGTGAGCCTATCATGTATTGATGGTATTCCATCAACACTCCTGCTCTGCTATGGGTGCAAGCTAGTTAGGCTTGACTGGCCTATCCTCATAACTGTGTGCTTGCTCCAGTCCACGAGCCGAAGCTCAGGGATGTGAACTGAAACCCTAACGAGATAATAGTTAGTGTATATATAAATAGATATATAAGACTGAACTGCGAGCTCTGTAAGTTCTGATCCAGGCCCAATTGGACGGTTCCACTTCGACGGTACCTACCCATCACAGAACAAACAGTCACCCACATTCAGGAAGCTTTTCCGATCCCGTTTCCACAGGTAAAATCGGAATGCCGCCCGCTTCAAAGGTTACCGGCCCCTAGCTATTCAGATAAGTATGGAGTTGTTGCCACCGTTAGGTATCCCTCCATAACCAGGCACATCGCCATGGGTTTCCTACGGGAGAACTAGCTAAAACACCGCAGTGCTACCCTCAACTACTAACATAACAAAAGATGATAAAACGACAGCAATGACTTTACGAATGCACTGCCAGACTCAACAGCACAAGACAGTAATAATACGCATACATTTACACGTACTATCCCTGCCCAATGTAAGGTGTCTTCATTTTCGTAAAGGCCCTAAGTCCTGCTCCGATCGCGACCCATCCCAATATTCGACGCGAGAACTAGCCTACCCCACGCCCTAGTCGTAACAAATCTTAATCGCGCACCCTTGTACGTATCACGCCCAACCACACACAAAATCAAGATTTACAATTAATTTCAACAATTTCAACATAATAAAGATGATAAAACGACCGTAAGGACTTTACGAATGCACTGCCAGACTCAACAGCACAAGACAGTAATAATACGCATACATTTACACGTACTATCCCTGCCCAATGTAAGGTGTCTTCATTTTCGCAAAGGCCCCAGGTCCTGCTCCGATCGCGACCCATCCCAATATTCGACGCGAGAACTACCCCACACCCCAAGGTTTACAATAAATTTCGACAATTTATAATTTTTACAGAATTATAAAACTCTCGGCGGTACATTGGAAAAACTCTAAACTGTTCGCGTTAAACAAAGATAGCTAGTAATTCGTTTATTACACAACACCGGCAACAATTTCATATAATTCACAAAAGGAATTTAACACTATTTCTTTACAACGATAGAAATATATAACTTACAAAGACAGTCCGCCGAGCCGTACCCCTTTTAGCTATCTGGATCGAATGAATGACGAAAAAAAAGTGCCCCCCGCCTCCAGAAGACCCATCTTTTAAAGGCGAGGTCTCCCTTCTCTAAACTAACCTCACCGTTTCTAGAACTACACATCATCCTTCATCCAATCGTGAGCTATTTCCGGCAAGCCGCCTCAGCGAATTTGCTCCTTTTTTATAAAAACTCCTTAATTCATATGATTGGAATAAGAATAATCCAAGATAATGTCTAACTAATTTTCCAGTTAATTATTCGTATACTAATATTTAGAATTCGCGACTAGTGCAATATCACAGAAAATGCAGCCAATAGAGATTCCTGGTTACATCAACCGCAGGATCAGTAGCAGTTGATGTTAAATCTTATTTCAATTTTTTTTACGGATAATCTTACGTTATTTCGCTACCAATAAGACAAACATGGAATTTAATTTATTTACAATAAAGGAAATGGCTCAATCGCAGCGCCATCTAACAACCCTCTTAAATACCACACCCATTTTTTTGAATTTTGAATTTTAGCTCCATCTACCCATCTAATTGTGAACTACTTCCACTTACCACCTGCAGTCCGTTACATCCCGACCCCCGAATCTTTATGAAGGTACATTCTTTTTTTTTTTTTTTTTATGACCGGAATAAAGATTCTACTAATTTTAATACAGAACAATAAAAGACAACCTGATTTAAACCTCACACGGGCTGCAAATCGAGGTGAAGATACTTCTTTACCCACAGGCCCCCTTTTTTTTTGTATATTTCCCGCTTAGCTAGAATCCAGTCATCCCACACATTAAGTGTCTGTGTAGTTTAACCATATCAAGACAAACCACTTCTCAGTCCCGATACCAAGCTTGATAGTAGTCCCGCAACACAAACTATCTCCTCGAACCAGGACATGACAGTCTAAAGCAAGGAAAGCCTGGTTGTGAGGCAAGCTCAGTCCTAGCGACTCAGAGTAAAAGTTTGTGGAGCGAACCTATCTTACGTTCTTCCACAACCAATTACCCCATCCCCCAATAATAAAGTCACCCCTTAACAGCCGTCAAACATAGTAGGTGCAAACGGTCCACCCCACTTGGCTCGAAACCCAAAAGCATTTGCCTCGAAAATGGCGCATGTACAGTGTAGCTCGTTATAACCTAACTGTATAGTTGAGGAAGTGTGAAGGTACCTTAACGGTATGCTTAGACCTCGGATTCATCAATCTCGAGCCCGTCTATTATCCTAACTCTTAGCAATCCTTCATAATTCCGATTGAGGTGCATGCAGAATGACTAGACTATAACCAAGCCTCGCGATTCTACTCCCCATAGTGCTGGTTGGGAAGGCCCTTCACACTGAATTTAAACAAGTACTCATTCAACATACAACCTTTCCATGACCATTCCTTAACGTGAATATTCCTTTCGCTCTAACATAACCAACTTCCATGGTCATTCAGACTACCAACCAATCAGCACCCGATACAAACGCATGGTTATTGTTTCGTAATTTTAGGAATGCTCCAGCTTTTGCAAGGAAAAGCGGATTTCAGTATCCCCCTCTATTGCACACCACGCGTGGCAAATTGATAAATTTTGATTAAGTCTTAAAGTCGAACTATAACGAACCTTACTACAATTTTTTCCTTTTGTAATATTTAATTAAATTTTTTTTTTTTTGGTAAAGCCACCCTGCTCCCCACCATCTGACGGGATGAGAACATATTTCGTTAACAATTTAGGGTGAAAGTGACTAATGTGAAACTAAGTGAAAATTACTATGATCAACTCATTCACATGATGGACTACTGCTCATACTATCAGATGGGCTTCACCCTATCCACCAAATTTATTGATCACATTTTTTTTTTTTTTTTTTTTTTTTTTTTTTTTTTTTTTTTATATATATCCTCAGAACAGATCTAAATTATTAATTGAATATAATTTTAAATCAATCCTACTTACTAGTTCTACTTAACTAACTACATTACTTAAATCTACAAATTCTTACATACTAAGTAAAGTAATTGCAAAATCTAATCAACAATTCAAGCTTAAGTTCACGAACCTTCTCTTCTCTTCCCGATCCAGCCCCAGCCTACTGCGTATAATATCTAGACAGATGTATAGTATTGAACTTCCCCCGAACCTCATTAGTTTGGGGGTCTAACAAAATGTACACATTTTGGTAAGGATTTCCCGCCACTACGTATGGACCTTCATACAACGCCTCAAACTTCTTGGTTACCTTTAATTTCGCGCTAGATTTATTTAACTTCCTAATTTTTACTAAATCGCCGACCTGATATTCAATCAACCGATATCTACCATTAAACTTTGCCTTCCGTTTTTCCCCAGCCTCTTGTAGATTCTTACGCGCTATCTCCCTGACTTTCTGTACGTCTAGCTCTCCATTACTCCTACCTATAATTTCGTCAAACGACAACCTCGTAGAAGTTCCGTACATTATCTCACAAGGGGTAAATCCTGTGCTTTCATGATAAGTGTTATTATATAGCTCCTCCAACTTGGGAAGAGTCTTTACCCATCCTTTGTGATTCGTGCTATTATATGTCCTAAACAAACGCCCTAACTCCCTGTTGACTCGCTCTACTGTATTTGGTCGTGGGTTCCTAACCGTAGTGTATACCACTCTAACCCCCAACGTTTCCATGCCCTCTTTCCACACTCGACTAGTGAACTGGGTCCCATTATCCGACATTATCGCCTTCGGCTTTATTATGTCGAAGAACCTCTTTGCCTTATTAAACACTGCCACCGCCGTTGCCTTCTTAAGCTCAAAAAATTTGACAAACTTACTAAACGAATCCTGTAGAACGAGTATATAATTCATTCCAAATTTACCCGTAGGGAGAGGCCCGTATATATCTACCATCACTAAATCGCCAATATCTCTTGTAATTATTGAACAGCATGGGCCTACTTTGTTTGAATTAGAATGCTTTGTTAACTGACATACGTCACAAGTCCTCACTAAAC
This sequence comes from Eilema caniola, assembly GCA_949126895.1. NCBI lineage: Eukaryota > Metazoa > Arthropoda > Insecta > Lepidoptera > Erebidae > Eilema > Eilema caniola. The sequence continues at coordinate 14,063,230 of OX421486.1, read as the reverse complement.
GTTTCACACTCTTAGTTAATCCTTTCCAATAAAACCGATCCCTTATATACTTTATCACCTTGTAACCTCCCTGATGACCCATTTCGAGATGTACTTGCCTAACTAATCCTTCCCTAAGGACATTTGGTAAGAAAATGACTTGTCCCCTTTCACCCCCCTTATCTATATACAAAACGTCATTAATCAATCTACACCTACTCGCCAAACCCGCTAACTCTCCTCTTGTGCTGGCCGTACTTATCTGATTAATTAACCTACTTATCTCTACATCAGCCCTTTGCAATTCAGGTAGTAGTTTTAATTGGTTCAGTAATTCTTTATTTCGTTGCGCTTCCATATATAGGATGCTCGGTGACCTAACCTTTTCTTCCTGCAAAAGTTCCCCTTTAGGAGGATAGCGCGACAATACGTCCGCGACCACATTATCTCTCCCTTTAATATGTTGTATTTCATACTGAAAATTCTCTAAATAGTTAATCCACCGAGTTACCTTAGCGTTATATAACCTCCACGTCTTGACAAATGCCAAAGCCTTATGATCCGTCCTAATAACTACCCTAGCTCCCCTCAGATACGTTTCGAATTTCTCTAAACAACAGATTACTGAATAGAACTCCTGTTCAGTCACTGTCCAATTTAATTGAGCCCCCCTTAATGCCTTACTATAAAACCCCAGCACCCTCTGCTGATCATCATCGCCTACCTGATATAAAACCCCTGCTAATCCCACCTTAGAACAATCCGTTTGCAAATAGAAAGGTTTAGTAAAATCCGGATGATGCAATTGGATAGTTTCTAAGAACAAAGCTTTAATTTGTTCGAACGCCCTTTGTTCGAGTTGACCCCAACCCCAGCCTTTACCCTTCTTCAACAAATTATATAATGGTTGCGCTTGAATATTAAAGTTAGGTATAAACTTCCTATAAAAATTACATAACCCCAAAAATGCCCTCACATGCTTTATCCTTCTAGGTATCGGAAACTCTTGTATAGCTTTAACCTTATCTGGGTCAGTGTGTAATCCCTGAGTAGAGATGATGTAACCCAACATCCTCACTTCCTTACAACAAAACTCACATTTCTTTAAATTACACGTTAAACCTGCCTTTTGCAATTTACCTAAGACTATGTCCAAATGTTCCAAATGTTGTGTGAATGACCCTGTCGTTATTATCGCTAGGTCATCTAAATAATTAACACAAAATTCCCTGACCTCATGTCCTAATATTATATCCATGGCCCTACTAAAACTTCCCACGGACGTTTTCAACCCTTGGGGCAACACATTATAAACGTAGGACTTCCCATTGAAGGTGAACCCCGTATATTTTTTACTATTCTGCGTAATAGGTATTTGGAAATAAGCATTATTCAAATCTACTACACTTATATAGTTAGCCCCATGGAAGGAATTCATGACATCAATCTGTAGTGGTGGTTTCTCCGTTTCTGCCACCATATATTTATTTATCTCTCTAGCGTCTAATAACACTCTAATCGAATCATCTCGCTTAATCGTAAAAGTCAATGGACTACAATAAGGAGTTGCAGATCGACTAACTATCCCCAAATCTTCCATTTCCCTTAGCTTTTCTTCTACTCTCCCCCTATAAGCATATGGCACCGGATAATTTTTCTTAACAATAGGTACATCTGAACACATCACTATCTCGTGCTGATAGCAGTTCGCTCTCCCTAAACGCGAAGTGAACACACCCTTATATTTATGTAACAATTTTAGCAAGCTATTCCTCTGTTCTGTCTCTATAGCAACTCCGGTCTCTAGACTTGTCCAGACTAGATCATTAACCTCGCTACAACTATCCATGGCTGATATTAATTCCTCACTCTCCCTTAGGTCGGCTCCCTTTACTTGCTCTAAAAACGGTATTACCTCTCTTTGCCCTGCCTGATCCAGAACTAAACCTCTATCTATTTTTCCCGTGTTGATAGTTACTTCATTCCCCTTTAACCAATCAAATCCTAAAATCAACGAATTAACTAGGCCTGGAACTACTACAAACCCCATATTTTGTACACACTCTCCTAGCTTTAAAGGCAATAGAACTATTTTCTTAATCTCTCCGCTCCTATGACCCACAGCTGTCTTAATTTTAAAGGGTCTAATCGGCATCCACGGTATTTCGCGACTCCTATCCGACCTCAGTACATCCCAGAATTCCTCTGAGATGCTGGTTATATCACAACCAGTATCCACTAATCCTATAACCTCATGATCAAAAATATGCACTATTACTTCTGAACTAAAGGTTCCCTCATCGCGTTCTGTAGACCTTTCATCAAATACCGCCTCTATCGACACAGGATCGCCTTGTCTCAAAAGTTTCTGTTCAATATTTAATTTAATCACATCAACTATTTGTTTATCGATAAAGAGACTCTTTGGTTCTACTGTTCCAAAACCCAATCCCTCACGTATACCACGAGTAGTCATCTTGGCCACTAGCGGCGCCCTAATACCGTTTCCTACCTTACCTAAAGCTAGCCCTGGATTCCAACCCATTTTGATCATCATATCTAACGCTGCGCTCCCTGTGACTGAGGCTAGATCGGGAACAGAACTTCCAGCCTCTACTAGTTTAAACCTGCGGGTGACGCTAACGCCGATGTATCACTCTGCACTACCGTTGCCACCTGCTCACCAGACGGTCGAGTTTTGCTTGGCTTAGGCCAACTGCGATAGTCCTGACGAGAATCCTTAGCCCTTTTCTCCGGTATCCTCTTCTCGCCGCCAGAGGTTGGAGTTGATACAGCCTCTTGCCGAGCTATATCGTCCATCCCTCTCAAAACTCCGCTGTTTCAATGATGTTATTCAGCTTGGACGTATACCATCCCTGTTGCACATACTTCGGAAACTGCCTAATTATGTCCCCAATCAGTTGTTTCTCGGAAAACTTATAAGTTAGCATCTGAGCCTTCCCGGTCAATCTTAGGAAATGGCCTAACATAGTAGGCGACTCCGCTTTATTCCAAACTCCATGCACTATAGACCGGCGTAATTCGTTCTGTTCGCTTTCTCCCCAGAAGGTAGCCAAAAAGTCCGCCTTGAAGTCTTGCAATACGCTCCAACGACACTTGTAAACTCTTGCCCACTCTCTGGCTTCACCCACTAGACATTCTTGTATCAAGTCTAATTGATTGCCGTCCCGACCGACCTTTCCCAAATATGTTGTTAGGTCTTCCAAAAACGTCACCGGATGCACATCGACTTTGTCTCCGAACTTGGGCTTCTCGAACGTTACATTTCTCACATGGTAGTTTATGTTTCTAGGTAACTCCGAGTTGACACACTCTACGAAGATCGAGGGCTCCCCATTTTCCCTTAATCTAGGAGAGTCTGTATGTAGTTGTTGATTCAATTCCGGATTAGCCTGTTCCCTAACCACAGACAACGCTTCTGTGGGCACTGCCCCCCATTCGCGACTACTTCCGCTTCTGTCTGCTGGAGAAGCTCTTGTCTCACTCATCTCAGCCCTTAACGTCTCCAATTTCGCAGCTAAATCTTCTATAGTACGATTCAACTTCCTATACCGAAGGTTAGCTAAAGAAGTGTTCACATTCACACTTCTCCCCTCCGGTCTCCTTCTAGCTTCAATTGTCCGTCTCACACGCCTAGATGTGGTAGGTACAGGTTCATTGGGCGTCGTAGTTTGCCTTACAGGACTAGTCGTCCCTTGCTCACTTGTCCTGTTTTCCCCATAACGGGCAGGCGCCCGCCTTTTCCTGCTCGACTTATCCATACTATATTTATCACTGATCGAACACTCAAAGAACACTACACGTAACGATTCGTCAATACAATCACTATAAACTCCCTTTTAACTTATAAATTTAAACACCACTTTCAGCTAAGACTCACGGCTCATAACCGGAACTATATATACACGATAAGTTAACAAATAATACATTATAGTGTTAACTGTTGGTTGGGATGCCTCACTGTCATACAATGTTGCACTCCAACGATATGTGTAGGTATTTCAATTCAATAAATGTTTCTCCCGAGTTCGACCTACTCAAGTCTATAAGATACTTAATATCGACCCCCCAACAATTCGACTGATAACATCCTAACCCAGACTTTACGACCCCCCATTGTTTATTATTCTCACCATTTTTCATTTTACACTAAATTCACCCCAGCATAATTTCCTAGAGACCCTTACCTATAATACAGCAACAAATTGTACGGTATGCAACATACCGTACTCCTACCCTCAACTAACCCACAACAAACAAACACAATGCCAACGACCGATGGTCAGAATATAGTGTCTATCCCGAACACTGCAACGAAATTGTCTCAGACTCTGATCTCAGGTCTCGGCTCCAAATCGTACTGGCGCCTGACCTTCCAACCTATCCCCGGGCAGACAAAATGTTACCATCCTGGTTACCGACACCAAATTGTGGTGTCGTCCTGGCCACCAGGCATTAACTTGTAGTGTGTAGTCTTGATCCACGTCATCAAATTTTAACGTGTAATCCTGGCTTACGGCCCCAAATTGTAACAATCCTATGTCAAGGCACCAAATTGTAATAAACACTGCCTTAACCATAGTAATCCTGGTCAGCGGCAGCAAATTGTAATCACCCCGGTCCTAGATCACGTCACCAAGATGTAATGTCCTGATCACGCGGGACCAAATTGTAATAAACACTGCCTTAACCATAGTAATCCTGGTGAGTGGCAGCAAATTGTACCGTGATCCTGCGTCACAGCACCAATACGTAATAAAGCGGTGGTCATACCCGCCGCATTTCACCACACTAAATAAATCGTCTATATTGTTAATTCTACTTTGGCCAATGATCGTATAATGGTCAGAGGAGACCCTAGATGAGCCCGCATATCCCGGATCCTATAGAGTTCTAGGAATGCTGGTATTTATATAATGAAACATTACTATACAATTACTTAATTCTACCCCCACTTACTTTAACTGATTTATGTTAAGGTACAACAATTTCTCAATGAATGAGTCTCTCACAAATAATTTTCTCACAAGCAACCTACAACCGTACTAGATCCTAACACTGCCCTAATTACTACTACTGTGGCAAACAATCCGAATAACTTTATTGATCTAACTTTTTACATTGTCGACTTAGTGTTGCAAGCCTAACACTGCCCTAATCACTACTACTGTGGCAAACAATCCGAATAACTTTATTGATCTAACCTTTTACATTGTCGACTTAGTGTTGCAAGCCTAACACTGCCCTAATTACTACTACTGTGGCAAACAACCCGAATAACTTTATTGATCTAACCTTTTACATTGTCGACTTAGTGTTGCAAGCCTAACACTGCCCTAATCACTACTACTGTGGCAAACAACCCGAATAACTTTTGCTCCCCATAGGCATATACTTTGAATTTGTTAGTTTTTGTTTCCCCGTTGACATATACTTTGAATTTGTTAGTTTTTGTTTCCCCGTTGACACATACTTTGAATTTGTTAGTTTTTGTTCCCCCGTTGGCACAGGCTCCACCAATCGCCGTGTGCAGTGGGATACTACCAACTTTAAATATCCCCCCTCTATCCTTTTGTAAGCACGTAGCCCCAAATGGAACTTACGCGCCTTTAGAGAGTAGGATAGCCGACTCGCATTTTCCCTCCCCCAACATCTGAATCCAGACAAATGTATACGTCTAATTAGACTTGAATTAGAAAGGCGTTGCCAATTAATTCTAATTCAAAATAAGATTATTTCTTTCACAATATTGTCAAAACATAGTATGACTAGTACAGATTCAATGAATAGTTTCATGTCGTAGCGCGGTCTGATGACCAATCCATCAAATGAGATTCTGTGTCCAAAATAGGATCTTTAACATGTCAGAACTGACTCATACTTGTCACGTGCATAAACGAGATCGATATAGTGTCCCTGGTGTAGAAGACAGCCATATCTAGGGTCAATTGCCCAAATCAATTAAGGTTCGATACAAGTTCCAAATTAGGAAAGCGCTCTGCTAAGGTGAGCTAGATGTACCTCGCCAAAATGATTCCTCGGCTACGACGCTCCGAGTAATAAGTATTATTTATAGCATAGTATTTTATTCAAAGTCAATTGGTAGATCAGTCAAACAAACTTCTCATTTCGGAATAATTTCCATTACGAATTTGATTAATTATGATGTGGGTGGATTTAAAATATGTTATGCCACCAATCCAAGTTTCATTGAGACCATACTAAGTCAGTTGCTAGGCAAGTAGAACATTAGCAACGCGGTCCAACGACGGCTCGCTTATAGGTCTAATCCGAATACAACGAACGCCTACTAAAATATACAACACAATAGCTCGTATACAATTTACTCAAATCACGATTTCGCCACGGCATTAACGCACGAAAAACCTTAACTAAATCAATCACAAGCATCACCAAGGAATGATATGTTACATCTCCAATCAAAGGCCCGATTAGCTCAGAACCGTTACAATACTAGTCCTTACTAATACACATCCTAACCTATTCCCATTGTGTGAGTGCCTACTCTACCCCCAACTTAGAACTTCTGTTCAACCAAAACTAGGTGTAACGTCACCTTATTTACATTTAAACGTGTGGTGTGTTGTGAGCCTATCATGTATTGATGGTATTCCATCAACACTCCTGCTCTGCTATGGGTGCAAGCTAGTTAGGCTTGACTGGCCTATCCTCATAACTGTGTGCTTGCTCCAGTCCACGAGCCGAAGCTCAGGGATGTGAACTGAAACCCTAACGAGATAATAGTTAGTGTATATATAAATAGATATATAAGACTGAACTGCGAGCTCTGTAAGTTCTGATCCAGGCCCAATTGGACGGTTCCACTTCGACGGTACCTACCCATCACAGAACAAACAGTCACCCACATTCAGGAAGCTTTTCCGATCCCGTTTCCACAGGTAAAATCGGAATGCCGCCCGCTTCAAAGGTTACCGGCCCCTAGCTATTCAGATAAGTATGGAGTTGTTGCCACCGTTAGGTATCCCTCCATAACCAGGCACATCGCCATGGGTTTCCTACGGGAGAACTAGCTAAAACACCGCAGTGCTACCCTCAACTACTAACATAACAAAAGATGATAAAACGACAGCAATGACTTTACGAATGCACTGCCAGACTCAACAGCACAAGACAGTAATAATACGCATACATTTACACGTACTATCCCTGCCCAATGTAAGGTGTCTTCATTTTCGTAAAGGCCCTAAGTCCTGCTCCGATCGCGACCCATCCCAATATTCGACGCGAGAACTAGCCTACCCCACGCCCTAGTCGTAACAAATCTTAATCGCGCACCCTTGTACGTATCACGCCCAACCACACACAAAATCAAGATTTACAATTAATTTCAACAATTTCAACATAATAAAGATGATAAAACGACCGTAAGGACTTTACGAATGCACTGCCAGACTCAACAGCACAAGACAGTAATAATACGCATACATTTACACGTACTATCCCTGCCCAATGTAAGGTGTCTTCATTTTCGCAAAGGCCCCAGGTCCTGCTCCGATCGCGACCCATCCCAATATTCGACGCGAGAACTACCCCACACCCCAAGGTTTACAATAAATTTCGACAATTTATAATTTTTACAGAATTATAAAACTCTCGGCGGTACATTGGAAAAACTCTAAACTGTTCGCGTTAAACAAAGATAGCTAGTAATTCGTTTATTACACAACACCGGCAACAATTTCATATAATTCACAAAAGGAATTTAACACTATTTCTTTACAACGATAGAAATATATAACTTACAAAGACAGTCCGCCGAGCCGTACCCCTTTTAGCTATCTGGATCGAATGAATGACGAAAAAAAAGTGCCCCCCGCCTCCAGAAGACCCATCTTTTAAAGGCGAGGTCTCCCTTCTCTAAACTAACCTCACCGTTTCTAGAACTACACATCATCCTTCATCCAATCGTGAGCTATTTCCGGCAAGCCGCCTCAGCGAATTTGCTCCTTTTTTATAAAAACTCCTTAATTCATATGATTGGAATAAGAATAATCCAAGATAATGTCTAACTAATTTTCCAGTTAATTATTCGTATACTAATATTTAGAATTCGCGACTAGTGCAATATCACAGAAAATGCAGCCAATAGAGATTCCTGGTTACATCAACCGCAGGATCAGTAGCAGTTGATGTTAAATCTTATTTCAATTTTTTTTACGGATAATCTTACGTTATTTCGCTACCAATAAGACAAACATGGAATTTAATTTATTTACAATAAAGGAAATGGCTCAATCGCAGCGCCATCTAACAACCCTCTTAAATACCACACCCATTTTTTTGAATTTTGAATTTTAGCTCCATCTACCCATCTAATTGTGAACTACTTCCACTTACCACCTGCAGTCCGTTACAATATGCCACGTAAGTTATTTCTGAATATCATTATACTATAACTAGCTGTGCGCTATGTATCTTGCCCGTAGAGTTTCTAGGCCCTAAGTATGTTTATACACCTTCTAGATCTACAAGGTAGTTACGCGATATGTAATTTTAGTCTAAATAGCACTTTCTAGTTTTTCTTAGAAAATTATTTTCTTTTCATACAATATCAGACTTTTAGACACACCAAAGCAGCAAGTAAACAGCCAATGTATCTGCACCAATTATGTGTATTTCTGTCGCAAATTGTTCCAGTGCCAAATGTTGAGAACCATTCGCTGGGCAAACAAAGGTCACTATAGCTGAATTTGCTGTGTGCTTGTTGCCTTGGTGTGTGGATGAAGGGGCAGATACTGCAGTTTGATCATTCACATGACTTTCCGTTGCCCCCCTGGCAATAATATGTCCATCGGACTGAAGTTTTGGTACCGAATCATACATAATTCACTCATCAAATATTAAACTATAGCCCTTTCACCCATTTTTACATCACCTACTCAAGAATACCTAAGTGCTTATTTATTGTTTCTTGGTTAGATTTCATCCATTTAAAATGTTTTTAACGGCACTCATATCTTAAGTAATGATAATGATCCTATTTGACTACTAATTTACCTAATTAGCATATTAACGAAGTGTCTTTATTTCAGGTGACAAGCATTTATGGGTGATTGACGAAAGGGATAGACTGCGTGACGAGAGCACAGTCATGTAAGTATTTCATTCGTTTCTATTATGTTGTAGTTGAAATAATATAATAGGTGTGAAAGAAACATATAACTATTAGAAATATATGTTTGATAATTTTTACATACGTATAAACTCATGATAGAACCGATTATAAAAGTAAAGTGCCATATTACAGTTTAAATTTATATTAAGCATAAAATATTTTAAACTATGCCGTGATTCTTTACTTCTGCAAAACCTCGTAACGTAGCTGTCTTGCGAGGTCTTGCACGGTTTACGGTTTTCTCACGATAAAACCGATTAGAAAAGTAAAGTACCATATTCCAGTTTAAATTTATATTATCTAAGTATAAAATATTTTAAACTATGCCGTGATTCTTTACTTCTGCAAAACCTCGTAACGTAGCTGTCTTGCGACTATACTGTCTTAGGTTGTTACATTTTAATCGAAAGAAGTTCATCTATGCTCGTTACTTTTTGTTACATTATATGTAAAAATTTAAGTAACAAACAGTATTACCACACTACTGAACTGGAAATATTATAATATTTTCCTTTGATTGATAGTTATTCAAACAAAAGTAAACTTTATTGTTGTAATTTAAAGGAAAAGTCATGGTCGCTAGTATCCCCGGCGATACCTCTACTGCCCAAACGATTGCTCTTTCAATACAGTTGTTTTCACAGGTGATACAACTGGTGATTATATTACAATGACCAAATGCGATACGGGTCGAAAGAAACGATGCGATTATTCTTTTGTAACTTGAATCGATTATTCTCACAACCGATTTAAGACACTCCAACCCTAGACTACAACTGTCATAATGTACCTATTAAATTATTTCAACTAAAGACTAACTATTAGCCGCGGCTTCGCTACCAAACATAGCCTATGTCCTTTCCCAAAGCCTAATCTAACTTGATTACTCCTACTTTCATGTCCCTACTACTGTAGATCCCCGAATGGATAGATGGAGATAGGCAGAAGTTATTCCCTTGCGTCGGCATTTCGTTACTCAACTTGAAACATTATAATAATCTGTGCACAAATTTCCTTCACAGTTGTGACCACTGTGATCTTCCCGGGCACCGAGACGATACCTGCCCCACGCAGACACCCGTGTGCTACATGTGCGGCGCAATTGGTCATCTGGAACCTAGCTGTCCTATGAAGAACTGTCTTATTGTAAGTACCTACCACCAATACATTTATGCACATTGATTTTACACTTTTTTTGGAACTGAATATCTTAAACTAAAAGACCGACGTGAACCTGCTCATAACACAAGTCATTTCATTAAATTTTCCTGTATTAGTATAATACAATTAGTTGAATGAAGGGGCAAACATACGAAAAATTAAAGTTGGCAGAGAACTCAACGGATCAAACACCACGCAAAACAAAATTCAGACTGCCTGTGACTTCTCTCAAAGATTTCCGAAATAACATTGCTATTAGGATTTTTTTCTATGTCCGATCCTAACTTTTTTGGAGCTTAAAGTTAAAAGTGGGCATAGGGCATAGTATTTAATTCAAACTAGTGTATTTTTCTACTATACAGTTGCTTATCTAATTTAGCCAACGAAAGATGAACAAATTCTTTTTTGGTAACTTATAAATGGCAACAATTCATTCTTGTCAGTTCGTTGTCATTTAGTATATTATAGTTCTCGAAAACATCTTGATACTTAGACTTATCAATAATATAGTGGAAGAAATATAGTTATTATGCACAATAACAAAATACCGCGTTAGAGAGATATGAGTCACATAAACAGTTTGTGATGTTTGTTGATTGCTGTGTAAGTAAGTAAGTAAGTAAGTAAGTAAATCATTTATTGCTCGAAACACGGTATTTTACAGTGGTGTTACAAAATCAAATAATGTGCGACATGTTTCGCAGATTCTCTGCATGCAAAGTTAAATTATTTATTTATTAGAATTCAAAATGTCACATATTTAAATTTAAAGCCCTAAGTTTCTCTTGTTACCTATTTGTTATTCCAGACTATAATCTATCGCTGTAACGAATTACAGCCAGATCCCTTTGCCCTTGAGAGTGGGATTGAATAACAAACATCGAAACATGTTCACCAACTCGATCATGTATAATATGATGAGCTTAAGCGTATTTGAACTTGTGTTACTCCATTGCAGTGCGGGTCGCCTAAACAGCTGCACTCGTCTGTGTACTGCGACTGCTGCAGCTGGGGTGCGCTCACCTGCTCTGAGTGCGGCCAGCGCGGCCATCCATCCTCGCACTGCCCCGACATGTGGCGCAGGTACCACAGCACGGTGAGTCTTCCTGTCCCTTCTCCTTCTTATTTTCTTAAGCTTTCAACTTGGAGCCTTCTGCGTAGCAGCCGCGTTCATTACCGATACGTCACAGATGCTATCTTCCTATCCCAATTACCTGGCAGAACAACTATGGGATCTTCTTTATATTGGGAACATGGATCAAACAACTTTCATTACTTTAAACTTTTCTAAAATAACTATCTGATCGACGCGGGCTCTCAGTCCTTCAATATACAACTGTGAAGTAAAAACGTATTTTTGTTCACATATTTATTATTTGTGTAATAACATAATAAATTTGGTTGCTACAGATTGACAACAACGCGCCTCATAAAAGGTGCGATCAGTCCAAGGAGCAAGAACAGTACCACTCCATAAACCCCTACAGCAAGTACCTCTATCACAAGCCAGGAGGAACAAAACGAGAATACTCCTCAAGAGCACTCACCAGCCTGGACTTCACAAAGAAACTACCCTAACAAACGTCAGTTGTCCCCATCACCGACCCACGAGACACAAGTCAACAAAAAGAAGACTATGCCCCCACACGAGGACACTGAAAGGCTCCTTTTCTACAATTACTTCTGATGCATTGACAGGTCACCAAAAGCCCTTTTTATAAATGACGAGTCCAGCTAGGAAAATCACGAAAAAAAAGACGCAAGAACGGGCGCAGTTGTTCTTGTCAAATGTATAAAATACTAGCTTTTGTCCGTGGCTCCGCCCGCGTGCATGTCGGTTATCACGACCAAACATAGCCTTGTCGTTTCTCAAGGTCTAATCTATCCCTATACCAAATTGCATCAAAATGGGTTCAGTGGTTTAGGTGTGAAAGACGGACCAACAGACACACACACACTTTCCCATTTGTAATATTAGTATGGACATGGAGTACTACTAAGAAATATCTTTAGTAATATTCAAAAATAAATAGATGGCACTAGTAGACTTATTTAAAGAAATAAAAAAGTTAAAACTAAAACGATTATTTACTGACTTAGAATCACATAAATTATTTCACAACTTAAACACATGATAATGTTAGCATGTAAGCATATAAAACTCGTTGGTAATGTAACAAATGAAGATTTCGTGACAATCGTGCTATTTATTTATTTTGGTGCCATCTAGCGGCATAGAACATTATGTCTGTAACTTTTACAATTACTGCAAAATCTGGTAGAATCAATATAGATTAGATTAATTACAGTTTTATTTATTTATACTCAATAATGTGTTTAGTGTATGTTTTATTTTTGATAAGTTATATTTAATACCTACAAAAAATTAGAAAAAGATTGCCAAAACAATGTTGCCATCTTATAGTTCCTGAAGCCTGCCTGCTTCTCCAAATTACGAGTTCTTTGAGATTGAGTACTATTTTTGTTCCTGATTGTGCATCTGTTTATAGTATCTGTGGTATGGATAATTTAGGAGATAAATATTATTTTAAGTTTGGCGCCGATTAAAGGCGTAATTTGTTGTATATAAATATAGTAATAAACTTCTTAGTGTACAGTATTTATATCTTTGATTTTTCCCCCTTGCACCCACAAGCATACTAATCTCGGTTTGCTCAGGTATTTAACTAAAGGTGTACGCTTTTTGTTTAAAACTCAAGTTTAAAAATAAAATGCGGCTAAAACTGAATTCGAACCTCTAGTTTAAGCAGTGGTTCATTAATGTTTTAACATACATCAAGATACCTAAACAAACCGTGTAATTTTTACCTACGAATCTGTACAATAATAAATATGTACATATATGTATAATTTACAAAATAAAATTAAACCGACTTCTAGAACAAAAATGCACTATTACTCAAAAGATTAAAATTGTTATAGTCGGTGCCAAGCCAAAGCGGTATTGCAGAGACACAAGGTATGCTTCTTTTTTAAATATTTTTACCTTTTTATTGAAAGTAACTCAGATTTATCAAAACAAAAGCCCATTAACTACGCTACTCACATAAGACAGTGACATATTATCAAATAAGATGAGCCGTTTATCTTAAAGTAGGAAATATGCATCAAAGGCTAAGAAATATGCATGAAAGAACAACTATAGAAAACTTGGAGAAATCCCCTCTCAATGCAAATATTTGTATACATGCATACGGGTGTTTGTATAGGTCTGGCTGAGCCTTCGGAGAGCACGTTAAGCCGTCGGTCCCGATTGCCATTCGGACTATATGGCAGTCGTTACGGGTAGTTGGAGGTCTAAAAAGTCCAACAACTGGTCTAACTGCAAATCTTCGATATCACCTTTGGGTTGTGAAGGTCAGGTCGCAGTTGCTTCACGGAACATTGAAAAAACAAACTGGTAAAGCGGACCGTTGACTCCGAGGTTGAAGGCTTCAGATCCAAGTGCGACTATTTTATTTTATTACCGTTTTAGTAAAACATTTTTTTTTAAATAACATTTTTTTAAAGATTTTTTATTAATAACTTTGTTTTCCACTATTAGTTAAAGTGAGCTGTAGCTCGCGGCTCCGCCCGCATGGATGTCGGTTATCGCGTGAAGTTGAGCCGACGCTCTTGTCCGTTACACATTCAAGCGCACTTGCCTCTCTACTTGAACCTCTACTTGACTGTGTACAATTTGATATTTGACTCTTTACAATCTCTATTCGCCTCTCCACTCACCTCTACTCGCCGCTTGCCTATCTACTTGCCCCTATACTCCACTCTATTCCGTCTCTGCTCGCCACTCTACTCATCTCATTTTACTCGACTCTATTTCATCGCCTCTCCTACTACGTTAGGTATATTATGTGGCATAAATGCATTGAATTGGAATTTTGTCTTTCAAATGGGACATTTAAATGGATTTAGTCATCGTTTCGGTTTAAATATGTTTGACTTACATGATAATAGCAACAAAATACCACGAAGGTGGTCTATTGTGAGTTATCTAAATTAACAGTAACATAGAACAATAACACTCGCCGTAGGGTATTTGCCAATTTAAAAGAACTTGTTGGAAAAATTTTAGCTGATAACATTCTAAGTGAAAAACACATCGCCCCAACTTCTATTTCAATCTATAGTCAACTCAAAAACTATGTTGTAGTTTAGGCTTTATGTTTCTACCCGTCGCATTGTTTCACACTTGTATTCATTGTGGTGCTTATGATAATCCGGGGTACAATATACCCCTATTTCGCTCGCTAGCCATTATTTTAGCACGCTTAGAGTTTGAGTAAGCCTTTCTAGGAAGTCACCAGAGTGCGGACAGCATGTTCTAGAATATTTTATGAAAGTGATTCCATAGAAAACTAACTCTCAGTTCCGTAAGATGACTATCTGATGCCCTCATGGGAACCTATTGCCGGGATAAGAAGTTGCCTATGTGGAATTCTAGTCAATAATCTATCCCTGGAGTAAGTTTCAGCTAGATCCGTTTAGCCCATAAATCGTAATTGAATAATCTTCAGAAACTTTCACATTATTAATATTTGTAGGATAGGATTAAATCAATGGGTGTACACTGTACAATAATGTACAGAACTTAATATTATAATGTTTGGCGGTTAGGTATAGGCCTAAGTAGCGCAACTGTAGCGCTGGAGGCTCTCCCTTAGAGCCACCGTACTTGAAGGCCTTAGCAAGGGAAAAGATCCGTTGACATCATCCCTTAAGGACCACGCAGCACGCCAAAGGGTAGTTTCCGACAGTGCCGACAGACGCTGAAGGATCCCTATCTTTGTCGATATCAATAATATGATTGCAAAGGAAGAACAAAGAAACATTGTTCGTTTTGTGTTTAATAAATCACCACGCGCAGGAAAGAGAATAACCCCGTACAGAGAGCAAGCAGCTATAACTAAGAATGTACAGAGGTACTTAACATCTTAATGAATGTTTGGATCCTCATGTGTCATCTAAGTAGGTAGGTACCCAACGTTCATTTATTTATTGGATAGTTAATAGCCTAATTTACACCTAACGGACGTTAGTTATAAACCACAAAAGGACACATGTCTAATTCCTATTCGAGAGAGCACCGCTGTTAGGATCATTGTCTGGAATTTTATTTTCTTACGTAAAGTCATGTCGGGTCAGGCCCAAGTGGGCCATTTAGGTCATATAATCACAGTCCCGGTGGTCCATACATTTTACTGTACCTGATCAGCTTGAATCATTATTTGATTAGAGTAATGCGCTTACCTGAAACAAAAAAAAAACATGAATTACACTATGGAAAGAAGCACCAACATAATTATGTGACACGTCAACTGCTTTAACACTGTACCTGGGTAAATCTAGGACCTAGTGGTAAGCCATTTAAGTGGATAAATATTTTCATTGTATACAAAATTAAGCACCCATAGGAATACTTCCAAAAGGTAATAATATAAAAATAATATATAAGTGGCTCCTCATCTTATTTTGGTAGATTTACTCAGTTGTAGATATAAGAATTAAAATATGATGTGATTCGGTTTTGTAGAGCCTTTTATCTGTCACATAGCACATATCTAGAGATTGATATACCTATCTTATGTAGTTTAATTATTTTACAAGTATTTCAGCGTGTATTTAAAAAAGTAATAAGCCGTAAATCACCACATGGCCACATAACCGGTCATATTAAAACATAAATATTCAACTTTGCCAAATACGGCAGATAATTCTTTGTTCATAATAGTAGCCACTACAAGTTTTTACAATTCTTGATAGCGCTTAAAATCCCATGCTCACGCGCAGGTAACCCAATAGAACGAGGACATTGTTTAGCCGACCTAATCACTCCGTGATCAAAGGAGCACATTAGGTTCAATTATCCAATTTTCTATGAAATACATTTTCTTTACAAAACTGATAACGAAGTCTTTCTTATCTTCGCCCTTTCGGAACAAATAGTAGGACGCGTCCGCAACAACAAAAGCTCATTAGGGTTACCTGAAATGCTCCCACCACTTTAAGAGTCCAGGAGTGCGCTGCTGTTTGTTTAGTTTTTATTTGTTGTTGAACCTTGGACGGAGTAAGTCGTGACATTGTCAGTGTACTGCTAGTGCGATCATCAGAAGAGAACCTAAGCGAAGAACTCTCCATAATGGCAAGCACCCCCAGGAGCACGGCGTGCCATGACTGGTGCATCAGCGAGGAAATGACCCTGTACCAGAAAGTGAATACGCCGAAAGAACCCATCCACGAATATCATACAGCCATGCCCGAGGAAAAGTGTGTGCGGCCGAAGCTACCACCCTCAGGCGACCTATCCATATTACAAACACCAGTGTCGCAGAACATGGAACGGACCATTGAAATAACAGAATATGATGAAGACCACGTACAGCTCATTTCTAGTGATGAAGGTGAGCAGACTGAAGTAGATGACCCTCCGCAGCCTACTATCACTATTGAGAGATTTGATGAAGACGAACTAGAAATTTCATCTAAATATCAACCTGGCGTGCGAAGTAAAGTGAGTGGACAAGTGTCAAGTGTAGTGCGACATGTGGACATTAAACGGACCATTCAAATTATTGACTATACTGAGCTTGACTCTAGTGAAGAAGAAGACGTAACAACACAGCCTAAAATTATTAACCACGTAGAGATTCTATCCAGTGAAGAAGATGAGGAGATTGATGTAGGCCTTGAATTACAGCCTAATATCACAATCGAGAGCTTCGATATCGATGAGACATCAATGGTTAACTTACCCAACAATGACTCGGATATTACTGAGAACGTCGTAGACTACGAAGATCGAAACATTCCTGGAACTGATATATCTCAGTTCATTTCCAACAAATATCCTGCGATGTTGGAGGGTGACTTAGATTTTCACCATTTGAAGGGGACAGAAAATTTACATCAACGACGAACATTCTGTCGAGAATTGGTTCGGGCAGAGATGGAGAAATTTTATAATGAGAGTTGGGGCGGCGAAATCTTTGATCACGAGAAAATATTAAAACATATGCCACGTAAGTTATTTCTGAATATCATTATACTATAACTAGCTGTGCACTATGTATCTTGCCCGTAGAGTTTCTAGGCCCTAAGTATGTTTATACTCCTTCTAGATCTACAAGGTAGTTACGCGATAAGTAATTTTAGTCTAAATAGCACTTTCTAGTTTTTCTTAGAAAATTATTTTCTTTTTTCACACTCCAAAGCAGCAAGTAAACAGCCAATGTATCTGCACCAATTATGTGTATTTCTGTCGCAAATTGTTCCAGTGCCAAATGTTGAGAACCATTCGCTGGGCAAACAAAGGTCACTATAGCTGAATTTGCTGTGTGCTTGTTGCCTTGGTGTGTGGATGAAGGGGCAGATACTGCAGTTTGATCATTCACATGACTTTCCGTTGCCCCCCTGGCAATAATATGTCCATCGGACTGAAGTTTTGGTACCGAATCATACATAATTCACTCATCAAATATTAAACTATAGCGCTTTCACCCATTTTTACATCACCTACTCAAGAATACCTAAGTGCTTATTTATTGTTTCTTGGTTAGATTTCATCCATTTAAAATGTTTTTAACGGCACTCATATCTTAAGTAATGATAATGATCCTATTTGACTACTAATTT
Organism: Eilema caniola; assembly: GCA_949126895.1. Taxonomy (NCBI): domain Eukaryota; kingdom Metazoa; phylum Arthropoda; class Insecta; order Lepidoptera; family Erebidae; genus Eilema; species Eilema caniola. Next base: position 14,045,262 of record OX421486.1, on the reverse strand, counting down.
ACCTAATTAGCATATTAACGAAGTGTCTTTATTTCAGGTGACAAGCATTTATGGGTGATTGACGAAAGGGATAGACTGCGTGACGAGAGCACAGTCATGTAAGTATTTCCTTCGTTTCTGTTATATCGTAGTTGAAATAATAGAATAGGTGTGAAAGAAACATATAACTATTATAAATATATGTTTGATAATTTTTACATACGTATAAACTCATGATAGAACCGATTATAAAAGTAAAGTGCCATATTACAGTTTAAATTTATATTAAGTATAAAATATTTTAAACTATGCCGTGATTCTTTACTTCTGCAAAACCTTGTAACGTAGCTGTCTTGCGAGGTCTTGCACGGTTTACGGTTTTTGTTTTTAATTTTAGTGTTGTGACTATACTGTCTTAGGTTGTTACATTTTAATCGAAAGAAGTTCATCTATGCTCGTTACTTTTTGTTACATTATATGTAAATATTTAAGTAACAAAACAGTATTACCACACTACTGAACTGGAAATATTATAATATTTTCCTTTGATTGATAGTTATTCAAACAAAAGTAAACTTTATTGTTGTAATTTAAAGGGAAAGTCATGGTCGCTAGTATCCCCGGCGATACCTCTACTGCCCAAACGATTGCTCTTTCAATACAGTTGTTTTCACAGGTGATACAACTGGTGAATTATATTACAATGACCAAATGCGATACGGGTCGAAAGTAACGATGCGATTATTCTTTTGTAACTTGAATCGATTATTCTCACAACCGATTTAAGACACTCCAACGCTAGACCATAACGGTGATAATGCACCTATTAAATTATTTCAACAAAAGACTAACTATTACCCGCGGCTCCGCTACCAAACATAGCCTATGTCCTTTCCCAAGGCCTAATCTAACTTGATTACTCCTACTTTCATGTCCCTACTACTGTAAATCCCCGAATGGATTGATGGAGATAGGCAGAAGTTATTCCCTTGCGTCAGCACTTCCTTACTGAACTTGAACATTATAATAATATCTGTGCACAAATTTCCTTCACAGTTGTGACCACTGTGATCTGCCCGGGCACCGAGACGATACCTGCCCCACGCGGACACCCGTGTGCTACATGTGCGGCGCTATTGGTCATCTGGAACCTAGCTGTCCTATGAAGAACTGTCTTATTGTAAGTACCACCAATACATTTATGCACATTGATTTTACACTTTTTTTGGAACTGAATATCTTAAACCGACGTGGACCTGCTCATAACACAAGTCATTTCATTAAATTTTCCTGTATTAGTATAATACAATTAGTTGAATGAAGGGGCAAACATACGAAAAATTAAAGTTGGCAGAGAACTCAACGGACCAAACACCACGCAAAACAAAATTCAGACTGCCTGTGACTTCTCTCAAAGATTTCCGAAATAACATTGCTACTAGGAATTTTTTCTATGTCCTAACTTTCTTGGAGCTTAAAGTTAAAAGTGTAGGGCATAGTATTTAATTCAAACTAGTGTATTTTTCTACTATACAGTTGCTTATGTAATTTAGCCAACGAAAGATGAACAAATCCTTTTTTGGTAACTTTTAAAAGGCAACAATTCATTCTTGTCAATTCGTTGTCATTAAGTATATTATAGTTCTCGAAAACGTCTTGATACTTAGACTTATCAATAATATAGTGGACGTAATATAGTTATTATGCACAATAACAAAATACCGCGCTAGAGAGATATGAGTCACATAAACACTTTGTGATGTTTGTTATCGCTGTGTGTGATTTAAGTTTGCATGTGAGCAAAGCCCTAAGTTTCTCTTGTTACCTATGTGTTATTCCAGACTATAATCTATCGCTGTAACGAATTACAGCCAGATCCCTTTGCCCTTGAGAGTGGGATTGAGTAACAAACATCCAAACATGTTCAGAAACTCGATCATGTATAATATGATGAGCTTAAGCGTATTTGAACTTGTGTTACTCCATTGCAGTGCGGGTCGCCTAAACAGCTGTACTCGTCTGTGTACTGCGACTGCTGCAGCTGGGGTGCGCTCGCCTTCTCCGAGTGCGGCCAGCGCGGCCATCTATCCTCGCACTGCCCCGACATGTGGCGCAGGTACCACAGCACGGTGAGTCTTGCTGTCCCTTCTACTTCTCATTTTCTTAAGCTTTCAACTTGGAGCCTTCTGCGTAGCAGCCGCGTTCATTACCGATACGTCACAGATGCTATCTTCCTATCCCAATTACCTGGCAGAACAACTATGGGATCTTCTCTATATTGGGAACATGGATCGAACAACTTTCATTACTTTCAACTTTTCTAAAATAACTATCTGATCGACGCGGGCTCTCAGTCCTTCAATATACAACTGTGAAGTAAAAACGTATTTTTGTTCACATATTTATTATTTGTGTAATAACATAATAAATTTGGTTGCTACAGATTGACAACAACGCGCCTAACGAAAGGTGCGATCAGTCCAAGGAGCAAGAACAGTACCACTCCATAAACCCCCACAGCAAGTACCTCTATCACAAGCCAGGAGGAACAAAACGAGAATACTCCTCAAGAGCACTCACCAGCCTGGACTTCACAAAGAAACTACCCTAACAAACGTCAGTTGTCGCCATCACCGACCCACGAGACACAAGTCAAAAAAAAAGAAGACCATGCCCCCACATGAGGACACTAAAAGGCTCCTTTTCTACAATTACTTCTGATGCATTGACAGGGCACCAAAAGCCCTTTTTATAAATGACGAGTCCAGCTAGAAAAAAAAACGAAAAAAAAAAGACGCAAGAACGGGCGCAGTTGTTCTTGTCAAATGTATAAAATACTAGCTTTGCATGTGCATGTCGGTTATCACGACCAAACATAGCCTTGTCGTTTCTCAAGGTCTAATCTATCCCTATACCAAATTGCATCAAAATGGGTTCAGTGGTTTAGGCGTGAAAGACGGACCAACAGACACACACAAACTTTCCCATTTGTAATATTAGTATGGACATGGAGTACTACTAAGAAATATCTTTAGTAATATTCAAAAATAAATAGATGGCACTAGTAGACTTATTTAAAGAAATAAAAAAGTTAAAACTAAAACGATTATTTACTGACTTAGAATCGCATAAATTATTTCACAACTTAAACACATGATAATGTTAGCATGTAAACATATAAAACTCGTTGGTAATGTAATAAATGAAGATTTCGTGACAATCGTGCTATTTATTTATTTTTGTGCCATCTAGCGGCATAGAACATTATGTCTGTAACTTTTACAATTACTGCAAAATCTGGTAGAATCAATATAGATTAGATTATTTACAGTTTTATTTATTTATACTCAATAATGTGTTTAGTGTATGTTTTATTTTTGATAAGTTATATTTAATACCTACAAAAAATTAGAAAAAGATTGCCAAAACAATGTTGCCATCTTATAGTTCCTGAAGCCTGCCTGCTTCTCCAAATTACGAGTTCTTTGAGATTGAGAACTATTTTTGTTCCTGATTGTGCATCTGTTTATAGTATCTGTGGTATGAATAATTTAGGAGATAAATATTATTTTAAGTTTGGCGCCGATTAAAGGCGCAATTTTGTGTATATAAATATAGTTATAAACTTAGTGTAAAGTATTAATATCTTTGATTTTTCACCCTTGCACCCACAAGCATACTAATCTCGGTTTGCTCAGGTATTTAACTACGCTTTTTGTTTAAAACTCAAGTTTAAAAATAAAACGCGGCTAAAACTGAATTCGATCCACTAGTTTAAGCAGTGATTCATTAATGTTTTAACATACGTCAAGATACCTAAACAAACCGAGTAATTTGTACCTACGAATCTGTATAATAATCAGTACATATATGTATAATTTACAAAATAAAATTAAACCGACTTCTAGGACGTAAATGCACTAAAACCCAAAAGATTAAAATTGTTGAAGTCGGTGCCAAGCCAAAGCGGTATTGCACAGACACAAGGTATGCTTCTTTTTTAAATATTTTTACCTTTTTAGTGAAAGTAGATTTATCAAAAGAAAAGCCCATTAACTACGCTACTCATATAAGACAGTGACATATCAAATAAGATGAGACGTTTATCTTAAAGTAGGAAATATGCATCAAAGGCTAAGATATATGCAAGAAAGAACAACATAAGTAAATACGAGATTATAATAGAAAACTTGGAGAAATTCCCTCTCAATGCAAATATTTGTATGGGTGTTTGTATTGGTCTGGCCGTGCCTCGAAGAACACGTTAAGCCGTCGGTCCCGATTGCCATACGAACTCTATGGCAGTCGTTACGAGTAGTTGGAGGCCTAAAAAGTCCAACAACTGGTCTAACTGCAATTCTTCGATATCACCTTTGGGTTGTGGAGGTCAGGTGGCAGTAACTTCACGGAACATTAAAAATACGGACTGGTAAAGCGGACCGTTGACTCCGAGGTTGAAGGCTTCAGATCCGAGTGCGAGTGGGATTAACGTGAAGATGAAGAAGATAGGCCTATGGGCAGCAGTAGATGCAATACGCTAACAATCATTCTATCTTTTCATATTCCAAGTACTACACACTCCCAGAATAAAGCAAAAAAACTATTGTTTTCAGACAAAAAAATATGAGAGAAAATATGTGCGAAAGATATTACTTCTTTGCAATCCGAATACGATTTCAGGATCAGTGTTGATGTGTGAATATTTCAGACAATCGCCAGTTTCATTCACACAAAACCATTGTTTCATCTCGCTGCGATTAAAAAATTCAAGCACGGCTAGGGTTGCCGCATGTAAAATAACGCTTCTATTTTTGTAACAAATTAAGATCAAAGTGCAACCTTTTTTTTTTAAGTCCGGGCTTCCCGTTTGGCTTGAAAGTATGGAAACCGCTTTTTTATGTTTTAAGAAAAATGTAAATATGATTTCATATCGTCTGATCGAAGTGCCTATTCTTCAATATATGAACAATTTGATTAGTGTAAATTCTGATGGGTCGATTCCAGCTTGCCAGCTCATTAGCATGAGCGTTACATACTTGGTGTTTCATTCGGTCAGTACTGCCCTTATTATAAATTTATTTGGGATGGATGGAATTCATCTCTGACTGCAGACATCTCAACATTCACTCCCTTTCTAGCCATATCATCTTGCATACAGTACATCCATCTTAGTCTTAGGTCTTGCTCTCTCCTTGAAGCCATCAACTTCCATAATTTCATTACTTATGCACGCTAATATTATAAATGCGAGAGTAGCTGTCTATCGTTCTGTTATGTTTTCACGCCTAAACCACTGAACCAATTTTTAGGATATTTTGTATAGAGGTAGATTAGAACTTGAGAAAGGACATAGGCTATGTTTGGTCGCGATAAGCGACATCCACGCGAGCGGACCTGCGGGCAACAGCTAGTCTAACATATATAAAATTGAACGAACAAGATACAAACGTTAATATTAGATTTTTAATTTTTACGAAGATATAAGGAGTAAATCCCGTACGTTTGACAGCCCTGGATACTGAGCTACGTGTCTAATAAAGTCTTGTAAATAAGTAAATCCATCGTCTGAATATTCCGTTCGCGATTGTACTTTCGTTAGAATTGGATGTGGGGATAGGCTATCGGGTCTAAAAGTACTAACACTAACAGAAAATACCATACAATTTTTCGGTACATTTGAGCTCCACAGAATACGTAAGATTCGCCATCACCACAAGCTCACTGCAATAATATAATCTTGAATTCTCAGGCTGAGGTTGCATGACAGTTCGTGCTTTAGGGGATGAACAAAGAAGGTGAAACTACTGAATAAGTTACAACAGTATTATTTGGCAACGGATAATAGGAGTTTTTTGGTTGCATGCAATGTACAGTCGGACAAAAAAGATACGGTTGCACTTTTTCATGTAAAATTGTATGTAAAGGTGAAATCATAATTCCTTTGTCGACTATCTGTACTATCTTTATACAGAGAAATACTTTTTACAAGATTGGTTGTATTTTTTTTTTGTATTTAAATTTTTTATTCAATAATAATAGATACATGTTCATAAAAAATATCTTCGCCAAGCTGCTGGGGAAGTTTGTAGACTTTACTGATGAAATTACGGTCACGTGTAATTATGCTGAATTTCATTACTTCAACTTCGAGAGAAAGCCGGCAGCAGAGCCATGCCCGTCAAGCAGCAGGTGCACCATTTTGTATGTGGGTATGGCTTAAGGTAAATTGTAAAAATTCGAAAGTAACTCTGTCTATACTCTGTACGTTGCGCTTTCACGCCAAAACAACTGAACCGACTTTACAACTGAATACTTGAGTAATAAATACCTTTCATTTGAGACATAAATCATTGAACTCCGTACGGTGGTTCAGAAGATAAAGAAAGGGATATTACAAACATACATACATACATACATTCATACATACATACACACATACCTACATACATACAAAATACGCGCGAAAAACATAACCCTTCTTGGCAGTCGGGCAAAAAAGCGACTAAGACATATTTCATAAACAAAAGATTTGACAAATGCCAAAAGCTTACTCCGTCTGCTGAAGCTTATTCGTACTTAGCAAGAGCTCACCGCCATTTGTCATTCTTATAATAAAAAAATCCTTCAACGGCAATACAATAATCTAAAACAAGAAAAGTTCATTTCCGTACACTATCGCCAGAGAATAAGGTTCAAAATCGCTTGTCAAGAGCAGTATAGGTGTGTTAACATAAATCAGAATCGGTTGACGTCTAGCAAGCTCTGTAAACGTCAAAACATTGGTCACATGTGCGTAAATCAGAAATACCTCGAAATGTTACAAATATAACTATGAACTTTGTAAAATAATGCATACGTCCTTATCTATATACAAATAAGTATGAATTTCGAATGTATTTTCTTGTAAAAATAAGTTTGAATTGACAACATCAGTTCGTGCGATAACTATTTGATGCGTTTACGAAGCAAGTTTGGTAGACATGTAAGTGACATTATTTTACACGTGTTTTCTCGCTTGCTTCTTTGTCTGATGTTTTGAATGCGATAGTAATATACTAATAGGTGTAATATTATGCTGTTGTACACTTCTTACGTTATTTTTTTCAGCAAGAGTACGACACAAGCGGCGATATTTATAGTCATATTACAATTGTGACGAAATTTGTTTTGGAGCATAATAATGGTCCAATGGTGTTATTAACGCATTATGTTCGCGATACCTATTTTTGTTATGAAATAACGTTTTATATACGACAGTCTCTGTGACGTAGCGGTTAACGCGGCCGCTACGCAGGTGGCGCGGGTTCAATCCCCGTCAATGCAAATATTTGTATGCATGAATATGGGTATTTGCATTAGTCTGATCGTGCCTCGGAGAGCACATTAAGCCGTTCGGTCCCGGTTACCATAAGAACTAACTGCAATGCTTCGATATCGTCTTTGGGTTGTGGAGGTCAGATATCATTAGCCTCACGTAGTTGGACTGGTAAAGCGGATCCCAGACTCCAAGTTGAAGGCTTCGGATGCGACTGGGATTAACGCTAGGACGAAGAGGAAGCATTTTAGTACGTTATTATAAAACAAAACATTTCAGGGGGAATCGCGACTAACCTATTATATTATTATACACCCAAAAAATTATATCAATTGCAACATAAACTAAAGAAAAAATATTTAAATTGAAACATTTTCTAAGACATTTGCAAAATTGACTTTCAGTTCATTTGAATAAAAAGTCGGCTTCAAGTTCAGGCGTCACTTTTTGCATCAGACGATCTTTAGCCATATCTTTGCATACCTTTCGAAAGTAGGCCTTAATATAAAAGGGCTAAGGTCTAAAATACTGTTGATAGAACTTGAAGATGACATTCAAACAATATCAAATCTTAATCCAGTTTGTAAGGTTCAGTCTACATTATTGCAACATCTTATGGAAGTTTTTTGATTTTCATATTTCATTTTTGTGACAAAACAGTCTGAGGCGAGAATCGAATGGTCAATCATGGTAACACATCGTCATAAAAGCTAATGGACGTTGGAGATAACTTAAATAACTAATATTAACGTAGATAATTACATAGGTTAGGTAGGTTACTAGATTTTTCTCAAACATGCTTGGAAATGTGAACATTATTTTGACAACCTTCTTCGAGATAAATCGAAATTGCTGTACATGCGAGCAGCAGCCGGCAAAAGTTGTATGAAAATCCATATCTGTCGTGTTTTAACGGCCAAATAAATTACTATGTAAACTCATATCTGTCGTGTAATTCAAAAATGGAACCATCTTTTACTCCGAACCATGGCAACCAAGGAGGTAACTTATCCAAGACTTTATTTAAATACAGAACTGGCTTGCAAATAGAAAGCTGTTTATTAAGAAAAATAAAAAACAAATGAACATTTTGCCGCGTGAAAAATAACTGTTGTTCCTCATTTTGAAAAGTAGTAACTAATTGTATTTTAATTTCCGCGCATTGTTTGAGAAAAGCACTATACAAGCCTTGGCCACAACTGAGCGTTGCCGGACTCCGTAATGCGGCCGGCCCGCATACTTCACGATCGTCCGGCAACGCTACACTTGGCGGCCGCGGCAGTAATGTACTATTATGATTTATGTAGTGTGAAAGCAATAAATATAAGTACCGGTATTATTGTGAGGATTTAGTTGTTCGTAGTTAAGATTACTTGTTAATTACTGAACTATGCTAGATAAATGGATTTGGCTGTTAATTTCTGTCAATGGATTTGCCTATTTCTATCAGAGAAAAAGAAAAAATGACTAACTATTGGCGAAAAATTATCCTTAAAGAATGTAAGTATCTTTAGTGGGTAAAATTCAAAATAATTAAATATTCGTATCGTATTCTTAGCTCGAAAAAAAATAACAAGTCTCATAAATTTGAACCAGGAATTCCTATAAGCTAATTACGAGTATCCTTCCAAAAATAAAAATAAAAACTAATATTATCGTCCTAAATTGCGTACTGCCTACTTCATTTATCACTTAATTACTAAACACCGCCGCCCAAAATTATATATATATTTTATAACTAGACACCTAAATTTTTTTAACGAAATATTCATTTATTTTAGATTATTTAAATAAAATTTTCTAGGTTTCAATTTCATTAAGTTGAATTTAAATCAGTTTAGTTTTAAATTTAATTTAGTATTATTTATGTTTTAATATTGTTACGTAAACTTAATACATTTAATTGTTCCTTCCTTGTGAAAGCTGGCCAGTATTGTGGCCACATCCTAACTTCAGTACGCCGAGTGCTCTTAACGACTACAGTTAAATCTTCAGAGGGCATTTACAGAGGGCTCGGTGAAGTATCAGATAAGTTCACCCCACCCTCACGCCTGATCCTGATCTGCGTTTGAAAGGCATCTCGATATTTATTTGTTGAAATTTTCTTAAATAAAGCCTGTCTAGTCTGGGATAAGTTCTGTAGACTTAGGTGGAGAATAAAGGACCTTGACTGATTCAAATCAAGAAAACATACATATATTCACGCCTGTAAATATATGATAGGGGTTGGTAGAGGTGTATTAAACCACACTTCACAAACTATAATTTCCAAAGTAATAGAGGCGAGCATATTGTCCTGAAGTGAGTACTTTGTAATGAATGGGCCGTGTGTCGGATGAAGAACAAGTTATACCGAAGTCGCCTTCTACGACACCTACGGGAAAAGATGGGGGTTTTTTTTTTACGTGCGGACTCGAACCGACTAAACCGCACGCCGTCTGTGGGTCGATGTGCTAGGCCGGAGGTGAGGTTGTCTTTTGACATATCCCTCGCACCCGGGCTGACCCAGGGCCATTCCTCTAGGTCTGGCCCTCCTCGGGAGGGGGGACCACACGGTCCTCGACTCGACCCCGGTATGAGGGGGGGGGGGGCATCGTCCTACGATGCGCGCCGCCGCCGTGGCCTGCTTCTGCGGCTCCACCCGTCACCCTCAGGCCCGCGCTCATGGGGGGCGGAGGTCGGTTTGCGCCCTCCGACGCCCGAGCCGCCTTCGAACGCGGCCAGCGATGTCCGGGGAAGAGATGGGGTAGCTATATTCTACTCAATCAATCAATTAGCCCACTGCAGTCCACTGCTGAACATGGGCCTCTCCCAATGTGCGCCATTTACGATATTCTACTCATCATGAATCAAAGAATCAATTTCGTTTATTCAGTTTAAGCACATAAAGAGCACATATGTAAGTCCAAATTTTACAGTCATGTAAATAAATTATTAATATAATATTAAATAAAGTAAATAATAAATAATTTGAAAATGATTCTTTCGTTGGTTCGGTAAGTTGATTCTACTGAGAAGATACCAGCAAGAAACTCAGTGAACAATATTATCGTTTCTTTTTTAAAACAATTTGTTTTTTTTTTATATATATATTGTGCGAGCAAGCAAAAAGATTAGGATGACCATGCATTTTTATTATTGACGTATTCGTTTACTTTGTAATATCCTTTTTTCATTAAAAACTTTTTCACTTATGTTTTAAACTTATTTAGTGGCATGTCAACCAGATCTTGAGGAATTTTACTAAACATTTCATGAATAAATAGAGTAAGATAAGCATAATTATTATAAGGTTGCTTTTTTAAATAACTGTGAATATTAAGAGACAGGTCAGATGTCGGATTAGCTGATCTAGATTAAGGAGTACTACTGAAAGAGTAAGTTTTGTTTGTAGCCTAATTATATTAAATTAAATTAAATTAAAATTCATTTATTTTCAGACCATCGATCCATAGTGTTAGTTAAAGTATATTACTTTCATTTTTCCATATCTCAAAAACGGCCCTTACGATTTATTTTGTCAGGACAAAAAGCAGCAGGTAATTCGATTCAAAGGCTAAAGATTTCCGCGTGAATTATTAACAAATCCATACCAATATTATAAATGCGAAAGTAACTCTGTCTGTCTGTCTGTTACGTTTTTAAGCCCAAGCCCCAGAACCGATTTTGATAAAATATGGTATAGTGGTAGATTAGACCCTGAGACAGAACAGGCTATTTTTGGTCGCGATAAACGACATCCAGGCGGGCGGAGTCAAGGGCAACAGCTAGTTTAATATTATTACTATAAGTGATTCCAAGAAATAATTTTGATAGCTAATAAAAAAAATATCATCATAACCCTCAACCCTAAATACTTTACAAACTTCTGAACAGAATCTTCAACATTACAACTACAAACCTATTTCAACATTTCCTAAAACTCTTGACCAAAACTGGCAACTTTGTGGCAGTAATCTTAAACAGTTTGAACTATAAACTTATTTATTTCTCCTACTAGCTGTGCCCGTGATTTTAGGTATTTAAATTATCATGATCACTCATCAACATAATTATCGGAAACTCAATAACTCTAATAATAATGCATGTAATTTTGTCTGCGTGGACACAGATCTGCAGTTAATATTTATTTGTATAACCCTAATACTAAAAAAATAATAAAAGTAGCATAAATTATATGCTTACATATAAATTACGCCTTTATAATATGAGCCAACTGCAGTATGAATCGTGTCAAAATCTACCCCGCTACTTCGAAGATTACGCGAAAGGAAGATTTTTAAAATTTTCTTTTTCTTGTAAGTATCGTGTATAAACATTCATATTTTTCAAATCGATTTAAGTAGAAAAAAAAAGACGGGTTGCACTCTGGGAGTGCCGGCAGAAGTGAAAACATTTTCTTTTTTCTTTCTTCGTTATATACATAGAAAAAGATAAAAAAGAACATACTATACCATACCTATAATAATATAGCGCTAATCATAGAACCTATCACTTATTTTCTGCTAATTTTCTGTCAGAAGAAATTAATAAATTATGAAAAGAAAAAATAATCACAAAAAATAATAAATTACAGAAAGAAAAAATAATCATGAAAAGTAATAAATTACAAAAAGAAAAAATAATCACCAAAAGTAATAAATTATAATAAGAAAAAACAATCACAAAAAGTATCAGATGGCCAGGTTTGAACCCGGCACAATCTGAAACCATAAGGACTTACAGTCGAAGCGTTTACCGCTATAATGCGAAACTATTTATCGTATCTCGCAAAATAGATAGTCTGTGGCTAATATTGTATGACGTCAGTCGTCGGTTACGGTTCAAAGGTCAAGCGATCCTGACGCGAGTTTAACATTTTTTACCCATCCAACGCCGCTAAAGAAGTTTTCACTTCAAAAATACGAATGGCCTACAAACTATCGGTACACAATAGTTCTAACCACGGCCACATTATCTAGTTGGCAACACAACACAGCAAACAACAATTTTCCATCGGACCACACCGGAAGTGGTACAGGAAGTGGTGGCATCCATGCTAACCCCAGTTCTATATCTGACTTTAAGGCGCCAGGGGAGTGTGTCCACCGATATTCTTAGGAACTATCGGAAACAATGAATCATTTATTTTTATTTATTTTATCATTTTTCAATATTGACTTCTGACATACAAATCCGCCTATACAATTTGAATTAAATTATTTTTAAGCACGAAAAATGTCCAAAAAATTTAAGTCAAATTCAATTTTTTTATACGATATCAGTGATTTAGAAACATATTACTAATATTATGTGATGCCCGCAGCTCCACCCGCATCAATGTTGTTTATTGTTACCAAACATCTTCGTTCTAAAGCTCTCGTCCGTCTCTATACAAAATGGCATCAACATCGGTGCAGTGGTTTAGGCGTGAATCTACATTCACACTACTATTATGAAGAGGAAAGATTTGTATTTTTGTATGTTTATAATGAATTAATTCAAAAACTACTGTGCAGATTTCAAAACTTCTTTCTTTCCAATCGAGAAAGAATTTTTGAAATCGGCCTAGGTAACATAGGCTACATTGGATTACCACGGGAACATTTCTACCACCCGTGCGAAGCCGGAGCGGATCGCTAGTGTGTAATAGACAGACAGAGTTACATTCGCATTTATAATATCACTAATCTAGTTAACCATTAATTACTTAGTTAGCAATGATACCTGAGATACCTGTTTTATCGAATTCTAATACGTAGTTCAGAAGTTATTTTCACAAATGAACATACATACATACCGGCAAAATGATAGTGCACCTTTGTAGTCGGTTAAAAAGCTGTTATGTAAATATTTTCATATTACAAACAGTGGCCTCAACTTTATTTATTCGTATAGTAGGTAAAGTAAGCTTCGGTTGCTCTGCAACGGATGCTGGGGTTAGCATGGATGCCATCACTTCCTGTACCACTTCCGGTGTGGTCCGATGGAAAATTGTTGTTTGCTGTGTTGTGTTGCCAACTAGAAAATGTGGCCGTGGTTAGAACTATTGTGTACCGATAGTTTGTAAGCCATTCGTATTTTTTTTTCGAAGTATGAAAGCAACCGAAATTACTAATATTCCCTCTAACCCCTCCAACTAAGCTAAATTGCTTGTGCTAGGAGTGGGTACTCGTCAGTATTATAATGGCCACGTTCGAACCCGGACCTCTCGATCGTAAGGCCGACTTCTTAACCACTAAGCTACTGCCGCTAATTTGGTTTGGCTTGGCTTTTGCGGGTACAACTGCCGTGTGCTCTCCCAAGCAACAAGTGTACCGGCTAGCAGATGATGTTATTAGGAGCTCCAAAGATGGACTCGCGTACACCAATCTACGTTATTGGTAGATAGCCATCTAAAATATATTGATGATCTAATGAATATAAAATTTCGGTCCGAGTTTTATGTCCGTTAAAGCTAAACGGTAGACCGATTTCAGAATTCAGTCAATCTCGAACTGAGTAGATTTTTATCGTTCATGAGAAATTCGAAATGGAATGTCCCCGCATTCAATATGTCGGAATCCACTGGGAACATTTTCTTCCATCTTCAATTTCTTTAAATATTTCGTAAGAAAGATTTATATGGGGCTAGCTCCCGCAGTAGCCTTCTAACCTAACCTGTTTGAGTCGGAATGAGCTGCTTTTTGAACTCATGACTAATTTGGGCAAGATCTGGCTTCGTGAAAACAGTTTGGTTAGCTTCACATGAACTATTTTTTATGGGTACCACTTAGTTGGCCGACAAATACACGACCCACCTGATGGACAGTGGTTACCGTAGCCTAAAGACGTATGCAACACCAGGGGCGTCACACTCGCGCTGCCGAATCTGTTAGAACAGAGAGTTTCTGTGCCGTCAGTGTAGAAGCAGATATAAAGCAGTACAAGCCTTAGGTCTTCCCACTGACAGCACACAAACTCTCCAGTGAGCTCTGGTTATCATACTCACCGCCGGGAACACAACACGAGGTTAATATGACCGCGGTATTCTGTAGGGCGGAGGTAATTCCTCAGTCGGACTGGTCAATTGGACGGAAATACTTTCGTTTCCTACCTCCTACATTTTACTTACAAGTAAGGAAATATCACTACATAGTATAAAACAAAGTCGCTTTCTCTGTCCCTATATCCCTTTGTATGCATAAATCTTTAAAACCACGCAACGGATTTTAGTGCGTGTTTTTTTAACAGATAGAGTGATTCAAGAGGAAGGTTTATATGTATAATACATGTTTAATATAGTAGAGGGTGCAGCGGGAACGGGATCTGACGCCACGCGGGCGGAAAAATATTGGCGGTACGAAGTTCGCCGGGTTAGCTAGTGTAATATAAACAATAGTACATTACTACAGAGGCCGGGATGAAAGGGGTTGCCGGCCGAAGACATATAGACGGCGGAGCGAAGCGAGGCCGGATAGGTCTGAGGCAGGCAACCCCATATATCCCGCCGAGGTATGTATAGTGCTTTTCTCAAACATGCCAACGAAATAAACAACAAAAAAATTAAAGATTTTTTTTTTTTTTAATACGCATAGTGGCAGAGTGTCGATGCCTTTGCCACAAATTTATGTGAAATCGAAATTAAAAAAGAGGACTTTGCCGGCCTAGGCCTGCAAGGTTTGTATGAAATTCCATTGCCGGCCTCTGGTCCTAGCCGCGCCTGAAACGTCATACTTCGCAGCCTATTAAGAGGAACGTAATGTCAATATTTCATTGCATGTTTGAGAAAATATTATTTCAGACTATAATATATCTATGTACCTCATTAAAGTCAGATCCATTTAGTCATTTGAGCATGATTGAGTAGGCAACAAACATTCAAATATCTTCACTAGCTTCCACATCCTATATCCTCTTCTTTTTCTTCATCCTATTGTTAATCCCAGTCACATCATAAGCTTTCAACTTTCAGTCTGGGGTCCGCTTTTACCAGTCCAACTGCAGATGTAGCTGAACTTCAATATTTTCCGTGAAGCCATGCGCTGCCATATGACCTCCACAACCCAAAGGCGATATCGAAGCATTGCAGTTAGAACAGTTGTTGGATTTTTGAGGGCTCCAACTACCCGTAACGACGGCTATAGATGTTCGTATGGCAACCGGGGTCGATGGTTTGGCGTGCTCTCCGAGGCACGACCAAACTAATGCAAATACCCATATTCATGCATACAAATATTTGCACTGAGCGGGGATCGAAGCCGCGCCTCCTGCGTAGCGGTCGCATTCACTACCGCTACGGCAAGAAGGCTGTCTATCCAACTATTATTATAAACTAGCTGTTGCCCGCGGCTCCGCCCGCGTGGATGTCGGTTATCGTGTAGTGTTGATCCGACGCTATTGAGCATTAAATTCGCCTCTCTACTCAACTTTGTCCTCGACTATCTACTCACCTCTGTTCTCGACTTTCTACTCGCCTCTATATTCGACTCTCCACTCGACTTTCTACTCGCCTCTGTATTTGAATTTATACTTGACTCTGTACTGAGTTCTCTGTTCCCCTCTCTACTCGACTTTGTACTTTTCTCTATACTCGCCTTTCCATTGGCCTCTCTACTTGCCCATCCATTCGATTTTCTTTTCGCCTGTCTACTTGACTCTCCACACTTGCCTATCTACTCGCACCTCTACTCAACTCTATTCGATCTCTACTCGCTACTACATTCATCTTTCCACTCGCCTCCCTATTCGCCTTTACAGCATTCTATTTGATTCTATACTCGCCTCTCCACTGGCTCTCTAGTCGCATATCTACTCGCCACTGTAGTCGACTCTACTCGATTTTCAATCTTTACACTCCTATCCACTCGTCCCTTTAACAATCTCTACTCGCCTCTCCACTCGCTTCTATATTTGGTTCGCTACTCGACTATATCCGTTCCGAAGCTCTAATCCACCTTTGTACTATATTTCATGAGGACATCTTAAAAGAAATTCTTACTATTTATGCCATATTCACCCCCTTTTTTGTGCCATTGAAAAATTAGAAACTTTAATCCCAACGCCCTATTCAGCTCCCCCCCTCCCCCTTCTATCCCTTTTTTCGCGATAAGAGGTAGCCTATGTTCATTTTCAACCTCTAATCCATCTCTATACCAATTTCATCAAGATATCTTCAAAACTGTCAAACTTACATACCCTTGCCCTATTCCACCCCTTCAACTCCCTTTTTCGCAATAAAAGGTAGCCTATGTCCATTTTCGAGCTCTAATCCATCTCTGTACCAAATTTCACCAGGAAATCATCAAAAATGACAAACTTTCATATTTACTATCTAGTCCTTATCCCTAATCCCTTATTACCCCCCCCCCCCATGCCTCCAGTATCGCGTCAATAAGTAGCCTATGTTCGTTCCCAAACTTCAATGCCTATGTTCGTTCCCAAGCTCTAAACTATCTTACCAAATTTCATCAGGAAATCTTCAAAAATGACAAACTTTCATCCCAAGGCCTTAGTCCCCCCCCTTCTACCCACCTTTTTGTGATAAAAGGTAGTCCATGTCCGTTCCCAAGCTCTAAACTATCTCTGTACAAAATTTCATCAGGAAATCTTCTAAAACGATAAACTTTTATCCCAAGGCCCTGGTCCCCCCTACTACCCCCCTTTTTTGTGATAAAAGGTAGTCTATGTCCGTTCTCAAGCTCTAAACTATCTCTGTACCAAATTTCATCAGGAAATCTTCTAAAACGATAAACTTGTATCCCAAGGCCCTGGTCCCCCCCCCCTACTACCCCCCTTTTTGTGATAAAAGGTAGTCTATGTCCGTTCTCAAGCTCTAAACTATCTCTGTACCAAATTTCATCAGGAAATCTTCTAAAACGATAAACTTTTATCCCAAGGCCCTGGTCCCTCCCCCCCTCCTTCTTCCCCCCTTTTCGCGATAGAAGATAGCTTATATTCGTTCCCAAGCTCTAAACTATCTCTGTACCAAATTTCATCAAGAAATCTTCAAATGTGACAAACTTTCATACCAAGGCCCTAGTCCGCCCCCCTTCTACCCCCCTTTTCGCGATAAAAAGTAGCCTACTTCCGTTTCCAAGCTTTAAACTATCTCTGTACCAAATTTCATCAAGAAATCTTCAAAAATGACAAACTTTCCTCCCACGGCCCTAGTTTCCCCCCTTCCAAACCCCTTTTCGCTATAAAAGGTAGCCTATGTCCGTTCCTAAGCTCTAATCTACCTCTGTACCAAATTTCATTAAGATATCTTCAGAAATGACAAACTTTCATAAAAACTTTCATCCCCTATTTCCCCCCCTTAAACCCCCTTTCTCGTGATAAAAGGTAGCCTATGTCCGTTCTCAAGCTCTAATATACCTCTGTTCCAAATTTCATCAAGATCGGTTCAGCGGTTTAGGCGTGAAAGCGTAACATACAGACAGACAGACAGACAGACAGACAGACAGACAGAGTTACTTTCGCATTTATAATATTAGTATGGATGTGTAAGTTTGTAACGATGTTTCGATGTTTCTGATTCTATCAATCTTCAACGGCTGAACAGTTCTGGCTGAAATTTGGTACAGAGATAGATTATTTATAGTTTATAATAACACATAGGAGGCTAACAGGTAGTTTATATTATATGTAGGACTACGGTCAAAAAAGCAACCAAGTAACTTGATTAAAGTAAAGATACAGTTATATCTATTTTAGCTGTTGCCCGTGGCTCCGCATGCGTGGATATCGGTTATCGCGACTGAACATAGCCTATGTCCTATCCTAAGGTTTAATCTACCCCTGTATCAAATTTCATTAAAATTGATTCAGTACTCTCACATATATAATGTTAAGTATAGATGCTATAAAGCATGTTCATTTTTCGTATGAAGATTTCTGTAGCTGTGCAGGCACTCAATCTTCCAGTTAAATTACTTGGAACTGCCTTGAAAGTTAGCTACGTGAGGTGTCCAGGGTGATGTATCGTTGCTCAGCTGGATGTTACACCGCATCGCAGGCGCGGGAAATTTGTTTTAAATCCATATTAATATTATAAAAGTAACTCTATCTGTCTGTGAGGCTTTCACATTTAAACCACTGAACCAATTTCGAAGACATTTGGTGCAGGGCTTATTTTTTTCCCTTGAGGGAAAATCCTTCATGGATGCTATGCCGGACTCCTACCGACTGAAAACCCTCTCGTACCGCCTAATAGCCAGCGGTTGGTAAGCCCTCGGAAGGATGTCCCAGGAATACCAACAGACCTACGACTGCGGCCTTGCCAAGGAGGTGGTTCGGGTGTTATCCCGCGTCTATAGGGGGGAAGAGGAGGGTTCGGGTGTCATCCCGCTTCTTAGGGGGGGGGGGGGACGGGGGGGGGCGTGATTCCCTCCTGAGCCTGCTTCTGTAAGGACGGTGAGCAGCCCACTCACCGTCCTCAGGACCCCGGTCATGGAGGCCGATGGTCTACGGCGAAGACACGTCGCCGACGGTGGAACTCGGGTGGAACTGTTCTCTCCCACTTCCGCCCTGCCACCTCCTTAACGAGCATGACCTGCTCGCAGAAGGAGACGGCGCGGTCCCACTCACTCCTGCTGGAGATCATGGCTCGCACCATGGTCTCGAGCGAGAGCGTGTTCACGTCCAAACCGACCACGAGGACCTGACGCTGTGCACTCCACCAGCGTGTGGAGCGCTGTGTCGCCGCTGCGGTCCTCGCAGTGCTGAGACTCGGCCGTGGTTTATAGTATAGGGGTAGATTAGACCTTGAGAAAGGACATAGGCTATGTTTGGTCGCGATAACTGACATCCACGCGGGCGGAGCAGCGGGCAAAAGCTAAACTATAATATAAAAAAATATTCGTCGCTACCTAGCAGACAAACAGGCACGTGTGATGACGTCGTAGTACATTGAACGTGGAATCATCACATGTCACCCGGAGTCCAGCTAATTCCGTCCACGCAAACTATTTTTACCCTACCCACATAAAATAATACTCTAATGGTGACAGTTTAACTACATTTTACGATGTTTTCATATTGTGCTCGTGATCCTCTCAACGTTACGAGGGTAGATTAAATAATGTTATTAAGTACGTCTTTATGATTAACAAATTGATTATGACGTGTAGTGAAATTTGTTGCGGATTTAAAATTTACCCACCACAAATTTAATAGTCAAGTGTATGCAATAAAATTGTAAATCAGTTGTGTCTGTATATCATTTGTTTTTTTTTTTGCCATAATTAATATGTAAACACCTTTTAAAAGAGTGAATTAGGTACATAAAGAGATAAAGCGAGCTGAAAGCGTATAGCGAGGCGATGGTAAGATGCGGCTAGGTTTGTTTGAAATTACTTTGCCTGTCTCTAGCTAGTCTGTACCTTGTCTCTAGTGGGTCTAGTTCATAATATCGACAGACACTACATCGATAGTCGCTGTATCGAAAATGTTACATCGACGGGCTAATGTATCGTAGTCGTTGCAGCGTACTATCGATTTGGTTTACTGTCGATGTAGCATACCGTCGTTTTAGTGTACTAACGATGTAGCGGACCAACGATTTGGGGTACTGTCGATGTAGCGTACCGTCGATTTGGGGTACTGTCGATACATTAGCCCGTCGATGGAACGTTTTCGATACAGCGACCATCGAAGTAGTGACTGTCGATATTATGAACGAGTATGGTCTCTAGTACGCCTTTTACAGCTATACCAGTCTTTTCTCCTAGCTACGCGGAAAAGCGACTAAGAGGCATGCCTTCGCCACGCCTTAACTGTATAATTTATCAAGAGTCCCTTCAGAAATTTTGTATGACATTTGTTTTGACGTCCTTTTCGCGCCTTATGTATGCCTAACTCGCCGTATCCCTCTGACCCTTTCTCTCTTCTTTTATATAGGGCACATCAATTTGACTTCATCTCGCCTGATGGTAAATTAAAGGCAAAGGAATTTTCTGTAAAATACAGGCCTAAAATTTACATCTCCACCTACGAACCCTGAACATTTTTTCTTCAGGCATGTCTAAATTATTAAAAGTTCAGCATCTGTAAGCAAATTATTCACCAGCCAAGCGTCACCCACGACCGTTATTCCTGTCGCGTCACCCGTCACCCGTCGGCTATTTCCGTCGCACGCTCGTGTTGACGGACAGCTCTATGCGTACACGCATCTATTTCAACCGCATTGCTGCAGCAGTCTGTCAGTCAATTTGCAATGTATTTTAGTTAGAGTGTTGCAATATTGGAGATTATTTTCATCACAGTTGAATTACTGTTTTAGTTCTCTATCTGGGGGCGCGAATCAGTAACACGGGTGGTTTAAAAACGCGTGATTTCATTTTGATTTGAGAGAAAAACGTAAATGAAACTTTGGCATACAGTGTGATCTATCAAACTTAAACTTAGCTGTGTTTTCGTGAAGTTATTAAAACTGACTAGCTTTCAATTAGAATTAGAAATTTTAATTTCATGAGTTTCGAAATCACAGTTTGATATATTAACGAATAGGAAGGACAGTGCAGTTCATTCAAACCCACAGTAAGTCTGATTCAAAGCGGACCCCAGACTCCGAGGCAAAAGCTTCGGATGCCTCTGGAATTAAGTATAAGACGAAGAAAATGAAGAAGAGGACAGTGTCTAGTTAGGACAATAAGCTCAATAACCAAATATAATAAAATCGTAGTACGCAAAACATACTAGTAAAAAGTATGTATACATCTGCCTACCCATCCGAGAAGATACACACGAGAGTATCAAAAAAACCTATTGAAAAAGGGCACAGATATTTTCACATCATTTGTTCAAGCACCCTTGAGTGTTGCCAGGCATAAAAAACTAGCAGACTGAAATCCCAGTTCACTAACTTGCGATGGGGGATTTATACCGTGCGAAGTGGGGATTAACCTGGAGTTAGCGTAATACGGAAAAAGGCTGAGTCTGAAAAATAAGGCCAAAAGGTCTAAAACTTAATCTAGTGTAGCTCCGGAGCTGAAAATGTGAGTTGATTTTTCTTTGAGATTTAGCCGGTTTTAAAGGTGATATTGAATACGTATTGCATTGGTAAATTTCACACGTTATCTTCTTCTTTTTTCTTTTTAGTGTGGTTAGCGGCCAATCTGTGACAGAGTTGCAGAATATTCCTTTTATATTCCTTTTCTTTGCCGCACCATTTAGGCCTGGAACTCCTTGCCAGCTCACGTGTTTCCTTCTTCCTACAGTCCCGGGTCTTTTAAGCGGGGCGGGAAAAAGCATCTGATGAGGCCGTCAAGCTGAGTGCCACCATTGTTTAAATGGTACGTGTATATAATGATGACCCTCTTTCTTGCGACTTTGCCTTCAGCTTACCATCAGGCGAGGTGAAGTTAACTTGACGTGTACTATATAAAAAAAATAGGCCTCCGTCTTGACCTAACGACTGTTGACAGACGGGACCGACTTCAATCGTGCAATCCGAAGCACGGAAGCGCCTGAGCACATCGACATCTGCAACACCACTAAACGGTCACCTATCCCAATGGTAACCTTCGCCTAGGTAACTTAACCCTCGGAAAGTTTACCGAATAATGAAAGCACCTGGCCACGAGCGGTATTAATAGAGATGACGAGCAGTGTAGAAGTCAGGTTTCAGGAAATACAGGTAAACGTAGATTGGTATTTGTCGGGTAGGTATATGGAGGTTTCACCTAAATTTTCGGGTACAAATCAACATCACCTGCTAGGACCTTCTGCTGGTAATCAGACTATTATCCTGACAAATGCAAAAACAGCCGCCCTAAGCGCTCTAAGTGTTAATTAATTCTAAACATTATTTAAACTATTGAGAAATTATATCGATGGAAGTTGTACGCGAATGTCACATACTGAAATGAAACTAATTTACCGTATTCTATCGTGATTTATTTGGTGTCATTTTATTGCGGGCGCGGCTCGAAGGAGGCTCGGGCGTCTGAGGGCGTCTGAGGGCGCAGACCGACCTCCGCCCTCCATGAGCGCGGGCCTGAGGGTGACGGGTGGAGCCGCCCGTCACCCTAGCAGAAGTAGGCCACGGCGGCGGCGCGCATCGTAGGACGATGCGCGCCGGGGACGAGTCGGCGACCGCGTGGTTCCCTCTCCCGAGGCGGGCCAGACCGAGAGGGATGGCCCTGGGTCAGCCGGGGTGCGAGGGATATGTCGCATGACAACCTGACCCTCGGCCTAGCACTACGACCCACAGACGGCGTGCGGTTTAGTCGGTTCGAGTCAGACATAACCTCCCCCTCCGGCTGCGGAAGGGGATATAGGTGGGGATTTCCTGCACGTAAAAAAAATTAACCCAACGTTTCAGTAGCCTTTCAGCAGCCATGGTTAATAGACTATACAGTATACAGTCTCTGTCAGATTCAGTGAAAATAATAAAATAACAATAAATCGCCATAGAATCCGTTGAAGACAGTTTTATTCCGATATAAGCTTTTGCACTCGGTTCCGCCCACGTAGATTTCAGTTATCGCGACCAAATATAGCCTATGTCGTTTTTCAAGGTTCAATCTATCCCTATATCCAATTTCATCAAAATCGGTTCTATGGTTTAGGCGTGAGAGACGGATAAACAGACACAAACATACATTTACCCATTTATTATATTAGTAAGGATAACAGCCCAATTCTCGCACGTTTTACAATTGCAAAATTAATATGTGTTGATTGGCAGCACTAAAAGGGTTGAATAACGTTGCGGTTAAAAGGCTCTCTGTTAAAATGGTGTTTTATTGTAGCTTTCCGAGCATTTTAAACTTAATTACACGGTATTTAGTGTATTTACTTATTAAATTACGCTTTAAATGTAACAAACGTTTAAAACTGCTGACACATTACGATTGCAGAATTTTTCTAACTGCATTTTTAACGTCTACTGTTGACGAAAAGTGTAAGGGATTCTTTGAAATTTAAAATACGAGATTTAATCTATTAGAATGTTGAATTTTTGATGATATCCCTTTATCTCTAGAACCATAAATTAGGTAAGGGCTTTAGGGACATCCCTTAAACCTTTACATAAGGTTATAATAAGCAAGCGTTATCTAAGATAACAAATATTTACGCACCACAAATTTAATAATCTATTGTATGTTACAAAATTATGTATCTGTACACATAATATATTACTGTGTACATCTATATTTACATCTATATAGTTGTACAACATTTCGTGTCACGATGTATGTTCACGATAAACTTAGAAACTACCGAACCTTTTTAGATAAAATTTTAAAATTTAAATTAAATAAGATAGGATAGCTAACATCTCAATTTATAGCCGCAATCCGAATTCCACGCGGGCGGAGCCGCGGGCAACAGCTAGTCTGTGTTCACACATCTATATCTACTAATTATAAAACAGATGAGTTTGTTTGCAAAGTCAGCATCAGAACCATCCTGACTAGCAAAGTACTCAAAATACCTTGGTATTCCCTCTTCCTGTTGACTGATATGTGGTACACACTTTTAGTTATGACGATAATACAATCATCATCATCATCATATCAGCCGCACACAGGCTACTGCTGAACAAAGGCCTCTCCCATAGCCTTCTAGAACGACCGATCTAAAGCAGCCCGCATCCAGCGCTTCCCGGCGACCTTGATGAGGTCGTCCTTCCACCTGGCCGTTGGGCGTCCTACACTACATTTGCCCGTACGCGGTCGCCATTCCAGAACTTTTTTGCTCCATCGGCCATCTGTTCTGCGCGCTATGTGTCGTCCCGCCCACTGCCACTTCAACGAGCTAATCCGCTGGACTTTTGTTCTCCTACGGATATCATCATTTCTTACGCGATCACGTAGGGAAATTCCGAGCATATCCCTCTCCATAGCTCGTTGAGCGACTTTAAGCTTTAATAATACAATACCGTACTAATCCATACTAATATTATAAATGCGAAAGTAACTCTGTCTGTCTGTCTGTCTGTATGTTACGCTTTCACGCCTAAACCACTGAACCGATTTGGATGAAATTTGGTAGAGGTGTAGATTAGATCTTGAGAAAGGACATAGGCTATGTTTGGTTGCGATAACCGACATTCACGCGGGCGGAGCCGCAGGCGAAACCTAGTATTATATACGCGAAAGTTTGTAAGTATGGATGGATGGAAGTTTGTTACTCTTTCACGTAAACACTACTGAATGGATTTTAATGAAACTTTAAAAATAATATAGTTCATACATCAGAATAACACATAGGCTACAATTTATAACTATAACCGAGATAATAGCGATAACCGACATCCACGCGGGCGGAGCCGCGGGCAAAAGCGAGTAAATCAACAAAACAGTTTAGTATTAACATCATTAGTGGGTATTGAGGTCATTTTGCGTACTTTGTTAGTCAAGATCAATCTGATGATGACTGTACGCTGCTATGGAACTACTCATTTCATTTAAAAATCCCTTTGATAGCACGAAAGCACCTGATAAAGACATGACGTACAATATTTTGCGGTCAAGCGCATGTGGCCCACTCACGCTTGACCGCAAAATACTGTACGAGTGGGCCAATTAGGTCATACATAGGCCGCACAAAAAGTTTCCGGCACTGGCCACTTACATAAACAATATTTAAAAAGTAATTACAACATTTGAAAATAGAACTCTTTGGTTGTAGAATGCAGTTTGTTTCATCTGACTGTCAATTGTTTTTACATTGTGGCGTCATTTTAAATATTGTGTGACTACATCTACATGGATTTAAGTCGGGAACATTTTCGTAGTATGATTTTCTACGATTTTAAGTGTAATTTGACAGCTCAACAGAGCATCGCTCGGCTTCAATCTGCTTTTGGTGATGAAGCACCATGCAAGACGACTATTTATAGCTGGTATGCAGAATCTAAGCGCGGTCGTGTTAATCTCAGTGACGCGCCCGTCCACCGCTGTGAACAACAAAAACATCGATGCTGTGCGCCGTATGATTAAAACAGGCAGGCATGTGACCTACCATGAAATTCGCTCATCCTTAGACATACGCATGAGTCAAATACAATCAATCCTATACAAACATTTGGATGTGAGAAAGCTGTGCTTGCGGAGGATTCCACACAATTTGACAGAGGCTCAAAAAACGGACCGCATCACTTGGTGCAGTGCCATGCTTACCAGATTCAACGTAGGTGCGTCAAATTTGGTGTGGGACATAGTAACAGGTGACGAAACATGGATTTATTGTTACGATCCCAAAACAAAGCAGCAGTCGAGCGTATGGGTCTTTAGATTAAGATGAGCCGAAACCAACAAGAGCGGCGCGCGTGAAAAGTGCATGTAAGCGGATGAGTGCTTCTTTTTTTTAATAAAACTGGACACGTGGCTACTGTTGCTTGAGAGAATAGTCGTACCGTGAATAGTGACTGGTACACGACGATTGTTTGCCGGAAGTTATTGACGAACTCCGTAAAAATAACCGTAAACGCCCTATCATCTTGCACCACGACAATGCTAGTTCCCAAACGGCCAGACAGACAAACGAATTTTTGAAGGTGAAAAACGTAGAACTTATGAGCCATACTGCATGCAGTCCCGACCTGGCACCTTGTGACTTTTTCTGTTCCCAAAAATTAAGAACCAATTACACGGTCAACAATTTTCATCACCAGAAGAGGCTGTCGAAGAGTATACAAAACACGTTTCTGTGGTCACCACGGAGGAGTGGCACAAAAGTTTTCAAAATTGGTTCAATCGAATGAAAAAGTGCATTGACGCAAAGGGAGAATATTTTGAAAAACAATAAATTCATTTTTGACCTTTAATAGCATTTTTTTCTTATTCATTCCGGAAACTTTTAGTGCGCCCCACGTATAATCACATTCCCGGTGGTCCATACATTTTACAGTACCTGATCAGCATGAATCGTCATTTCATTAGAGTAGTGCGCTTACCTGAAACAAAAAAAAAATACATTACATTACGGAAAGAAATTCATACCTATGTGACTCGTCAACTTCGAAAATCACCAACAACACCAACCAATCTTTTAGGCACCTATTCCAAAATAACGCTCAGTTGTGAATTGAGTCTCAAAACATTAGAACTGTCATCTGAAATACAATCTGTCCTCAAATCCAGTTACAAATCGAGATTCATGACTGAGTTGTTTTGGAATACGGGCCTAGTAAATCTAGGAATCTTTACGTCATTCCCGGGGGCGTATAGAGTTGTTGAAGATTTATTTAAATATTTAAGATACTTAGGTACTATTCGTAGGTGAGTTGGGGAAGAGTGACAAAAAATTTATAAAAAAACAGGAACTGGCGGCCTCTATTTTTTTTAATTATTCACCATTCAAACGGCATATTATTTTAGGCAGCGCAATGCCGGCGAAGGACAAAGACTTAATAAAAATGTTCAAATATTTATACTCCTATGTTTGAGAGAGATGATATCGCTTAAAAAAAACAAACTATAAAATCGAAAGCAGTTGTAATAATATAAAAAGAAGCTGTGTGGCCACCATTGTAATGGTGATGTACGTGTTTGTAATGGTGACTTTCTTTCGTGAGACTTGGCCTTCAGCTTAGCATCAGACGAGGTGAAGTCAAATTGACGTGAACTATATTTAAAAAAAATCGCGCGAAAGTAACTCTTGTCTGTTACGCTTTCACGCCTAAACTAATGAACCGATTTTCATGAAATTTGGTACAGAGTTTGACAATTTGACAAATGTTGGTTGCGATAACCAACATCCACGCAGTCGGCACCACGGGCATAAGTTAGTGATTTCTAACCTACCAATCTCTTTCTTATTTGCAGGTATGTCTTTTTCATTCGATTTATTTAAGAATATTAGGAGCCGTTATTATTAATATTCTGTCTAACCTCTCAAACTAAGCTAAATTGCTTGTGTTAGGAGTGGGTTCACGTCAGTATTGTAATGGCCAGGATTCGAACCCGGGACCTCTTGATCGTAAGGCCGACACCTTAACCACTAAGCTACCGACGCTCCTATCCTAATTCTACTCTCCTTTCCATGATATGCTCAAATTCTGAGAGCAATACCTGCACCAGAATCTCATCCGTGAATCAGCAGATGAACCGTATTGCAGATGAGGTCAAAAATAAACCTGAAGATCTTTTTAATGAAGTTTTTTTTAACACATTTTGCATGTTAAATTTGGTAATGGTGGTAGCTCGGTGGTCAGAACAGACCCATGTAAGGGAAAGCTCGCGGGTTCGAGTTCCACCTGGACCGATTGAAAAAAAATCCTATCTTAATCGACCTGAAGATCTTTTAGGTGACCGAAAAAAAGGGTGTATATACACCCTTTTTTTCGTGCGCTAATACCCTCGGATAACCAGTTATTTCGGGTTCGGACCGACGAAAACCGCACGCCGTCTCGGCTCTCCAGATGCCGAGATGTAAGATTGCCTCAAAATTGCGGTTACCAATAGTAATGTAATAAATCGTCAACAGAACTAACCAAGACTTAAAATTATTCACAGAGGGTAGACCGCGATTCACCGCAGCTGTCAACGGTGACGTCACTAGAGGCTTGTTTACAGATAGGTGCTATTTGATTTATCAGTTCTACCCTACATTTACGAGTGAGCTGATTATTTGAGTGGAAATCCACACTAATATTATAAATGCGAAAGTAACTCTGTCTGTCTGTCTGAATGTTACGCTTTCACGCCTAAACCACGGAACCGATTTTGAAGAAATTTGGTATAGGTGTAGATTAGACCTTGAGAAAGCAAATGCCACGGGCAAAATCTAGTTAAATATAAAATATCGGTGAATATGAAGAAAATAAAATAATTGTAGAAAGAATGTGCTAGAAAGAGCCAAGTGGCGATGGAAGTTGCGTGAAAAAAAAATCTTTTGAACAATATTTTTGTTAAAAATGCATCACCAAAATACATACATACCAGCTGCTGCCCGCGGTTCCATCGACCTGGATGTCGATCATCGTAACCAAACATAAGCTTGTTTTTGTCCAAGGGCTATTCTACCTTGGTATCAAATTTCATCAAAATCTGTTCAGTGGTTTAGGCGTGCAAGCGCAACAGACAGACGTAGTTGCTATCGCATTTATAATACTAACTAGCTGATGCCCGCGGCTTCAACCCCGTAGAATACTGTTCCCAAATTAAAAAAAGGGTTAAGCCGTCACGGGAAACGGCTTAACGCTTTTTTCAATTTTTCTACACATCCCCGTAATGGCAGGGATATTCTAAAAAAAGAATTAGCAGAAGCCTAGCCGTTCACGCGTGATCAAGAGAAATAGGGATTCATTTTTACCCGACTGCTAAGAAGGGTTATGTTTTTCGCGCGTATCTTGTACGTTTGTAATTACCTCATATCTTCTGATTCACCGTACGGATTTCAATGATTCATGTGTCAAATGAAAGCTATTTATTGCTCAAGTATTCTTGGGTACATAAATCAAGAACAAAAGCTATATGTTGGGTTTTTGACGCAAAAATGTATGACGTAAAAAATGAATTTTCACTCAAATTTATCAAATGGGATATCAAAATGAAGGCAATTACAAGACCATTACAAAAATATATATGTCATGACTAAAAAGTATAAAATGAAATAAATTATTTAAAACCAAAAAACCCGACTGATGCTAAAAAGATCGAAACAAGCTTTTAGCAGGCGGTAACCATTTGCATATCGCGAACCAGATGAAAATTAATATGTACCGCCTGCTATATAACTTGTTTCGATCTTTTTAGCATCAGTCGGGTTTTTTGTTTTGTTTTGTGTTGTCAAATGGATGTCCATGGGCATAGCTCATGTGATATCCGCCCTCCGTGGCAGATATTACTTTAGTAGTTGCCTGGACACCAAGTGTCAACGATTTAAAAATGAATCATGCGAATAAAAAAATTATACTGAATTTAGAAGATAGGGAAAAACCTGAACTAGCAGGACAGTTTCTGATAGTTGACGGAGGTTTCTGAAAGAGCTAGCGGGGCTCCGGAAGCTCAAGATTTGAAGAGAAGTGTTATAGCTTCCGCGTTCCTATAAAACGAGTATTAAAATTTAAAAAAGAAACTCGCGTAAAATCCCCCTTTAAAAAGCTCGTAAAGGAATGATATGTTTTTTCCCAATAAATATCAATATTACAGCAAAAAGTTGTTCCTCTTGAAGTGAGATAGTGAAGCTGTGGAGATCAAACCACCGACTCCACACTACCGCCTGCTATATAGCCTGTTTCGATCTTCTTAGCATCAGTCAGGTTTATTGTTTTTAATAATTTATTTTATTATCTAGGTTAAATAATTATGTATAATTTTGTAACCACAGAACAGAAAAAACTATTAGAAGTGTGATAGGACAGATTCAATAGCGGAACCAATGTCGCCAAACTCACACATACAACGAGATAATAATACGTTGCACTACTAGTAAACAATTGTTTTGATTGGTCGTATATCTTTAACACCAAATTAGCCTAAATTATGCACACTGTAGAACGAAAACATACCTTATTGATTGGCATTAGTGATAACTTTAATATAGATAAAAAAAAGGAATTTACGACGTTTTGTATCTGAATCAAACTTGCTTCTCACTCTAACTCTATTACGAAAAAGTTCAACTACTCCCCAACAGATGTCCATTTATTTTAAGAATGTTATTTAGAACCTTAACAGTTATGAATACGGTTGATATTACTTTGAAGTATTATCTCTCTCACTCTAACTCTCTCACATTAACGCTAGAGCAGTGAAACAAAAAGTTGGCAATATCGATAGATTTGTAATTTGTTTTCAAAATATCAAAGGATTCCAAACGCTGTTAGTAATTATAATCTAAGAGTACTAAAAAAGAGGGGATTTTATAGCTTGTTGAACTGTTTTTTTATTAATGATTTAAAATGTATGAAGACGTCAAACTACGTATGTAGGTACCTATTTAATTGAAATAAAACAAGTGTCCATTTATAGTAGATATTTTATGTAACTGTTGCAAAATAAAAACGTTTTCACACTATCCGGCGCATCCGATATCCGATATTAGTGTCGGATACTTAAAATACGAGTGCGAGTATTTTACAGTATCAGACGGGTGTTTTAAGACCATATTACGAGCAGAGTCTTCTCGTCAAATAAAACAAGTGTCCATTTATAGTAGATATTTTATGTAACTGTTGCATAATAAAAGCGTTTTCACATTATCCGGTGCATCCGATATCCGATATCGAAGGAAATAAAATAAAGTATAAAAAGAACTCGATACTAGGATTTTTTTTCATCCAGTCTGTGCGATCGAGAAAATTGCCGAATCGGACCGATTTTATCGAATATATGTGAAAACAGCACATGGTGACCGCTATCGGCGTCAGGTACCCAATATCAGAAAATGTGAAAGTGGTCTAAGGATACTTAAAATACGAGTATTTTACAATATGAGACGGGTGTTTTAAGACCATATTACAAACAGTTTCATACACTACTTTGAAATAATTAATTTAATTTGCATAAAATGAGAAAAACGTAGAGCGCCAAAATCTATTTGCTGATCGCGTATGCATGTTGCGCCGCGTCCACAAACTAGAAAATATCCAGCTGGAGTTGTTCAATACGGAAGTTTATATTTTTGCATGTTTGTACGCGCATAGCTTCGTCATGTGTAGACGAATTTGCGAAATTCCTTCTTTGTTCGAAAGAAGACTATTCCGAAATGATCCCATTTAATTTTTGTAAAGGTCCGATAAAGGGTTTCAGAGAGAGACCACGAAACTCTTCAATAAATACCAGGAAATCAGCAGTAATTGCTGCAAACGCATATTATTGCTATGTCTATGCCACTACACATCATAACATCACGCCCGTATCCTTTGAATGGGTATGAGGAGTGTTCCGAATGTTCCGTGATATTTAAAAAAAAAAAGTCATTTGACAAACATTTATAAATGTTTCCACAAAATTAGATATCGATAAAATTTGACTACATCACTAAATGAGTAGCGGAGAAAGTTCTAGAATAAATAAGAATGACATGTCTATTATGTGTAATCAAAAACAAGCTTTATTAATATGTGGTAAGGTTGATTTTGTTTTGATTTTATTTCTTTGCATTTCAATAATATTCGTTATAAATTCTGCTATATCCTGACTTATTGATGGTATAAAACAACTCCATTTCGAATATTTATGCTCCTACTATCATCTGTGCACTGCAAAATGGCCCAGTAAGGCATATTTCCATTAAATAGTATTAAATAACACACGGTGCAAAACTGTCCAATACACGTGATGACAGATACGACTGAAGGTTGAAATTGTAAGAGCTTGCAAATTTCCGCATAAGAATGACACGCGTGCCACGCCCACTTCACACTTCCACCGTTTTTACTGTTCCGTGTTTGTAACAGTATAATTTGACAGTTGTAATTAATTTTGTAATGCTCTAATTTGACATTTGTATATTTGCATGCCGATAGATCGACGAGACACACCGCACTTTAAGAAACCAACATTATGTAACATCCTTCACACTGTGTTTCATGCAAATAAAGACTTCTATTCTATTCTATTCTATTCTAATATGGATACGCGCCATACTTCCAACCGATAAAAAAAGACGGGTTGCACTCTGGGAGTGCCGGCAGAAGTGAAAACATTTTCTTTTTTTCTTTCTTCGTTATATACATAGAAAAAGATAAAAAAGAACATACCATACCATACCTATAATATAGCGCTAATCATAGAACCTATCACTTATTTTCTGCTAATTTTCTGTCAGAAGAAATTAATAAATTATGAAAAGAAAAAATAAACACAAAAAGTAATAAATTACAAAAAGAAACAATAATCATAAAAAGTAATAAATTACAAAAAGAAAAAATAATTACAAAAAGTTTCAGAAGGCCAGGTGGTTTGAACCCGATACTATCTGAAACTATAAGGACTTACAGTCGAAGTGCTTACCGTTTAAGCTACGACGCTATCTATGGTAAATTGCAAAATAGATAGTATTTACCTAATCTTGTATGACGTCAGTCGTCGGTTACGGTTCAAAGGTCAACTAATCCTGACGCTTTCTTAACATTTTACACCCATCCAACGCCGCTAAAGAAGTTTTCACTTCAAAAAGAGTGGGTCTAGTATAATTTTATAATTGAAATAATTCTGCTAAGATAATACTTAACTACTTTTTTTTTTACGTGCGGGAAATCCCCACGTTTACCCCCCTCTTCGGAGCCGAAGGGGGAGGTTATGTCGGACTCGAACCGACTAAACCGCACGCCGTCTGTGGGTCGATGTGCTAGGCCGGAGGTGAGGTCGTCTTTTGACATATCCCTCGCACCCTGGCTGACCCAGGGCCATTCCTCTCGGTCTGGCCCTTCTCGGGAGGGGGGACCACACGGTCCCCGACTCGCCTCCGGTATGATGCGCGCCGCCGCCGTGGCCTGCTTCTGCTAGGGTGACGAGCGGCTCCACCCGTCACCCTCCGACCAGCGATGTCCGCGAGTCTTTCTCGCTCGCTGCGCCATGCCCGCTCTGCTGTCTCCTTCGCGAGCATGACCTGCTCGCAGAAGGAGTCGCTGGCCGCCCACGCATCCGCGCAGCGGACCATCGCCGCGAGCAGGGTGGAGAGCGTGAGTACTCTCACCCCCATTACTTAACTACTTCGATGACCCCTTTATCATAAACAGGTGAGGTATATTCTACCTTAATACTAAGCCTATCATATTGTTTCCTACCGCGATCATTGTGCGATGGGTTGACGCGTCCGGAAGCGTCCACTAAGGACGCTTGATAGGCTCAATCGGATTATACCACTATTATCCTAATATTATTAATGTTCGTGAGTAATGAGATTTTATGATAATAATGAATTAACTGATATTACTAGCACGATATTTCTATTGCGGTTATTTCTGGTGGGAAATAGGCGATAGCATATGTATGTATTTACAATATTCTTACTAGCATGGGGTACCGTTACTAAGAAAATATCTTTAACAATATTCAAAAATGATGATAATATTCAAAGATGGCGCTAGTAGACTCATTTAAAAAAAATAAAAATGTTAAAACCATGTTAATAAGCTTATTCGCTGACTTAGAATCACGTAAATTATTTCAAAAATTAAACACATGATAATGTAAGCATATAAGCATATAAAACATGTTGGTAATGTAATAAATGAAGATTTCGTGACAATATTTCTTTATTTATTAAAATTAAATAATATTTTTTTATTTAATTTAATTAAATTTCTAAAAATATTTCTTTGACAAAATGTCACCACTATGCTATTTACATACTTCACGAGTTTCATCTAAGTCATTAATCCTTTCGTGCAAGCTCGTAGGTTTCGAGTAGGTACTTCTGACTTGTCGTTTTTTCAAAACTTTACCAATATGTACTGTGTATGTATCGTGAGGTCCACCCTGGTTAACCTGTGTCTTGCTTAATAATGTCTATTTCATAAACACTATACTCAAATCTAATCAAAGAATTTTATTTCTGAACATGTAAAATATTAATAATATGTACATCTAAGGTGTTGTATGATCTTAAAGAAATACATGTACTACTAATATTTTCCTATGCAGTATTAGAACATAGGCTGTAGGTATAAATATTAAAATTAAACAATCTCCTAAAGTATCTCCAAAATAATAGTGTCACAAAATACCAAAACAACTATGAAATATAATTAATAGCAGGCGGTATCCATTTGCAAATCTAAAACCATATGAAAATTGAGGTGTGGTCCACTTAGAGCACCCAGCCGAATAGCACCTGAGTGAATAGCACTAGGTGACTTGTCCATGAACAGCACCTATCAAAATTTTTGGCAGGTGCTATTTATTTGTGCACCTGCTATAAAGCTTTCGTTCTTTTCAGCATCAGTCGGGTTTTTAATTTTTAATAATTTATTTTATTCTATAATTTTTAGCTATGATGTAATTATATAATTTCTTTCATTTTGATACCCAACTCGATGAATTTGAGTATTTTTTTTATATCACATACATTTTGGCGTCAAAAAACCAACATATAGCTTTTGTTCATATTTAATGTACCCAAGAACACTTGAGCAATAAGTACCTTTCATTTGAGACATGAATTATGGAAATCGATACGGTGGTTCAGAAGATATGAGGTAATATAGAATATTACAAACATTCATACAAGATACGTGCGAAAAGCATAACCCTTTTTGGCAGTCGGCTTAAAAATGAATAAAATATTAATTGAATAACAATATCTCGTGTGTACTTTTCCACAGTTTATTTTTATTTATATACCTGACCGGTTTCGCATCACGGCATTATTAAAGGTAATAACTATCAATTCAATGTCAAAATATTAATTCAATTTCAAATAGTATTATTAATCACCATAATATATAATAAACACTCTTTCAATACTCGATACTCTCTCTAAGATTCACGGTCAAACTGAAAAGGATAGTTGGAATAAATAAAGTAAGTAAAGCGGAGGATCGGGTGGTTTAGTGGCCACTGGGATAGGTCTATCTCTAGCTGTAGACTGGAATAATAGATCAAAGACACAGTCGGTTGCACGAGTGTGACGCCCCTGTTCTTGCATACGTCCATAGGCCACGGTAACCACTTTCTGTTAGGTGGGCCGTGTGCTTGTCTAGTACCCCTATGTCCTCTCGTTAGCCCCTCCTCCCTTTTTTTAATGCGTAGACCCCCTTGGGCTGCACCTCACCGGAGCTAACGATGGTGAGTATATTGGACCCGAGCTGACTAAAACCGCATGGTGCTTCGTCATACCTGTCTACCTAACCTGGGAATTTTGTGTAACCTAAAAAGGATTAGCACCTCTAACATAATATGTAATATCTTGTAACTAGCTGACCCGCCTCGGCTTCGCCCGTGGCATTGTTCAACCTCGTAGCACCTCTGAGCTTATACGTCACTCAATTGTTTTACCTTCCTGAAACCTCTCCACTGACACTTGAACTTTATGATGTGATACTAAAGTTCCAATTGACTTTTAAATATTATAACGAATCGTTTGAATGGGAGCATAGAAAAGTGTTGTTTTTAGACTATTTCAGGTAATTTTTTAAATTATTCTCTGCAGCCATTCTCGTACTGCAAGGAATATTCTAAAAAGGAATTAGCGTAATCGGTTCAGTATTTTCCAAGATTTGTGCTTAGCAACACAATCGGCGATTTGTTTTTATAATAAAGATTGAACAAAAGTTTGTTTGAACAAAACTTAATATCGGTAGTGTTACGACATAACCGAGCTTAGAACCCGCGACCTCACATTCACCTTTAACTACAAATAATAGGAAGCTAACAGAATTAAATTTTCACACCATGTATCCGAACCGGCAACACGCCGACCCTCGCAAAATAATCCCTTAAGGCGCGTATAGTGTTCATATATGATGAGCCAGTGCCGCGAAAGTTCATCCCGGGGAAATTAATTACTAATGGATACTGAATATGAGATTATATGGTAGACGAATAGATAATACTAGCTGAAGCCCACGGCTCTACCCGCGGGAAAGTCTTATCTACAGTTCTGCTCAACAGACTGCATAAGATTATATACATACGTGTATAAGAAGTCTGACCAAGTCCTTTTATCAGGTCTAAAGGTGATTTTCCACCAGAGGGGCGAGACGAGACGAGGCGAGGAGAGAATTGAAATTTGTATGGCAAATTTTCAATCCTTTCCCAGCGTATCTTTGGTGGAAACAGTGTGGATCGACGAGAATATTGACGCCTAATTTTTGTTCGGAGTTATCGGCATTGACGCTAGAATAAAGTTATATCGAGCATTGTGTGTGAGCTGTCTAAAATACATTTATATATGAAGCATGCGGGCGGCGGGGCGCGGCGGTCACGCGCGAGCTCGCTATGGCAATTTTTAGTGGAAAAGGGTCAGTGCGATTTCAATTCTCTTCTCGCCTCGTCTCGTCTCGCCCCTCTGGTGGAAAAT
This sequence comes from Eilema caniola, assembly GCA_949126895.1. Classification (NCBI taxonomy): domain Eukaryota; kingdom Metazoa; phylum Arthropoda; class Insecta; order Lepidoptera; family Erebidae; genus Eilema; species Eilema caniola. The sequence goes on along the minus strand of OX421486.1, from coordinate 14,009,084 downwards.
CACCTTAAGGCCCTTTAGAAGCAAGTGTCGAGTGCGGGACATCTGCTCGTTCGCGATTCGCGCCACAGCGCATTTGCGTATTTTCGTGTGATTTTGCATTTGCATAATATGTAAACGTGTCGTATTTACATATAAGCATGTCTATATTTACTACCTTTAATTTCAATCAACCCTCGTACTCATGCCATGGGGCTTTTCAACAACAGGTACTTGATTTAAAAGCCCAGTACATACTGCCAGAACTTCATCCGACCTATTTACTTTAACCACTTACATTTTGTAGCTAACCTTCAACATTTACTTCCCTGTTTGCTGGGTGAGGCCCCCATATGACCTCGGCCGAAACCAACAAACAGTCCTTTTTTATATACGCTACATATTGTAGAGTTCTTAAATGTTCGAACGTGCTTGCTCCTCAAAGTTCGTTCTTGTGTTTTAGGAATTCTAGGTTTCATTTACATTAAAAGATTAAACAAAAAATGCTCTTGTTCTAGCTCTAGCTCTTTGTTCGTCTGGTCTAAATTCTCCTTTATACAAAACACAATCAAACCTTACCCAAGAAAACTCGACTATATTCACACTGGCCGACCCCGTTAAATATAAATAAGGTCATAAATACACTAGCTCAGGATAACGCCTCGTACCGCGGGCAGTGGGGGTAACAAATCGCCAATGATGTATTATTCGCGATCGCATTCTTGCAGCGGTTGGTAAATGGCCAGCGAATCTGGAATATCGCTCTATTATTTAGAAGTAAGCCTCGGTCCGAGCGTGAGTTGTTTAGAGCGAACGGGACGTTAACGATACGACTGATAAAGTCATGATAAGTTCATATAGGGTTTTGGTGACATCAGCAAAGCATTCATTTCCGCATTCACCACTAAGAAATGTGAATTGTGTGGACAGAAGGAGATAGCATACTGTTATATTGATATCTCACAGCATCTATATATATAAAAATCAATGTCACTATTCGGTGTAATTTTATAACTCAAAAAACGGGCTCACCTATGCAAACCAAATATTTAGGCTTTGTTCAGACTATTTAGTAGATAGTTTATGTGAAGTTTGCACAAAATCGGTCGAGCGGTTACATCCACGCGGGCGGAGCCGTAAGCAAAAGCTATTAGGTATATAGACTCCCCTGGACATTCCTTCCCCTTTGGACATTAGGTAGTAGTTCGGTGATCTAAACAGTCGCGATAAAACACTCAACGTGAATAGTGCTGGTAATATTTCACCACCAAATTATGAATCAGTCAAATACAAAATGTACAATAATCAGTCCTATACAAATTACAACATAGGGTGTTGTTTTGGCATGGTTTTGATATTAACTCTATATTTAAACCAATCTTGAAATATGACATAAACCTAATTGTAATTTTCGCCTCGATTTAAAACTTTGTAAGTAATACAGCTAGGTGATAATTTATGATTTAACATTGAACAAAGAAACAGGACATAAAATTAGGAAATAAAAAAATCAAAATACACCCTGGGTTATACAGAGATATAAAACGATGTCTAACCGTAAAACAAATTACAAATTTTCTTTATACCATCGCCATGTGTAAAGAGCTCCACCCGCGTGTCCGTATCACTACACCAAATTATTCATAATCCTCAATACAATACACAGACATACTCGTTAATAAATTAAGTTTAGTGTGCATTCACCCTATGCGGGTTGGATCGTACAATATACCTACGGTCAGTCACTAAATTCGTCAATATGATCCTACTAATGTTGTAGAAAGTTTGTGAAAATTTTTAGGTGTTTGTCACTCCATCATGTTCAAACGGCTGCACGGATCTGCCCGAAACTGTTTTTTTTTAAGTGAAAACTTCTATAGCGGCGTTGGATGGGTAAAAAGTGTTAAACTCGCGTCAGGATCACTTGACCTTTGAACCGTAACCAACGACTGACGTCATACAACAGTAGCTACAGATTTTTTATTTTGTTACAGTTCGTAAAATATAGCTTGATACCTCTGACGTTTGTCAGAATGACATGTAATAGGTATGGGACGTCTTTAGTATTTAATCGATATTTATATAGAATGAGTTTATTAAAAAAATACATTTTAACGATATTGAAAGAAAGAAAAAAGGAAATGAAAGATGAATTTGAAGGTATTTAAAAGTTTAATTGTCAAATGGTGTACAGCCGAGATCAACTTCAAAGTCAAATTCTGATTCATCACTGGAGCAGTCCTGTAGATTAATAATTAATTCTTGATCGCATATGTTGTCAAATTGAATATCGCGCTCCCAATCTTTTTGAATCACATTTTTTGTCTTCTCAACTACCTTTTTCCAATCATCAGCATTTACATGTACACAAGCTTCATGTAGTAATGTCAACATTTTGTTTGCTGTGAAAGGCGGTGCTACATTATGTCTGGCAGCGTAACCTAGAAAAAAAAGGTATCCGATCAAACAAAAAACCTACTAAATTCTTTGTAAGCTTTTATGTATGTTTTTTTTAGATTATACGAACCTTTGACTTGAGCCCAGATTAGTTCTATTGCATTGTAATGGCAATGATATGGTGGTAAACGGATGACGGTGTGGCCCATTTCCTTTGCAATTTCGTCTATAATATATCTTGGAGTGTGGGGCTTATGAATGCTTACTAATCTTAGCAATTCTTTCTTGAGCATGCTGTTGTCGGCTTTTACTCCTTTGTTTTGCAGCCAAGTAATAATTTCAATTTTACGATTGCTTGTCGTAGGCGCCTTATCTTTTTGTACTGAATGATACGGAGCGTTGTCCATCAGAATAAAATGTGGTTCACTCAAATTATTTAGAAGAGTTAGAAACCACTCCTTAAATTTTGTAAAATCCATTTCTTCATGGTACTCTGTTGTTTTTACTGATTTAAACGCCAGTAAACAATTAGGCACAAAACCAGACGATGTCCCCGCATGAGTAATTATTAATCTTTGTCCTTTGCCTTCGGGCACCTTGGTGGTAGACTCCGCTTTATCGTCTGTCCACGATCTTGAAACAGTGTGGTTTGCGTTGAGCCATGTTTCATCAAGAAAAACCACTTTATGCCAATCTGTTATATTTTTGACTTTGCGCAAAAAGTCAATTCGGTTCAAAGCAATGTCTGTTCGCTCCATTAAAATTTTTCTTTTATCGCTTTTTTTATAAGCAAAGCCGATTTTTTTCAATATTTTGGACAACGATGGTGGACTTCCTTTAAATAAATACGCGTCTTTAAGCGAAACGGATATTTTTTTTAACGTGGGAAATTCACCACGTGCGTAATACGCATATATGATTTCGAATTGCGGCAGCATCAAAGTCGTCAATTTCGGTGACTGGCGAAACTCTCTTCCTTTTTTTATTAGGAGTCGATAATATTTTACCTCCCTCATCTTCGGCCACCATCTCCTTTGACGATTCTCCATACTTTTCTTTGCTAATTCGAGACACTGTAGCTCGTCCGATACCAAGAGCGTCAGCAACTCTATTGCACACTTGCTCCAATGGTAGTAGCGGTCCGCCATTTTGATTCTCGCGGTCAAAATACTCGCGCAAACGAATCACAAACTCGCGACTTTCGCTATTCAAAACAGTTTTTTTTGTTCTTTTCGGCATTGTGGTGCAAAAAAACAAATAACTAGAAATAACAACAAAACTTAACAAAGCAACAGTAATAACGACAAAACAATATTAATCACGTAGCGATAGCGTATACAAGGCGTGAGCACTCAAAAAAGATGGCGCCCGCTTGTTCGCTGCATGCGAAAGCAGTAGGTATTGCAAGACTAAAAAAAATTATTAGATATAATCATTTATACAATTTATATTAATGAAATTGTCATACATTTATTTTATCGATATTCGCTGGCCAGTCGATTACACATCCCTACAAGGCTGCGAAAAGAGTTTACGAAGTAAGCTAACAAAAAAAATATAAATAATAAAATATAATAAATATTTTAAATTACCTTTGTTTTTACTAGTATCTCCTTGATAACAAGTTCTATTTGAAAAAAGTGTTCTAGATTTCTATACAAATGTCTTATTAATATTTAAAAAATTAAAACTTTTCCAACAACAAATTTATTGTTGCAGTCTTTATAAACGAAGTCTCTAAAGTCACAGGTATCAAGCTATATTTTACGAACTATAGGTAAGTTAAGAGCTTCGTAGCTTAGCGGTAAGTGCGTCGACTGTCCTTATGGTTTCAGATAGTACCGGGTTCGAACCTGGGCTTCTGACACTTTTGTGACTATTTTTTCTTTTTGCAATTTATTAGTTTTTGTCATATTTTTTTGTGCCGCCGTGTGCTTGTTTGCCACCTAAGTGGTATAAAAAAGGATAAATCAACCCGGAAACGAAGAATTATTCTGTGATCGATTGAGATGCGCTGTAATATGCGATGTCTCAATGTTTGTCTCGACGGGAATCCGAAGCGTGATATCAGTTTGTGTGGTCCAAGTGAAAGGCTAACAGCGAGAACGATAATAAAATTAATTTATTTTATAAGCCTTCAGGCTTTGGAACGCAAGTTTCACATGGACCACGGCCAATCAGCCCGGAAGCAGTATATTCTACTTAATTTAATTTTGTTTCCTTGTCAATACTCTCTTCCGAGCTCCAAAGTTTTTAGCGTCCGTGAGTTTCATTCATTTTCAAGGTCGCTCTCTGCTGGCGGGTTCAGGTGACCATTGACAGTATTTTATGTCTCGTAAAATAGAGGATGTTTATGGCAGTGAGAAAATTGCGAATGACTTATATTTAATACAGTTTAAAACAATACTTTACGTATACATATTGTAAGTATGAAGAACATAATATGAAGAATAATATGAAGAACTCATCGTTGTGTTCACTCTGTACCTTTTATACCTACATCATTACATATAAGGCATCGTCTCACATAAGCGGCTTAATTACTAGATGGCTTTATTTTCACTTGACACTTGTTTCACAAAAGTGTTGTCAGTTTGTTGATTATTGCAAATTCAATCCTACCAAAAACATTTTCATGTAAAAATGTTGCCAAGACGAGTTTACGTAGCTTACCCTGTAAAAAAGTTATCAGATCTCGTATAAAGCCAAGCTCTAAAGACTGCACGCTCTAAACCTACAAGCTCTGCACTACACCTTAGGTTTAGAGCGTGTAGTCTTTAGAGCTTGGCTTTATACGAGGTCTGATAACTTTTTCACACTAATACCAATAATCTACTAGACTTCACATAACATACAGGTTATGGTCCCATATTTTGGGACCATAACTTATTACCTTAACAATGATATTAAAAAATTAACTCTATAATTTACTGACAAGCCGCCCTAACTTGCACCAAACATACCGATCGTCTGTTTCTTGTCCGCGTCGGGGGCAAAAATAGCCGCTCTTTAATTGTGAACTATTCCTGTCCTACCGGCTCGCCCGTATCTTTGATACGCACTTTATTACACGATCGATAATTGCTGCTGTCTGTTTGTCTTCGGATCGCGTTAAAATCTGTGCAGACAGGTTTTACTTCGTACGTGGGTTAATAAGACCGGAACAGAGAGTACTGCAAGCAATTGTTTTTTATGGTCAGCATCATATGTGGAAAGGATAACCAATTAGCTATTGCCCGCGGCTCCGCCTGCATGGAACTCTGATTCCGTTTTCATAACCCATAGAATCCTAAGTGCTACTACCCAAGTAGCAGTGATCTTAAGTAGAGATAAAAACCATAGTGTTATTCTAGACAGTAATCTGTACACATTTGTACCCAATTTCAGCAAGATTCGTCCAATCGTTTGATTGAGTAACAAGACAACAAACAGTCAATTATCTTTACAACGTCACATTTTTGATGGGAAATCGGATTACGTCACTATTTTATGTGACGTAATTAAACAGAATGTGTAAGAGATCGAGGACACCAGTTCTTTTTACCACTTGGGTGGCCGACAGGCACACGGCCTACCGGATGGAAATTGGTACTTCGTAAACCGCAGCCTATGGACATGTGACACATCATTGGAGTTACAATTGTGCTGCCCACCCTGTAAGACCAGAGAGTTTCGGTGCTATCAGTGCAGAAGATAAAGCAGGACCAGCCTTTGGTCGACCCACTGAAAGCACAAAATCCAATGAGCTCTGGCTAGTTTCAACACTAAAAAGGTTTAACAACAATTCCTATTCATATCCCATCTTCAAGAATGTACAGATGAAATATAAATATTTAGGTCATACCTCAATAAGAATTTATCGTATACAATATAACTTATCATGAGAATAACCTTGCCATACCTGTGAATGCCTCCAAAACGACGAATAATTGTAGCTCAACGGGAGCGCTAGCAAAATAAATCATTCTCCTATTGACAGCACTTTTCAGGCAGACAGGGCTTTTCGTACTTAAAGGATATCTAGAAAAACCCGGGTGTTAGATTCCGATTACTTTCGTACATTATGCCGCAAAGTCTGATAGTTTTTTTGGATATATTGGTACACTTATTGTATATTTCTTCGGAGCAACATAAAACATTTTATCATTCAGCTTTAAAACTTAATGATATTTTCTAAAGTTTACGCAAATATCAGTCAGTTAAACCGCGAACATGGCTGCTGAAAAGTAGCCGGAACGTCGCTCTTAGAGTAAACAGTAACAAATAAATCGCAATAGAATCCGGTAAAAAGTGGTATTATTTATTTATATACTTAAGTAAGATGACATCTGCGGTCAGCAATCTATCCCGAAACTTTGCCTTCAGCTTACGGCGAGGTGAAGTCAAAGTCGAAGATTTTCTGAATTTTTTCTGCACTGTTTTTGAGCAACAAATTAGCAACAAATTTACACACATTAGTCCATTTTCTCCCGGCCAGACCTGCCATTTTACTGCTAGCTTGTTTTAAAGATAGCAGTAATTTGTTTTTTGTGGAACTAAATAGAGCTACAAAATCGTTCTTTTAGCAACTAATTAGTAACTATTTAGCTACAAATTCCCACGTTTCGATGGTTTCTGCCAACTGTTCACTGCTAGCATGATAGAGCTTTCAGCGACATCAAGCCGAATTACTAAGACACTACAAATCCTGCATCGCGAAAGTGAAGTTTCCGCGCCGGTACAATACATATACAACATCCCAACGACAATCATTGGGCCGCGGGCCGCCAGGCGTGATCACCTTGCCCGGTCGGAGGATCCTCCCTTTGGGTTTCAGGAATATCAAACCTCGTTCCCCCACAATACCAAATTAGGCAATACACTGCTATATCCAACGAACGATTCGATTAAAAAAATATTACAGTTAACAACAACAATTCAACAACAATTTTACTAGTATGGTGAATAAGAACAAAACTCTTATGGCGCAGGTTCAAATAGTAGAAAATAAAAATAAATAATAAGTCGAAAAAATATACAAAGGAGAAGCTAGTGGCGAGCATCGTTCCGTGACATTAGCGTTGAGCTGCACAGACACTTGGAGAACGAAACAACTTAGGGTGCAAGTTACGAGACAAAAGCGATAAAAATACTTATTTATGCTGATATTTACACCATTACTAAAACTTTTACATACTACGTAATTTTATAATTTGAGTAAATAATAAAGCCTTAGAAAGTTTGCATTAGTGACTGGCTGAGATGAGTACAACTGGATGTTATGCAGACAAAAATATGTAGGTACTTTTATCCCGGATATACAACATCAGTATCCCATGCGGGCGGAGTCACAGGCAACAGCTACTTAAAAATATATCTTACACAATATCTAATAGATTTTCTTCAACAAAAGATTAATTTATTTCAACATGATAATAAAAATAAAATGCATTTCTGCCTGCATAATCTTCATTTAACAATTTGGCTTGCTGTTGTCAGGGACGCTCGCCTCTGCATCACACATACGTTGACGATATACGTCAAATCCCATACATTCGTCATTCTATTCTAAAATGAATTACCACTTGTCTAGTGAGGCGGGATGTCAATTAAACAACTGCCTTCAGATGATTCCAAAAAATCGCTCTCACCTCCAACTTAACCCGCCCTCAACACATAAGCTGCACGTTTATTGTGCTCCAAGACGGCTCTGGATAGGATTTCAAGACTCGCGCCGGCACCAACTGCATCGCTACTTGCATATACCGGCACAGTACAATGCACTATGGCAGGGGTGGCGAACCTTTTTTGCATCGGATATTTTGATTTCGTGATTATTTAGACAATAATCATACTAATGAGTACGTATGACACACCACGTATGTAAGGCACAGTTCAATGGGCAGACCAGACGGTATCGACCGCGCAGTACACACATTGGCCATATTAATAAAAATTTGTGAAAAGGACATGTCAGAAGTACTCGAAACCAGTGGATTCGCATGAAAGGATCGCAGTAGAGGAAGTATGTTAGGATGAAATCAAAAGGCGGACTGTTGACTCTGCCTACCCCGGAGCGAAATAGGCGTGAGTGTGTGTTAGAATTACACTAATAGATATAAACGCGAACGTTTTTATGAATATTTGTTACGCTTTCACGCAAATATGGAATAAATTTGGCACAAATATTTATTCGAGCATTTCACATAGAAAGAAAGAAAGAGGGAAAGAAAGAAAATTGATTTTTATTGCCGATTAACACATGCACATTTTATAAAAGAAAATCGAAAAATAAAAAAATAAAAAAACATTGGCTACTTTATTTTGACCATGACATAGGTTGATATGGGTCGCGGTAACAGGTACAGATATCCAAGCGAGCGGAGCCGTGGGTAACAGCTAGTCAAATATGTGTTTTCAATAACTGTCAAAATTCAGTCTGTTTATTCATTTCTAGCGTCCAAGTCTGGGCAATGTAGTCTAAAGTATGTCTAACGACTTAAACCTCTACCAAATCCATACCCATAATATAAATGAGAAAGTAAGTCTGTCTGTCTGTATGTCTTTCTTTCTGTCTGTCTGTTTGTCTGTTACGTTTTCAGGCCTAAACCACGGAACCGATGTTGATGAAATTTGGTAGACACAGTTTTTATTACACACTGAGGTGGCAAACAGCACAAGGCACCTCTGATGGTAAGTGGTTACCGTGGCTTAAAGCCATGTGCAACACCAGGGGAGACACACTCGTGCTGCCGACCCTGTAATACAGAGAGTTTCTATGCTGTCAGTCTAGAAGACAAAGCACGAATAGCCTTTGGTCTTCCCACTGACAGCACAAAAACTCTCCAGTGAGCTCTGGCTACCCTACTCACCGCCGGGATTATTTTGGCCGCGTTCTATAGGGCGGAGGTACTTGCCCAGTCGAACTGCTCAATTGGACGGAAATACCGTCGTGTCCTACCTCTTACAAGTAAGTACTTCATAGTGAAGTACCCTAAATGTTGTCATGTGTGCCATAGGTTTGTCACCACTGCACTATAGTATGTGTATTTACGCTGTGTGCTAGCCGGTAATGCTGAAAAATGTACCAGAGGAGTCGTTTGACTTTGATATTGTACAGTTGTGATAATATGAGCGGAGTTTCGTAGGCCATGAAAGTTTTCTAAATTGTGTGGTTGTTTGTGCATAGGTACACTTACTTTACCGCGTGGTTACCGGCAGAGTAGAATTTGGGCCACCCCTTCCCTTCCCATGTGGTGTCGTACAAGGCGACTAAGGGATAGGGCTGATTAAATTTACCCCCATCACGTGGGACCGAATACAGATTGGTGAAATGTGGGTGTTAATTCACCTCTGCTTAACCCTCCGGGGATAAAGGCGTGATTTTATGCATGTATGTATGTATGTATTTACTTACTTTATTCACTATTAGGCAGACAATTTTTTTTATAATGAAGAATGTTAGCAACCGCAATTACTAATATTCCCTCTAACCCCTCCAACTAAGCTCAATTGCTTGTGCTACGAGTGCGTTCACGTCGATATTTTTTTTTTTTATAAATAGGACACGTCAATTTGACTTTACCTCGCCTGATGGTAAGCTGAAGGTAAAGTCTCAAGAAAGAGGGCCACCATTATATACACGTGCCATGTTAACAATGGTGGCACTCAGCTTGACGGCCTCATCAGATGCTTTTTCACGCCCCGCTTGAAGGACCCGGGACTGTAGGAAGAGGGAAACACGTGAGCTGGCAAGGAATTCCAGGTCTTAATGGTGCGACAAAGGAAAGAGTCACCGAACCGCTTGGTTCTTGAAGGAATGTTCTGCACCGTATAGGGGTGACATCTAAGTCCTGCACGTGTCGTCCTGTATAGGAAGGGGGAGGGTGGGACTAATTGGAATAGCTCTTCAGAACATTCACCATGGTAGCGACGGTAAAAAACTGCCAAGGAAGCAACATCTCTACGCATCTGCAGAGACTCGAGGGTACTCGTGACCTCAGGATTTCCGATAATGCGGACCGCACGTCGCTGCAACCTGTCGAGAGCATCAAATAAGTACTTTGCGGATCCTTACCAGAGATGTGAGCAGTACTCCACGCAGGAACGAATTTGTGTCTTGTAAATAAGACACCGTTGCTCCGGCGTGAAAAACCGTCTCACTCTGTTCAGGACTCCGAGTTTACGCGAGGCTGCTTTGATGATACTCTCGATGTAGTTTTTGTTGTTCAGTTTGCAGCGAACATCCATACCGAGGATATTGAGTTTGTCCTGCAGTGACAGTGGGGTGCTCTGAAGAGTGGGAAGGGGAAGGAAAGAAGATGCCTTTGCTGTAAACGCACATGCCTGCGTCTTCTTGGCATTGAACTCGACCAAGTTCTCAGAGCCCCATTGGGAAATGTGATTCAGGATCCGGTCAAGCTCAGTGACAAGAAGCTGCCTTTTTTCCGCGATATGCGTCTGCTTATCCGCAGGACGTCCATGATAACTCCCGTGTAGGGTGCTATCATCCGCATAGCAATGAATACTGCCGGTCGACAGCATGTCATTGATATGCAGAAGAAAAAGAGTTGGCGATAGGACAGATCCCTGCGGTACGCCGGCATTTACCTGCAAGAACTCCGAGGCTCGTCCATCACAAAGGACGCGAATACGGCGCTCCTGCAAGAAGCCGGCAACCCAGTCGCACAGTCTAGGAGGCAGACCAAAGGCTGGTAACTTGGAAAGAAGCGACTTGTGCCAAACTCTATCGAAAGCTTTGGCGATGTCAAGGCTAATTGCCAATGACTCGCCGTGCTTGTCCATAGCCTCACCCCAAATATGGTTAACATACGCCAGAAGATCACCCGCTGACCGTTTCGGCCTGAAGCCATATTGCCGGTCATTAATTAGGGAGTGATCTTCAAGGTGACGCATGTAATGGCCAGGATTCGAACCCGGGCCTCTCGATCGTAAGGCCGACTCCTTAACCATTAAGCTACCGACGCACGCTTCTATTCTATTATGTGTACATTATTCTATTCTATCCGGGCATGTTTGTCCTGGTTCGGACATGTAATGCGTAGGGATGAAAATAATGTCGCAAGGAAAGGATTTTCTATGGAAGTGGATGGCTCAAAGGGGAGAGGAAGACCTAAAAGGATGAACTGTGTGATAGATGATGTGGTTAGGAAGGGAGTGAATGTTGAGATGGCTGCAACTAGAGATAAGTGGAAGAAACATACATGTTGCGCCGACCACAAATAAACTTGGGATAAGGGCAGGAGACAGTTGACTCCACCGTAGTGAACGCCGCCGCTGCGCAAGAGGCGCGGGTTCGCTGATATTAGTATGCATGAATATGGGTATTTACATTGGTCTGGTCGTGCCTCGGAGAGAACGTTAAGCCATCGGTCCCGGTTGTCATACAAACATCTATAGCAATCGTTACTGGTAGTTGGAGCCCTCAAAAAGCCAACAACTGGACTAGCTGCAATGCTTCGATATCGCCTTTCGGTTGTGGAGGTCAGATGGCAGTCGCTTCACGGAAAATATCGAAGATTAGCCAAATCCGTAGTTTGACTGGTATTGAGCGGACCCCAGACTCCAAGTTGAAAAGCTTCGGATGCGACTGGGATTAACGCTAGGATGAAGACGAAGGGCAGTAGAACGATGAAGGCAGACTATAAGGGCAGGTACTTTACCGTTATAGTGTAAGCAAAACGTTCCTAGCAGACTATTCACAACTTTTTAGGACGTCCTGAATTGCAACAAAAAAAAATTGGAAAACTCTTATAGTTAGCAAGAAATTGTTAAACTTACTATATAAACACGCAGCTGTAACTTTATATAGATTTTCAGTCAGTCACCAAATGCAGTTGAATAACTTACCTGAAACAAACAATAACATTTATGAAAGGATTGAAAATTATCACGACTTTGAAAAAAAAGGCTAACTGACATACGAATATTAGTATTGAAAATGGATGAAAGACTTTTCATTACTCTTTCATGATAAAATACGTGTGGTGATGAGGAACCCGTATCACCACCCCATCTCATCCGAAGGGTGTTGTAAGAGGCGACTAGTGGACAAATACGCAGAAGATATCACTAAAAGAGAGAGAGAGAGAATTAAACCCTGTACCAACCTGTCTGACCAGCAGTTTAGAAACAGACGGCCAAAACACACACAAGAAGACATTGGCAGAGGTCTATACACAGGAGTGGACGGCAATACGGTGATGGACTAATTTATTGAATTGATTGATTAATGAAATTACAGAATAGATGGCAGTATTGGGCAAATATCAATTGCAATTAAAAAAATATTAGGGAAATAAAAAAATTCCGACTGCTGTATAAAAGATCGAAACGAGTAAACCCGAGTGTTACCTAAAGATTGGGTCCCATGGCGTGGCGCGTCCGATCCATCGCGAGTCGGTTACTTCAAAGACGCGGCTCGTCGAGGTGCTAGTGTCCCCATACCGTGGGCGAGTCGGAGACCAAGTGGTCCTCCCTCCCGAGGAGGGCCTGACAGAGAGGGATGGCCCTGGGTCAGCCGGGGTGCGAGGGATATGTCGTAGACAACCTCACCACGGCGTGCGGCTTAGTCGGTTCGAGTCCGACATAACCTCCCCATCCGACCCCGGACGGGGGTAAAAAAAACCGTGTTCTGTCCAACTAGTTTCGATCTTTTAAGACAGCAGGCGGTTTAATTGCAAATTTAATCGTAATCAAAATGTGCCAAATTCTCATTATAGACTACTTTCTAGACCCACCATACTCATAAAATTCTGAATTACAATCCTATTGCACACAATTTAGCCCGCCGAAAGCATGCAATCTGTGAGCCGGTTGTGCATAGAACTTCGTTCGCGGCTTGCCAGTGCTACGTTCTGGGTCCAAGACTGTACAATAGAGCTAGTAGAAGTATAAGCCTGTACTCAAAATCTAGATATGATTGCAAAAAAATGCTTACAAATTGGTTGCAGCATCTAAATTACGATGAAACAGAGTATTTACTCGAGGTCCCAAGCTGAAAGTTTACTTAGATATAACTAATCCATTGTATAGTTTGATTTTTGTTTTAGTATAAATAATTAGACGTGATATTGTAGTGACGTATTATAATTTACATGCACTGATCTGGTTGCGTGGGTTTCCTGGTGACCTATAAATACAGATACAAACTGTTGTATCTAGTTTAGGCACCAGTCTCACTGTTTGGGCCAAAGGACTAGTGTCCAAACTATTAGTTATAAGTTTCGATGACAGCTGAATGACAGTTAAGTGTCATCCACTGTCAGTTGCGACTCGCTTGGGATAGTTCCGCCGGGTACAGAGATTATCTTGGGAAGATTAATTATTTGTGGGAATTATATAGTAATTAGTATAATTTGGGAACAATATATATACCATCCGCCGGGGCGCAGTGGATAACAACCGTTTCGGGTTGAAATACGTCTCGGGACGCGAGAATAGTGAGCACGTGTGTGGTGTATGCCCTGAAGATCGCTGGTGACGCCGTCAAGTGGTTCACGGTGTGAGCGTGCTGTGGAGCCCTCATCAAATCAGCAGGCAAGTCAACACTGACAAACTCACTACACACAAACAGTTACACATCACACGATACAGTCACGCCTGAGAGGGTTCTACAGGAGCGACAGGAGCGTGGTGTGCATGGACAGTTCGGTGAGTGAACCAAGGTATTCAAGTAATAGTAAGTAAGATTTAAGCGCTGCGGTACTTTGCAGCCAGTCGGAGATAGAAGAGGGCTATTATCTTCGACATTTTCTGGTAGCAGAGCGTGGTTCTATGTTCTAGAACCCATAGTAGTCTTCCACTGCATAAAAATAAGTTTATGCAATAATAAAATAACATTTTTATAAAAATAATTTACTTTTTTCAATAAGTGGGTACTTGTAAGTGCATCCTTTGTTATTGCACTCTTTGACTAAAGTTATCTTTAGTTGTTAATTTTAAATTTATTATTTATATGCCTACTTGTATTTCACCCTATTGTGTTTGAAATACATTATTGTTTAATTGTAGTACCTTGTGTTAGGTGTAACATTTAACTTCAATTTGTATTCTGTGTTGTAAAAGTAAGTAGGTTCCGTTAGTAAGTAGGTACCGAAGGAATTTTGTTGTATTGTATTCACAATGTCGACGCCTCGCACCAAGTTGTCTGCACAGTTGCGGTGGTTTGCAACCGCGGGAGCCTTGGTGGATAGGCCGGACAGACAGGACGCCCTGCTCCTGAGGGCCACGGAGGTCAAGGAGCGTCTGGAGGTGGTGTTTGACCTTTATGGTCAGTTAAGGGAGTCGTCGACCGATGAGAAGTTGCTACAGGGCATCGAGGCCGATGTCAATCAGTGTTCGGAGTTGGGTGATGCAGTGCAGCAGCGGGCTGAGGAACTCAAACACCAGAGGGCTGGGGGCAGTGGGGGTATACAGGGGCCAAACCAGGGGGTTGTGTCACGGCTCCCAAACATTGAACTGCCCACGTTCAACGGGGACCTCACCCAATGGCCCCACTACATCAATTTATTTGATAGTTTGGTGCACCTGCGTACAGACCTACCAGGGGCATATAAGATGGCCCAGTTGGTATCTTCGCTCCGGGGGGAGCCTAGAGATCTGCTGGCCCACCTTCCAGTCACGGAGGCCTCATATGAGACTGCGAGGGCGCTACTCCACGACCGGTATCAGAACCAGCGTCGGTTGGTGGACGCTCAATTGGGCCGCCTATTTGGTTTGCCACGGGTGGCAAGAGTGGCACAGCTGCGAGGGCAGCTGCTCAACCCTCTCACCGCGGCCGTAAGGGCTTTGGGCAATCTGGGCCTGCCGGTGGACCACTGGTCCTATATGTTGGTCTATTGGACCATTTCCCGCCTGCCGGTAGATGTCCACACCCGGTTCGAAATGCAGGTCGGTGGGAGCCGAGAACTGCCAACCTTCACTGCGTTGCAGGACTTCCTGGAGGCGGAATGCACGAGGGCCGAAGCGCTTGGCACGGGTCCAGCGGCTTCCTCCTCACACCCGTCACCCGCGCGGAACAGCGACGGGAACGCGACGCGTCGGCGTGACCGGGCCAGACTCACGGTAGCCCACGTGTCAGGGTCGGCACGGGGTTGTGCCTACTGTGAGAGTCCTCGACATACCGTGGGGGAATGTCGGGACTTTGCCTCCCGGGACAAGGACGAACGCAGGCGGGCAGCATGGAAGCAGGGTTGGTGCTTCTTTTGCTTGGGGCCCCATTTCTCAACGCACTGCCCACAGCCAGTCCGTTGCCGGGATTGCTCCGGCGACCATCACGAACTGCTGTGCACCGGCCAGGGGCGGACTCAGGGGGGTCCAGGGTCGGATTCGGGCAGGGGGGCCAAGAGTGTTCGGGGTGAACGTGGGGGCACCAGGACTGACCGTGGTCAGGGGGGGGCTACCCGGGGGGGCCAAGCCCAGTCTGACCTCGCGTACCGTGGGGATCGCGGGCACGTGGGGCACGCGCAGAGAGGGGTGCCGCGGGGCACGGGCGGGTGGACGGCGTCGGGGGTTCCGAGTTCGTCACAGCCGCCCTCCCCCCCCTCTAAGGTTTCAACCAGGGGGACTGGTAGTAACCCCTTCGGGGGTTCGGGGGGTCCAGGGGGACCATGTAACGCGCAGCATGGGGACAGTCTGCTGACCCAAGAGTGGGGGCATGGGGGCACGGGCGGGTGTCGCCCGTCGGTGACGGAAGCGCCACCGCAACCTCGGCACTCCGGGTCGGCTCGACTCTCTCCCCCTCTATTGGAGTTTCCTAGGGTGTTGCCCTTCACCCCATCGCCTCGTCTACCGCCGGGGGCAACTTATGAGACGAGGTACGGGAGACATCCGGGTCAGCGCGCGCCATACCAGCAGCAGTGGGACCCGTTGGCCTATACGGACCCTGCTCGCCAGGCCCACCATGGGGATTGGACCCAGGGGGGCCAACGCTAGGACGGGTCGGCCCAACCACCTATTGCCACCAACCCAGAGACAGTGCTGTTGCCCACAGCTTCGGTCTGTGTTTGGGACTGGCAGGGCAACATGATACGCGTCCGCGCACTACTGGACTCGGGAGCCCAGGGCTGCATTATTTCGAGCGGACTTGCGAAACGGTTGGGCCATAACATACAACATTTTCCACACACCCTATATGGCATAGGGAACAACCCGGTGACGGACCGGGTTGGGGCAACAGAGTTCACCTTTGGGAACTCGTCTTCGTGTGGTGCTTCATGGGGCATGAAGACTGTGGCCTTGGTCATGGACCAGGTGATGGGCCATCATCCACTGACCAGGCTGAGCCCTTCGGTAAGGGCTATGACCACGGGCCTAAGGCTGGCGGATCCTGCCTTCGATACCCCAGGTCGGGTGGACATCCTGTTTGGTACGGATGTCCTGGGACAGCTGTTGCTGACAGGGAAACGGGTGCTACAGCCAGGGGGGCTGGTAGCAATCGACACCAAGTTTGGTTTCGCACTCATGGGACCGGTCCTGCCGGTGGAAGGTCCGAAGGAGTGTCAAGGTGTCATGGCGAACTCTGCCTTAGCCAAGGTCATGCAGAAGTTCTGGGAAACCGAAGAACCGCCGATGGCTCGGCGGGAGGACCCGGATGAGAGGGAGTGCGAGTTGTTCTACCAGAACAATACTGGGCGCCTCCGCTCTGGTCGGTTCGTGACGCGGCTGCCTTTTAGGGCTAATAGGCCGCCGTTGGGGAGATCTCAACATGCAGCTGAGACTCGATTGATCTCAATGGAGCGTCGGATGCGACGCGATCCGGTACTTCGACAGAAGTACATTGAGTTCATGCGTGAGTACGAGTCTTTGGGACACATGTCGGTGTCCGGGGTGGACTGGAGAACGGAAGACCATTGCTTCCTTCCCCACCATGCTGTCCTGAAGACTCCATCGGGAAAGATACGTGTGGTGTTCGATGGATCGGCACCCACGTCGAACGGGGCTTCACTTAACCAATGTCTTCACTCGGGTCCGAAGCTCAATCGGGACATTTCGGATATCCTCACTGGCTTCAGGAGACACCAGGTGGTGTTTGTGGCTGACATCAAGATGATGTTCCGTCAGACAGTGATACACCCGGAGGACAGGAGGTATCAGCTGATCTTGTGGCGCGAGAGTCCAGAAGAGCCAGTGAAGGTTTACGAGCTGAACACGAATACCTACGGCTTGAGGTCAAGTCCGTACATAGCCATCCGCACACTACGGGAGTTGGCGGAACGGGAACGTTTACATTTCCCACGGGCAGCAACGATCCTGGAACAGGATCTTTATGTCGACGACGCCTGCTCTGGGGCAGACAGCGTCGATGAGGCTCTAGCCCTACGGGATGAGCTCATAGAGCTATTGGGAAGGGGTGGGTATGAGTTGAGGAAGTGGGTTTCCAACTCACCGGAACTATTGGCGGGGTTGCCAGACGAGTTCCAGCAAGACCCACACCTATTTGAGGATTCGGGCAATCCAGATTTACTGTCGGTCTTAGGGGTACAGTACCGACCCGTCCAGGACGTGTTCACCTATCAGGTGGAGTTGGAGACTCCCAAGGTCTGGACCAAACGGACGGTACTATCTACGGTCGCACGGACTTTTGATCCAAACGGATGGATCACACCAGTCATCTTCTCCATGAAGTACCTCATGCAGAAGCTGTGGGCGGCACAGCTGGGCTGGGACGAGCCCATCCAGGGGGATCTGCTGAGGGACTGGCTGGACCTTTTCTCGGCACTGCCCGCGATCAATCGGGTTGCCATGCCTCGGAAGTTGCTTCCTGCAGGGAAATGCAGAGCAACGCTCCATGGGTTTTGCGATGCTTCCGAGAAGGGCTATGCAGCGGCAGTGTACTTGCGTACGGTATCGTCTTCCGGGGAGGTAGACGTGCGGCTAGTGGTAGCCAAAAGCAAGGTCGCGCCACTGCGGTCTAAGATGACCATTCCAAAATTGGAGTTGTCGGGAGCAGTCCTCCTAACACGACTGCTGGTCCATACGACATCGGTTCTGCGTGGGACGATGGATCTCAGTGAGACGGTGTATGCTTGGACTGACAGCCAGATTGTGTTATGCTGGCTTCGGGCGTCAGTTCACACCCTCGAGACCTTCGTGGCGAACCGAGTATCTCAGATACGGGATTCTGAGGTTACTCTCACATGGAGGCATGTACCGGGTGAAATGAATCCAGCGGATTGTGCATCACGGGGATGCAAGGCCCACGAAATCGTGGACCACCCGTTATGGTGGGGACCAAGGTGGTTGACCCGAGAGGCCTCGGAGTGGCCACTCAACCCAGTAGTGGCGACAGCCCAGCTGGAAGACCGGACTTACGTCAACGTCACGGTCAGTGAGCCGGAGTTGAACGCGGAGTTCCTCCTGGGTAGGTACAGCTCACTGGACAAACTGATCAATGTGACCGCGTGGATGCGGAGGTTCGCTCAAAATTGTCGAGCTCCCAGGTCACAGCGGACGAGGGCGTCCATACTATCTCCTGTCGAACGCCAAGGTGCGTTAACCTGCCTGGTTAAGGCAGTACAGACGCAGCATTTCGGGAAGGAAATGTCAACCATGGTGACGGGTCGTGCCAGGCTGAAGGGTGCTCTAGCGCACCTCACCCCCTTCATTGACTGCCAGGGCTTACTGCGAGTCGGGGGACGTCTGCGGAATGCGGACCTGCCGTATGCGGCACGTCATCCGCTTTTACTCCCTAAGGGAGGGCCCTTAGTGGAGCTATTGGTGATGGACCGCCATGTGAAAAATGCGCATGCAGGATGCAACGCGCTGATGGCCACGCTACAGCGTGAGTATTGGATACTGTCTGGGCGACGTATTATTCGGAGCGTCGTGTTTCGATGCCTACCATGTTACAGGACGAGGGCATCCATGATGCAGCCTCAAATGGGGGATCTGCCTCCCGATCGGGTGATGGAGGCTAGACCATTTATGGGAGTGGGCACGGACTTCGCTGGGCCGTTTATGATACGGAATTCACGTCTTCGGAATGCGAAGGTGTTCAAGGCGTATCTTTGCGTGTTTGTCTGTCTGTCCACCAAGGCCGTTCATTTTGAGGTAGTCGCTGACCTTACGACGGAAGCATTCATTGCTTGTTTAGACCGGTTTGTTTCCCGGAGGGGTCTTCCGTCTCTGGTCCGGTCCGACAATGGGACCAACTTCGTTGGTGCGGAGCGTCAACTTAAGGAAATTAGGGAATTTCTCGATGTAAATAGGGATGACATCGGAACGGCCTTCTCCCGTCGGGGCATCGAGTGGACCTTCAGTCCCCCGGGATGTCCCCACTGGGGTGGGATTTTCGAGGCTGCAGTCAAGTCTGCTAAGGTCCATTTGTTACGCGTGATAGGGCAAACCGTGTTAACATTTGAAGAACTCGTCACTGTATTCTGTAAAATAGAGGCAGTTCTTAATTCACGACCATTGTGTAAGATTAGTTCAGATCCGAATGACTTGGAAGTGTTGACTCCGGGTCATTTTCTGATAGGGAGGCCACTTAACGCGCTGCCTGAATACCCATTCGCGGGGGTGAAGCTCCATAGGTTGAGCAGGTATCAAATGTTACAACAGATGTCGCAAGATTTTTGGAAGCGGTGGTCGCTCGAGTACCTCCATCTGTTGCAGCAGCGCCTTAAGTGGACTGACAAGACTACCCCTCCTCGTGTTGGAGACTTAGTGCTGGTTAAGGATGTTAACCTACCGCCACTGCGATGGCGCCGGGGGCGCATCGTTAACTTGTTCCCCGGAAAGGATGGGACCCCGCGGTCCGCGGAAGTCAGAGTTGGGGAGTCAGTTCTAAAGCGAGCGGTAGCAACACTGTCTCGTTTACCAGTGGTCTGAAGGAACAGGTTGGGACCTGTTCGGGCGGGTGACTGTTTGGGCCAAAGGACTAGTGTCCAAACTATTAGTTATAAGTTTCGATGACAGCTGAATGACAGTTAAGTGTCATCCACTGTCAGTTGCGACTCGCTTGGGATAGTTCCGCCGGGTACAGAGATTATCTTGGGAAGATTAATTATTTGTGGGAATTATATAGTAATTAGTATAATTTGGGAACAATATATATACCATCCGCCGGGGCGCAGTGGATAACAACCGTTTCGGGTTGAAATACGTCTCGGGACGCGAGAATAGTGAGCACGTGTGTGGTGTATGCCCTGAAGATCGCTGGTGACGCCGTCAAGTGGTTCACGGTGTGAGCGTGCTGTGGAGCCCTCATCAAATCAGCAGGCAAGTCAACACTGACAAACTCACTACACACAAACAGTTACACATCACACGATACAGTCACGCCTGAGAGGGTTCTACAGGAGCGACAGGAGCGTGGTGTGCATGGACAGTTCGGTGAGTGAACCAAGGTATTCAAGTAATAGTAAGTAAGATTTAAGCGCTGCGGTACTTTGCAGCCAGTCGGGGATAGAAGAGGGCTATTATCTTCGACACTCACAATTACAGTTTTTGTATTGCCATTAAGAGATAAGTTCTAATTGTTTGTATTTATATTAGTATTTGTAATTGTTCTGAGAAAATAAAAATATTTTTATTTATTTTTTACTCGTAGATCATGGAAACGGAATTCCTACTTCACCCAGGCAAATGCGGGCAACTTAGAAACTCCTTCCGTTATTTTTCACTTTAACTGTTCAAACCAACGAATGAATTACCACTTTTTAAGACAGTCTACAGTACAAAGTTCGCTCGCTTTCTCAGCTCAATCGTGATTGATAGACAAGTGATCAATCGCGACGATTGATGGTGTGATGTCGTTAACGACTAGTTTAATCACCCGTTAGGAGAGGAAACTTTGTTCTTGTACACTTTTGTGTAAAAAGCCGAGAAGAAACCAATAAAGTTCAAAGAATATAACACTTTCAATTTTAATGTTTTCCCCAATGACTTGTATGCACTAGTTTAGTTTTCTTTTATACCACAGAGGTGGCAGACAAGCACACGGTCCATCTGATGGAAAGTGGTTACCGTGGCCTATGGGCGTGTGCAACACCAGAGGAGACACACTCGTGCTGCCGACCCTGTAAACACAGAGAGTTTCTGTGCCGTCAGTGTAGAAGACAAAGCAGGACGAGCCTTTGGTCTTCCCACTGACAGCACAAAAACTCTCCAGAGAGCTATGGCTACCCTACTCACCGCCGGGAACACAACACGTTATAGTATTACCAAAGTTATTTAGAATAATAATTGCGTTATGAGTTCTGCATGAGGCTGGAATAAGAAAGGGATACGAGAACGAAGTTAATTCAAAATCGCATTTAGACTGGCAAATGCGAAGTCATACTCCAAAATAAAAGCGGGATGCAAAAGACTATTGCGCTATTGAAAAATATTTTATTATAGTTTTTTTTCTGCTTGTATCAATCATTTATGAAAACCATTACGAAAATAGAAGAAATAAAAGGTGTGACCCTCTCGCCTGGGGAAAACGGAAAGTAACAATAAACCTGTATTACATACAAAAACACCAGCCCCTGTAGACAAGTGGCACTTCGCTAACCGTCGTTTGATGGACTAGAATGACGAACGTATGGGATTTGACGTATTTGACATGCGTTAACGACGTCACATACGTCAAATCCCATATATTCGTCATTCTCTTCCACCAAAGGCCACTAAGCGAATCGCCACTTGTCTAGAGGGGCAGGTCAGTCGAAGTTTTGTAGGAGGTAGGACACGACGACGACGTCCAATTGAGCAGTCTTACTGGGGAAGTCTATTCTACTCACAGAACAGAAAAAACTATTAGAAGTGTGATAGGACAGATTCAATAGCGGAACCAATGTCGCCAAACTCACACATACAACCAAATAATAATACGTTGCACTACTAGTAAACAATTGTTTTGATTGGTCGTATATCTTTAACACCAAACTAGCCTAAAATATGCACACTGCAAAACGAAAACATACCTTATTAATTCGCTTTAGTGATTACTTTTATATAGATAAAAAAGGAATTTATGACGTTTTGTATCTGAATCAAACTTGCTTCTCATTCTAACTCTATTCCGAAAAAGTTCAACTACTCCCCAACAGATGTCCGTTTATTTTAAGAATGTTATTTAAAACCTTAAGCGTTAGGAATACGGTTGATATTACTTTGAAGTATTATCTCTCTCACTCTAACTCTCTAACATCAACGCTAGAGCGGTGACACAAAATTTTGGCAATATCGATAGATTAGAAATTTGTTTTCAAAATGTCAAAGGATTCCAAACGCTGTTAGTATTTACAATCTAAGAGTACTAAAAAAGAGGGATTTTATAGCTTGTTGAACTGTTTTTTATTAACGATTAAAAATGTATGAAGACGTCAAACTACGTTTGTGCCTATTTAATTGAAATAAAACAAGTGTCCATTTATAGTACATATTTTATGTAACTGTTGCAAAATAAAAACATTTTCACACTATCCGGCGCATCCGATATCCGATATTAGTGTCAGCTCCGATATCGAAGGAAATAAAATAAAGTAGAAAAAGAACTGGATACTATGTTGAAAATAATTGCTAGGATATTTTTTCTTTTTTTCATCCAGTCTGTGCGATCGAGCAAATGGCCGAATCGGACCGATTTTATTGAATATATGTGGAAACAGCACACGGTGAGGGCTATCGGTATCAGACACCAAATATCAGAAAATGTGAAATCGCTTTAAGGATACTTAAAATAGGATTGCGATTGTTTTAAGACCATTTTACGAGCGGTTTCATACACTACTTTGAAATAATTAATTTAATTTGCATAAAATGAGAAAACGTAGAGCATCAAAATCTATTTGCTGATCGCGTATGCATGTTGCGCCGCGTTCATAAACTAGAAAATATCCAGCTGGAGTTGTTCAATTCGGAAGTTTATATTTTTGTATGTTTGTACGCGCATAGTTTCGTCATGTGTAGACGAATTTGCAAAATTCTTTCTTTGTTCGAAAGAAGACTATTCTGGAATGATACCATTTATTTTTTGTAAAGATCCGATAAAGGGTTTCAGAGAGAGACCACGAAACACTTCAATAAATACCAGGAAATCAGCAGTAATTGCTGCAAACGCATATTATTGCTATGTCTAGGCCACTACACATCAAAACATCACACGCCCGTATCCTTTGAATGGGTATGCAGAAGTGTTCAGAATGTTCCGTGATATAAAAAAAAAAACAATAAAACCATTTGACAAAAGTTTATAAATGTTTCTAAAAAAAGTAGATATCGATAAAGTTTGACTACATCACTAAATGAATAGCGAGGAAAGTTCTAGAATAAATAAGAATGACATGTCTGTTGTGTGTAATCAAAAACAAGCTTTATTGATATGTGGTAAGGTTGATTTTTTATTTTATTTTATTTCTTTGCATTTCAATAAGATTAGTTATAAATTCTGCTATATCCTGACTTATCGATGGTATAAAACGCCTCCATTTCGAATATATATGCTCCTACTATCATCGGTGCACTGCAAAATGGCCCAGTAAGGCATATTTCTATTAAATAGTATTAAATAATACACGGTCCAAAACTGTCAAATACACGTGTAACGTTGTGGATTTTTTATAAATCTATTTTTAAATAATTCTCTAAAATAGTCGATAATTTAGTATTTTCGATACGATATACTAATTTGTCTATGGCTGTGCGAGCGAGATTGGACAACATTACTTAAGTGTCTATTCACGGCGCTAAAGTGGGCCCTTTCTTCGGCTACTCTTGGCCGAGGGAGGTCGCTTTGACCCCGGCGGCCAACTGCTGTCGGCACCGGGTAAGTTTTGAGATCAACATTTCCTACTTCTTCTACAGGTGAAGACTTTCCAGCGGTGCAGCTTTATGCCTGCTAATATGCATGGCTTATTTATGTTTTATTTTAATATGTATATTTTGTGCTATTTCAGCCTACCCATTAGTGACACGAGGCCGATGACCCCTATGGTCAGAGGTCACGTCATCAGCCTGCACTGCTTAATTATTTCTTCCTTTTTATAGCTTCTAGCTACGCTGTTCTACCGCTGGGGAGAATATCTTCACCTGCTATTATTTTCAGCGGGTCACTGGACGAAGTTCCCATGTGACATACTGACCCGCACTCTTTCTTTTTCCAGGGTCTTCGCACCGGGCTTCACGCCATCATTCGGTCGTGAGGCACACCAGCGAGGACCCTGGCACGCCGGCAACATCAGCAGCCGGGAGTGAACTAGCTAAGTGCATACTACCATCTCTGCACAACGGATCAAACAACGCCTCGGCAGAATATTTATTGCGAATCCACCCTGAGATTCATTTCTATAATACCAGATACATAAAATTCATGTAACGCTCTTTATCTATTATAATCGATAATTGTTAATCAATCTTTTCATTTCTCTCACTAGCTAGCCAGTAGACATTAATTACTTTTACGGTTCTCAGTTCACATTTCATTCACTATATTTTACTTTCATAAAACCCAAGCATCAAAAATATTCTTCGTTACATTGGCGCCCCTACAAAGGTATTATTCTGCCGCAGGTATTGTGTGTTTGGTCTGTAATACTTTATTTCTTCTTATTTCTCTTTGCTTTACCAGTGTGGTGATTTTTTCACCAATTTTTAGTAATTGGAAATTTTTATTCCATATGTGGGTAGAAAAAAATAAAGTATTTTTTTCTCAATTACATATTTAAACTGAATAATGAACATTTATTTTCATTATATAAGTAACATTACATATATTATTTACATTAATACCTTTGTTTCACGTAACAACAAGGTAATTATCATTACTTTAACAATTTTTTTGCATTAACACTATATTGTTGATGAAACCTTTGTACTAGTTAAACTAGACAGGTTTATTATCTTTTACAGTTGTTTCAACTGTATATTACTACTATTATACCCACTGGTAAAGTAAAGTTCTATTTTCTTTTACTTCTTATGGACTTGTTGATCTCAACTTCATATCATCTCGCTACTTACTTTTTATTAATTTTTGTGCAGGTGTGTCTATTGTACACACACTGAGTACCCCGTCAGTGAATTCATTATATTTTTACATTTACTTACCTTATGTGCATATATTATGCATAATAATAACATATAATATGTTGTTATATCAACCTATTGCTGGTTGAATTTTGTTTATATTTTAATTTTTTCAACTATCTTGTTGTTTTGAACACAAATAGTCTACCATTCACTGACAGGTTACCTATATTTTGCTTTATTTCAGTAAATAACTTACTTTATTGAAGTAAATTACTTACTTCATTTTATGCCAATCTCGCTCATCGCACCATAGTTTTTACTTATTGCTAACTTTGGGTTACTTTACCATTTAAATTTTATACTGAACTGTTTTGTAGTCATGTTGCTCGTTGTCGGATTTCTGTATCCAAATAAGCTTGATCATAAAAAAAAATATATATATCCCTTGAAAAGAAATACAAGGAAAAACAAAAGATCTCCATACAATAAAAAAAAAAAATCTTTGAAAAGAACAACAAAGATAATAAATGTTTAAATTGATAGTCCTTCATCTTGTTCTGCATATGGGATTGTTGAGTTTGCTATATTTCAAGTTATTAAAATCATTACCCTTAATTACTGCAATTCTGTAAAGTATACATTACCATTTCCCCGAGTCCTCTTAAGATGCCTGGTGCATCAATGGACATATTCATGACAAAGTGTGTGTTCCTTTCATGTTATTTTTAGCAAATATATAGCAGTCATTCAAATAATCAAATACCTAATTCGACATAAAACATTTTAATCAAACAAAATAATACATAAAGTTAACCTAACCTAATCAATTAATTTAAAGTAACAACTTCTTGTATTCTAATAATAACTATTGTTGTAATCATATGTCAATTCCAATAAACTTAACATTGCACTTAAATAATATTACACCACTGTTATGGCAAACAAGTATATACCAACACATACTTGTAATTTAAAATGTAATTAAAACTTGTATTTTACAAACTTCTTCTTGTTATTGTACTGTGCTGGTACACTGCCTACAACCTTTTAATCACTTCATGGTCGTAATGATATACACTTTTACCTATAAAAGGGTCAACAGTTATAACTTTAATTTAATGTACCCAACTTTGAACACTTTTTACAAAAACTTTTTATATCTTGAAATACGCATAAATCCTGTTGAGTCTTCATACGTACCTACTAATGTACTATTTATCAATTGTTTACATCTTCGGTTCTTATAATTGAACATCAAATTAATTACATCAAAACTTTGTTTTGAAATTGTTTATGGGAGTAAAATAAGACTATTTGAACTGCCAAACGTCATATAATTTTGACAATCAAAAAGTGTTGCCAGTAGTATAATTTTAAAATACTACTAAATATTTTTTCAAAATTTCCTTGTTTTTTTTTTAAAAACAAAATAAGATTATTCTTTTGAGAATAACAATTTTTGGTCTTTTGTGCTAAATATTATACAATATCTTTTGACCCTATGGTTGCCTCCGTATTCTGGTGTCTGACTTTTCCTGGGATGGATGTTTCATTATTATGTTCCTGTTGTTTTCGTATGAACATTTATTCACTACAGTATGGTGTATTATGCTTAATAAAAATAAAAATAAAATATAATATAATAAAAAATAAATTAATTAAAAATATTTAATATTTTTTTAAATCTATGTTCTTTAGAACTGGAACTTAGAAAATTTTCATAAATTTTGACTTTTGTAATAAATATTTTTGCCCTTTGGGTTAACCCTAAAATGGCTTCATGGTTATCTTGACTTGTAAAAATTTTTTTTTAAACTTTTTTGTCACAAGACAAACGCCAACGACTACAAAACATTAAATAAATAATTTGTTTGTTGAACCTTGGGTTCTGATTTTTTGAACTTTTTTAAACTTTGGAAAGTTTTTAAAACTTTTAAATTCTTTGAACACTCGTTGTTCCTTTTGCAACTCATGTTTGCATATATACTCACTGTATGTGGGTCAAATAATAAGCCATCTTTCTTTGAAAATAACTCTTTTAATAATAATTTGACTTGGTCATAACTTTTAAAAGTAGTTAATTATACTTTTGCATTGTTCATATTTGACAATGACACTTATATGGCTAGACTAAATTTAACTTATACTTTTTAAATCTTATTACCCTACCACTGCTATATATTTTCTTCTTCTTTTCTCCTCTCTTTGAGATGGAACTATGAACTTCATGTTCGTTTTCTTTATTATTAGGCTTGGCCTAGTAACGGGTTGTTGTGGGTCGGTTGGCGTTTTAAACCAACCGATGTTGTTTTTGGGTCCGTTGGCGTTTTAAACCAACGGATACCTTATCTTGGTGCTGGGATACTAAACCAGTCACCGGGATTTTTTATGGTTTTATACCATTTGTTGGATCTGTTGGCGTTTTAAACCAACAGATACCTTTTTCTTCGAGCTGGGAATTCAACCAGTATCGGGGTACTGTTTTATGGTTTTATACCATTATGCTGAGCGGTCGTGCAAACTCAGTTTAAAAACAAGCCTCATTGCATCCTTTTTTGTTATGTCTTCTTCCGAGCGGTTTGCAAACTCGTGAAATAAGCCTTATTGCAGATGCGGTAATGTATACATCTAAAATAAGCCCTATACTAAAAACATAACACTTTCCCTTTTTAAAGTTGAAAATATATA
This sequence comes from Eilema caniola, assembly GCA_949126895.1. NCBI lineage: Eukaryota > Metazoa > Arthropoda > Insecta > Lepidoptera > Erebidae > Eilema > Eilema caniola. The sequence continues at coordinate 13,981,064 of OX421486.1, read as the reverse complement.
GTGGTTCGATTGCTCCTTTTCTTCCCATTGAAATTGTTGTCTGTGACATTTCAATGTTTTCCATCTTGTTCGATTTACGTCTGAGTCTCCAGTGCCTATGAACCTGGAAACTCTCTTTGAAAGGAACGCGTGTGCTACATTACTGAAGTGGTAACCGCTAAGTATGGATGAACATGATAGGGGAGGTATATAAGGGAGTATGTATGTGTAAGCGTAAGTCAGGCATTTTATTGAGCAGTCCAGTATCGGGTTTTTGGGTAACAAAAACCCAGAACTAATTGGGGGGGTATTGTAACGTTGTGGATTTTTTATAAATCTATTTTTAAATAATTCTCTAAAATAGTCGATAATTTAGTATTTTCGATACGATATACTAATTTGTCTATGGCTGTGCGAGCGAGATTGGACAACATTACTTAAGTGTCTATTCACGGCGCTAAAGTGGGCCCTTTCTTCGGCTACTCTTGGCCGAGGGAGGTCGCTTTGACCCCGGCGGCCAACTGCTGTCGGCACCGGGTAAGTTTTGAGATCAACATTTCCTACTTCTTCTACAGGTGAAGACTTTCCAGCGGTGCAGCTTTATGCCTGCTAATATGCATGGCTTATTTATGTTTTATTTTAATATGTATATTTTGTGCTATTTCAGCCTACCCATTAGTGACACGAGGCCGATGACCCCTATGGTCAGAGGTCACGTCATCAGCCTGCACTGCTTAATTATTTCTTCCTTTTTATAGCTTCTAGCTACGCTGTTCTACCGCTGGGGAGAATATCTTCACCTGCTATTATTTTCAGCGGGTCACTGGACGAAGTTCCCATGTGACATACTGACCCGCACTCTTTCTTTTTCCAGGGTCTTCGCACCGGGCTTCACGCCATCATTCGGTCGTGAGGCACACCAGCGAGGACCCTGGCACGCCGGCAACATCAGCAGCCGGGAGTGAACTAGCTAAGTGCATACTACCATCTCTGCACAACGGATCAAACAACGCCTCGGCAGAATATTTATTGCGAATCCACCCTGAGATTCATTTCTATAATACCAGATACATAAAATTCATGTAACGCTCTTTATCTATTATAATCGATAATTGTTAATCAATCTTTTCATTTCTCTCACTAGCTAGCCAGTAGACATTAATTACTTTTACGGTTCTCAGTTCACATTTCATTCACTATATTTAACTTTTATAAAACCCAAGTAAAAAATTTTCTTCGTTACACACGTGATGACAGATACGACTGAATGCGACTGAAGGTTGAAATTGTAAGGTCTTACAAATCTCCGCATAACAATGACACGCGTGCCACGCCTACTTCACACTTCCATCCTTTTTTCTGTTCCGTGATTCTACTAAACGCCAGCTAGCGAATTACCACTTGTCTAGAGGGGCAGGAACGTTCCAAGTGTAAAGATGTAGATTCTGCCTACCGCAATGGGAAAGTAGCGTAATTGTATGTGGGTAATTACAAACAGAAATATAAACTGATGCGAACAGGAAGTCCCTTTGTGGTTTAGCTTCCTTAGAGCAGCCATAAAACAAGATTTATTTCCCATCCATTTCACGTCGGAAATCTAACGGTTTGAACTGGCAACCCCACAGTCGTAACCATTATGCTATCCTCGCATCTAACTCATTAAACATCAAACTGCAAGCTCATAGATACTGATACAGATTGTTTAGGCTATATACGACGTCTGAGTACAGTCATCAACATAAATAGGTTCACATAAAATATTAAATGAAGAGAATGTGGCTTTAAAAATTGTTAGTATGAAAACTAATATTACCAAAGTTTTTATTCGTCAAATAAAACAGTGACGGGATAGGTTGTATTTGTCAGCAGAGGGTGACCACTAAATCGAATCCTATGTTCGTTTTTACGTTACTAGTGTTATAAATATTATATAAATATTATAGGATTCTTTATAGTTCACAAAATATTAATTTATCGCGATCACTTGAATCACTGCAAGGGAAGCCGTAATTAGCAGCATTCCGAGCTCTAACGGTAACATATATATCCCATAAAAATAACAATACTTGTCAAAAATACCAAGTCTCTCCTCAGTTATTCTACCGTAAAAAGTTGTGAGATATATGTAAGTCCAAGTCGGTTATTAATTTATTCAGTCCCTACTTAAGGGTCTTAAGTTGTTACGTAATTATCTAACCTAACATCCTATAGTGATCACATCAATATTAAAAATCTTTAACGTTATTTAATATTAAAAGCCAAATACCACTCTATGATTAATCATGAATGAATCACTATAACACCTACAAATTTGTAATTTCAGTTTTTTTTTTATAAATTGGACACGTCAATTTGACTTTACCTCGCCTGATGGTAAGCTGAAGGTAAAGTTTCAAGAAAGAGGGCCACCATTATGTACACGTGCCATGTTAACAATGGTGGCACTCAGCTTGACGGCCTCATCAGATGCTTTTTCACGCCCCGCTTAAAGGACCCGGGACTGTAGGAAGAGGGAAACACGTGAGCTGGCAAGGAATTCCAGGTCTTAATGGTGCGACAAAGGAAAGAGTCACCGAACCGCTTGGTTCTTGGTTCTCTTATGGTGGAGACATCCGCTAGGAACGAATTGGTATAATAATAATACGAAAGGGGGTGGCCCCTTAAGGGGGAAAACAGGTCCACGCGTACGAAGTCATCAGCAGCCCCTAGTAATACATATAATAACATCAAATTAAATGGCGATAAAATCTGTCGAAAATAGTTTTATTTCAATAATTATAAAATCTTTTTTTTTTGTACAACTGAGGTGGCAGACAACCACATGGCCGTGGCCAACCTGGCAACACCAGGGGAGTCACACTCGTGCCGTTGGCTCTGTTAACAAAGAGAGTTTCTGTGGCGTCAATATAGAAGACAAAGCGAGAATTTTTGGTCTTCCCACTGACAGCCCAAAAACTCTGTAGTGATTTATTGAATAATACAACGTTCTAAATTTATTATTGTAAGCAACTTCTGCCGCTGACTGTACACGTATATCTATAGTCTGTAGATCCATTTATCAATCAATTGGACGGTCCTTCACGGGAGCAGTTAGACTGCAATATAACAACTGGCAGCACATCTAATGGTCTAGTATTCACTCATTCAATACTTTAACATATCTCTGGAAGGGTAGGCAGAGTTGTAATAGATTTTTTTATGTCAACATCGCCCCATCAAAGTCTTTAGGTGTAAGTAAACTTGACCTGCAAAATATATGTTGATGGATGGACAAGGCTCCCTACATTAATACTTTGAACCTTCCTTTCAACATCACTTTTCTCTCGTCTCATAATATGTCCATACCACGATAGGTGCTTGCTTCTCAATTTTTCATTTACTGGTGCCACTTCCTCTAATATAGTCAAAAGTTATTCTGTCAATTCTCGTCACACCACACATTCACCTTAACATTTGCATCTCCGCCACATGCAATTGTCTTGCATTCGTCGCTCTCAAGCCCAAACATGACGATCCATACATTACGGCAGGTCTAATAATGGACTTATAGATTTTCCCGTTAAGCTTAAGGGCAAATTGGGGATCACATATTGTGGTTCTGACCTGCCGCCATTTCATCACTTTGCATCTATTCTGTGCTTCACTGCCGTATGCAGCAGAGGCTTGAGGAGCAGAGCTAAGCTGATGAATAGAGGGATGGATTGCTTGAAAGATGATACGGCAAAGTAGGAAATTACTGAAAAAATGACATCTTACAGGAATTTATGGAGGACCCCACACTCCACATATTTGGGACTAGGGCAGGTAGATAATGATGATGACAGACAAGGCTCTGATGCTGGCTTTCCCATTGGCTTAAAGAGGTTAGAAGCAGTCGCTTAAGTAAAAGTCAAGATAAACAAAATATGGCAAGGTGGAATAGAAGATTACGAATCTCACTCTTTGACATAAAAGCACTTTTTAACGAATTCTATTGCGGTATATTTGGTATTGAGTTTATTTTGTATTGAAGCTATTGCCATTAGAATCCAGATTTTAATAGAGACAATAGTTGGAGCATACCACCAGCCTGGGACCCAGTCATTTACTTAATTGAACCAGGGAAAAGCAAAATACATCAAGTAGAATATATTACTTCCGGGCTGTTTGGCCGTGGTCCATAATGAAACTTGCGTTCCAGGTGTTTCGTCGATCACTGCGGTCGACATCTTGAGTGGTGCAGGTCAGGGTGACGACGAGTGCGTGGAGTAGAAGGTGCAGTGATCGACAAAACGTCTGGAACGCCAATTTCATATGGACCACGGCCAAACAGCCCGGAAGCAGTATATTCTACATGCAAAACCGGCCGTGAAAGCCTGAAGACTTAAAATACAGCAAGACTTAATGACACAGTGAGCTCATTCTGCGTAAAAAGTAGCACCAACAATTCATCATGATTCGGTTACTTTGAGATAACTTACACTTCAAACTATGTGGTGACTACCACCTTTAGTCAACCCGCGACCATAGCTGTTGAAAAGTAGTCGGCATTTCGGGCTTAATGTTAATAATACAATACCGCGATAGTAAAATCCTTGGTTGGAAATAATCTCCACACCCGCAGCAGACTGTCCACAAAGCGGCAAAGGTGGCGAGAGATCTGGCAGCGAGTCACAAACAGAGACTGAATAGTGACCACGACCACTCTGCCAAGAGTGAATCGACTAAGAAGAAACCGTTAAAAAAGGTTTTATTCAAATTTAAGGAGTAAAAGAGTAAACTCCAAAGTTCAATTATAAATGCAAACTTGATTATCGCTCGTATGAGGACACGTGGAACCACAAAATCATAGTTTGCGTAATGTGGGTGTTATTACACCTCTGCCTACTCCTTCAGGAATTAACAGCCGTGAATATGTATAAGGATAATGATTTGTGAAGGGAAAGGCGGAGGTGTATTAAGACTCACATCTTGGTAATCATATGTTGCGTTCCACCGACTGGGGCGAACCTATTGCCATCAGTCAGGCCACGTCCATAACAATAAGTACATTACCCGACTTGAGCATCGAAGCAAGACCCTCATATACATCAATTCCATCATCTACCACATCTCCATCGAGCAAACATCATTAATGAAAGTGCTTCGTCCCAATTTCCTCACAAAATGACTATTATGTGAAAAAAAATGTTTTAATCAAATATCTAATAACTGGACATAATTATAGGAATCTGTTTGATAAATACTTTTCAATCTTTGCGAATGAATTTCCATCGTAATAAATTGAGTCACTAACGTATAAAATGTGAACCCTGTGCTCCGTATCTGCAGGTATGGAGTAGGTAAGGGTGTTTTTCGGACAAAAGGTGAATTGGATTTGCGAATTAATGGATAATATTAAAGTGAAACGAAGAAAATGGTCTGAGGATTGCATTTAAAACGGGGAATGATTAGGTCAGCATTTTAAGAGGTTTTTCATAATAATACGGTTTTTATTGGATTCATTTCGAGATCCTATTCACAAGCGTCGGTGGCTTAGTGGTTAAGGAGTCGGCCTTACGATCGAGAGGTCCCGGGTTCGAATCCTGGCCATTATACTACCGACGTAAACCCACACTCCTAGCACAAGCAATTTAGCTTAGTTGGAGGGGTTGGAGGGAATATTAGTAATTCCGATGATTTCGGTTGCTAATATTCTTCAAAAAAAAAAAAAAAAAAAAAAAAAAAAAAAAAAAAAAAAAAAAAAATGGTGGCTCACGTACGCGCCTCCGCCCGCGTGGTTGTCAGTTAGCGCGACTTTTAGTAATATCTCAAGTTTTAATAAACTAATTGCGATTAAATATACTTCAAATTTTAGGTTTTATTATTAAAACCTTTCAAATTAAACAAACAGCATCAAAATCCGTTCAGTAGCAATAAAATAATGTATCTAAGTGTGTTTATCCGCATTCAAGGACCCATATTACAAGCTGTTAAAACAATAATTTATATTTCGCTAGTGCTATGTAGTATGTCATATTTGATTAGGATACCCATTTACTTAATGCCAAATACATAAAGATATTAAAGGAATTGTCCTTATATTTAAAAGGGTTAAAGGGAGTTATCTTTTGAAATTTTTTAAATAACTGAAGACTTAATTGAAAAAGTTTTCAAAGTGTTCAGATATCGAGTTGTTAATAAAATACTTTTTCACTTCTCATGCTCTGAAAGTGCTTATTTGTGCAGGATATAGGCTGCACAAAATCGAATTTTGTGCACAAGGGCATTAACGTATCTACTCATAAATGTATCTATATTAAGGCAAAGAAAATGAGCCATACAGCCTAACACAATAAGAAGTTCATAGATAGAATTTGTTATTTTATAACATTCACTTTAATTTATTTTGCCTTATGTGTTTTTTAAGACTTAAAAGATATTAAAATTTAAATTCAAGTACGGTAGGTTATCTGTTCTAATTTTACTTTGAATTTTAATTAAAGAAATGTTATACTACTGTTTTATTTCCTCGCAATCGAAGTGAAAAGCAGAGTTTATAACTCGTCCACAAAACCATTTTTATCCTCGACATTACTATCAGCCCTCGCCTCCGGCTCGGGCTGCTAAAAGTCTCGGATAAAAATGGTTCGTTTTGTGCACTTGTTGTAAAATCTACTATTAATGGCTTTTGTTAGCTGATAACTTTCTTAGTTACTGTCAGAAGTAATCTTCTCGCGCATAACGTGCCTACTAAAATTGGATGTCATGTTTCGTTCCTTTGGGTAGGTTTATGTAACATGTTTCCCCTTTGACCGAGAGGGGTACGAGGGATCTGTCGAAGACAACCTCACCTTCAGCCTAGCACAACGACCCACAGACGGTGGGCGGTTTAGTCGGTTCGAGTCCTACATAACCTGGAGCCGGAGGGGGGTAGGAGGGGGTATTATCCGTGAGAAATTCCCGCACGTAAAGAAAAAAGTTGGGCAGTGTGTCTGTCTGCCACATAAGCAGTAAAGTATATGAAGACATTAAAGACCTTAAAGATGAACCAATGAAGACTATCTGCACAGTATTACGTCACACAAGAAATACATAGTGGTATTTCCTATTAATTTTATATGCTATTAACTTTAACATCAGACAGATATGTACAGCCCAGACTCAGCCTCAGATGCATGGCTCGAGTCAACAATAGTGCCCGGAATACGGCAATAGGCTCACCCCCTATTACGTGGGATCGAATACAGGTTGTGGAATGAACTTCCTGCCGTGGTTTTCCCAAGCGACCACAATATGGGGTTCTTCAAGAAGGGTATTAGAAGGTATCTACAGGGTCGGTAGCACGATTGTGATGCCCCTGGTGTTGCAAACGTCCCTAGGCCACGGTAACCTCCTCCCATCAGGTGGGCCGTGTGCTTGTCTGCCTAAGTGGCATTAAAAAAAATTGGTGAAATGTGGGTGTTAATTCACCTCTGCCTAACCCTCCGAGGATAAAGGCATGATTATATGTATGTATGTATGTTTATATGCAGCGTTTCGCTCATTCATTTCAAACGAGCATCGTTAGCTATATCATCCGACATTGTAACACCTACCCGGACAGGATGACATTTAACAAGATATATTTATAAACAATAGCTTCTCGCGCTCATTTTATAACGGTATCAAGAATTTTGATTAGTATTTTAATGGCGTGTGTAGCCATTACAGTTAAATGATGTGCCGTATCTACTATTGAGTTTGATGAAGTGATTCGACATTTGGAAATGAGTTTGTACAATGCTGTTGACAAGTCATGAGATACGAACATATTAACAGTCATAAATCTTAAAACGTTCATACTTTGGTTCTGTTCGCTTACTATATTTGATTGATTTCTTGATTTTAACTAGAGTAACTGCTTACAGCTAACCAGTGGCGAGAGGTTCCTATAGCCCAATTCCTACCGGCTTCTCAAAGGGTCGACAAACTAGACCGAGATCTTTTTTTTTCAAAGGCTTCCCTTTTATATCCAGAAAGGTAAGCCTGCGCTAGAACCTGGCCCGTTACTTAGCTGGGGTCTGTGAAACCCATCTTTCTCCTAGGTATTACTTGTATAAAAAAAAAAAAACAAAATTAAAAACAGCACACATATCCTCGTCTTCGTTTAATTTTTCTTTTCATACTACTTACATAGCACACGGCCCACCTGATGGAAAGTGGTTACCGTGACCTATGGACGTGTTTAACACCAGGGGCATCACACTCGCGCTACCGACCTTTAACAAACCTTCTAATGTCCTTCTTGAAGAACCCCATATTGTATTTGCTTGGGAAAACCACAGCAGGGAGTTCATACCACAGCTTGAACGTGCATAGGGTGAAGTTCCTTTCATACCGCACTGTTCGCACCATTTCTGGTCGCAATGTGTGAGGATGAATTCCCTGTCTATGGCGAGCGGTGCGATGATAGAATATGACTATCCAGCAGGGCTAACATGCGCGCGTCGTCAAATATCTCGAATCGAGATGAGATATCATCTCGAGTCTTCTCGAGCGAAGTAACGCCGACATATTTTGTCGCGTCAAACATTTTCAATTGTTGTCTATGGCATACACATTTTTTAAACATTTATCCGACAAAATCGGCCCGATACGGCCATTTGCTCGAAAGCACAGACTAGTTAGGGATGCTAGGTATGAAAAAAAGAGAAAAAATAGTGCAAACAATTTTCGACCTTATTGACATGACATGCTATCGATTTTTTTTTCTTATATTCGTGATCAGCGTCATCAATTAATGCGAAAAGACACGTAACAAAGGAAATGTCATTAAGGTCGAAAATGGCTTGCAGTCGATGTTTTAGTCCAAAATGAACCGAGCACAAAAAATGTTTCCACGAGATAACTTCTCGTCGACCAAATGAAAGACGGGAGACAAAACATTTTAATTTAAAAAAGAGAAAAAATAGTCAAACAATTTTCGACCTTATTGACATGACATGCTATCGAATTTTTTTTTCTTATATTCGTGATCAGCGTCATCAATTAACGCGAAAAGACACGTAACAAAGGAAATGTCATTAAGGTCGAAAATGGCTTGCAGTCGCACAAAGGTACTAAATTTTGATCCAAAATGAACCGAGCACAAGAAAAGTTTACACGAGATAACTTCTCGTCGACCAAATGAAGGACGAGAGACAAAACATTTTAAATGTCAAAATTCGAGTAAATAAGGGCACGTATGTTACAATTTGCAGACACTAAGTAGAGATGATTTCTCGAAGTCGAGTTATGTCGACATCTGACAGATCGCCATGAAATTTGCCAAGTTACCAACAGTCGATATTGACATAAAACGGCAAAATGCCTCGAGATAGCTATCTCGTGGCGCATCCGTAGGATCCGGGGACGGGTCAGCCTACTGCTCGCGCAGGGGCTGACGGGCATTCGTGCCTCCGTCGGCGTTGGGAGAGTTGGCTACTCCCCCGCATCGCGTAACCTCCGAGATATCGACAACGACCTGAGTGCTAGCCACACTCGGGAACGCCGATATCCTGGAGGCCGTGGGGCTTGCCTTAATTGGCCGGCCCGCGACAAGGAAAAGTCTGAAAACCCGACAGCGAAGTCGCTTAAAACCTGTGGATACCTGGGGACCTCCACAGTATGTACCCCGCTTCCTGGAATGGCCGTCACCCAGGAAGTGTCTTTAGTACGGTTCTACTCGTGGGACATGATGAAGAACCTTGAATTAAAAACCCCAAAAAACCCAAACCCAAGCGAAACAGTCTGCGCGGAGGTCGCGCAGCACCACGACGCGGAAGTCGCGTCCCCAGCGGTGTCAGACACTGCCGCCCAGAGCAGGGCGAGCAGTCCGGGCGTAGCAACCCGGAGCTCAGCCGGGAAGAGGAACCTAGTTCCTTCCCCCCGGCCATTTGAGCCAGACCCGGAGGTCAGTATGACTGACTCTTCGACGACCAGCAGCGGCCGGGAGGGAGAATACCTTTCCCCCCCGCCCAAGTTTGCGGCGCTCGGCCACCGAAAGACGCGGGGTGGCAAGAGGGCTGCCCCACAAAAGCGGGCCCCAGCTCCAGTCCCGAAGGGTGTCACGGCGCCGCCGGGTTCCTCCTCCTTGGCGGTGCCCTTGCCTTGTGCCGGTGACAGCACCTCCAACCAGGTGGTGGAGGCCCTTAAACGCCTCGCTAAGGCCCGAACTGGGGCTATGAAGCCGGAGGAGGACCGGCTCATGCGGTCGACGCTCCGCCTCGTCGAGCAGTACAATCTGCTCAGGGCGGAGCTAAGCTGTGCGCAGCAGGAGCGGGCTGACCTCGGCAGGCGTCAGGAGGCACTGCTCGGGGAAACCGAGCGGCAGGCGGCGGAATACCGGAGGGAGATGGCCAAGATGGCGGCTGAGTTGGCGGCGCTTCAAGACCGTGTGGCCCGCACAGAGAGGCGGAGGGTCGGAGCGCAGCCGGAACCGCCATCGCCACCATCTCGGTCCAGGTCGCCGGTGCGGCCGGAGACGCCGCCTTCTCCTCCGGCGCAGCCGGAGTCACCGGCACCGCCGCGTCTGCCGCCGCCGCCGCTCCCGCCGCGTCTGCTGGTCCAGCCGCCGGTGCAGCCGAAGTTGCCGACGCCGCCGCGAGTGCCGCCGCGTTCGTCGGCAAACTCCCTGGAGGCCTGCATGGCGGCAATGGCGGCACAACAGGCGCGGCACGAGGAGTGGACGCGGAGTTGTCTGGAGGCCATCATGGCCTCCATTCACCGTCCACCCCTGGCGCAGCCGAGTGGGGGATACGCCGGAGCGGTCAAGCGGGGCCCCATCCGCACGGTAGCGGCGGGGACCACGCAGGTGTCGGCCCGAGGCGCGCCCACTGCGCCGGCTGCCCCGGCCACTATCGCCGCGTCAGCCGGGGGTGCCAAAGCCAAGGGCAAGGGAAAGGGGAAGGGCAAGGGGAAGACGTCCCCAGTCCCAGCCCCGGCCCTGGCACCGGTTTCGGCCCCGACTGCCTCCAGTAGCTCTGCACCGGCAGGGGGCTGGGAGGTGGTCGGTGAGGCCAAAAAATCGCGGAACGCCCGTAAAAAGGCAGCAAAAAGGGCCAAGAAGGCCCTGGCTGCTGCGAAGGGAGCGCCAGGAAGGCTGCGCGTCCCCCGTACCACCGCTGTCGTCTTAACGATGACACCGGAGGCGACGGAGAGGGGCGTGCAGTACGTGGACCTGGTAAAACAGGCGAGGGGCCTCATTGATATGAGGGCCCTCGATGTGGCGGGGACCCTCCGAGTGACACACACTCGGACGGGTGCCCGGCTCATCCACGTCCCTGGCGCTACAAGCGGTCCCAAGGCCGATGCCATAGCGGCTAGGCTTAGGGAGACGCTGAATGCAGCCGACGTCCGGGTGTCCAGGCCCACCAAGTGCGCAGAACTGCGCATTTCGGACCTGGACGACTCCATCACGGCCGAAGAAATTCGGGCCACCGTGGCGGAGGCCGGGGGTTGCCCCCTGGAGGCGGTTAAGGTCGGAGCGATTCGCTACGGCCGTCGCGGACAGGGGGCAACAGTTGTCGGCTGCCCCATCGCAGCAGCCCAAAAAGCTGCCGACCGGCGGATCCTCGCGGTAGGCGGCGTTGTAGGAGTCCGGGTACGGCTCCTGCAGGCTCGGCCCGACAGGTGCTTCAGGTGCCTGTCGGCCGGCCACGTGGGTGTGCAGTGCAAGGCGGAGGTGACGGTCGGGGACCGTTGCTTCCGCTGCAGCCAACCCGGTCACAGGGCCGGTAATTGCGAAGCTCCGCCGCACTGTTTCAGGTGTGCGGCGGAGGGCAAGCCGGCCGACCATAGGGTTGGCAGCAAGGCCTGCACCCGCGGGGAGCCGCCGCCGCGAGGCGGGCGTTCCGCCAATGGTTCGGGGCGGGATGCGGAGATGGTTCCATAATGGATCCTCATCTCCGCATCCTGCAGGCGAACCTGGGCCACGGTGTCGATGCTCAGGCACTTCTGCTCCAGAGCATGGCACAGTGGTCCATCGACGTCGCCGCTGTCGCCGATCCATACACTCACCGGCCCCTCGGGCCCGCCTGGGTGGTCGACCTGGATGGATCGGCGGCACTGGTGCATAACGCCGCTGCGGGTGCCCCTCCCCTTGTCGTGATCGCAAGGGAGCATGGCATCGTAGCGGCGCGGGTGGGGGAGATTGCGGTCGTGGCCGTTTATTTCACGCCGAGATCACACCGACTCATAGGGCAGTATCGGCGGTCGCTGGAGCGGCTGACCGACGTCGTCAATGCCTGCACGCCTCGTCCGGTTCTTGTGCTCGGGGACTTCAACGCCTGGTCTCAGGCCTGGGGTTCCCGGCGCACAAACGCGCGGGGCAGGGCTCTGGAGAGCTGGGCCGATTCTCTCGGCTTAGTTCTCCAGAATCGCGGGGCCGAAGCCACGTATATGGCCACGTTTGTGGCGGGGGAGCGCAGTTCGATCGTAGATCTTTCGTTCGCGAGCGCTTCCCTGTCACTCCGCGTGCGGGGCTGGCGTGTCGCCGCGGAGGTGGAGACATTGTCGGATCACCGATACGTTCGGTTTGATGTCTCCCCTCCCCCGAGCGATGCGCCAGTCATTTCGGCCCAACGCGAGCCGCGCTGGGTGCTGGGGCGATTGAATCGGGATGACCTCCTGGAGGCCGCCATCGTACAGGCCTGGGCCATTGCGCCGGACAGGCCTGTCGACATAGACGATGAAGCGGCGTGGTTCCGGGAGGCCATGACACGGGTCTGCGATGCGAGTATGCCTAGGGCTCCAGCCTATAATCCGAGGCGTCGGGTCTACTGGTGGAATGCGGAGATCGCGAGGCTGCGTATGGCCTGCGTGATCACGCACCGCCGGTGGGCCCGATTCCGTAGGAGGCGTACTCGTCCCGCAGACTCGGAGCCCCGATTGGCGGAGCTTCATGAGGGTACAGGGAGGCCCGGAATGCCCTTCGAGCGGAGATCAAGCGGTCAAAGGCCGCTTGTTACCGGGAGCTCCTGGAGACGCTGGAGCGGGACCCATGGGGGCGGCCTTACCTTATGGTAAGAGAAAAGCTGCGCCCCCGGGCCCCTCCGCTGACCCAGGTGCTCGAACCGGCTCTGCTCGGAGGAGTGGTGGAATCCCTGTTCCCGGCGCGAGCGGAACATGTTCCGCCGCAGATGGCTCCGCCGCCTCGGTCGCCTACGGCGCCCAGTGTGGTGATTGACGACGACGTGCCCGAGGTCACTTGGGTAGAACTAGAGCTGGCGGTGCGAAGGCTTAGGGCCAAGAAAAGCACCGCCCCGGGACCCGACGGCATTCCAGGCCGTGCGTGGGTCTTAGCTCTAGGGGAGGACGGCCTCGAACCCCGACTGAGAGGGTTCCTCAGCGCATGTTTGGAGCGGGGCCAGTTTCCGAAGATGTGGAGGACGGGGAAACTGGTCCTCATCCACAAGCAGGGACGCCCGGCGGACGAGCCGTCCGGGTACCGGCCCATAGTGCTGCTCGACGAGGTGGGCAAACTCTTTGAAAGAGTTATTGCCAAGCGCCTCGTCGAGCATCTCTCTAGAGTGGGGCCGGACCTGGCGAACACCCAGTTTGGGTTCCGCCGGTGGCGTTCCACTGTGGATGCCATCACGCGCGTGAGGACTCTGGCGGGGGATGCGGTTGCCCGGGGCGAGGTGATGTTGGCGGTGTCCTTGGACATCTCCAACGCCTTCAACACCTTGCCCTGGAGTTGCATCAGGGAGGCACTCGTGTACCACGACGTGCCTCTCTACCTCCGCCGCATAGTCGGGGCGTACCTGACGGAGAGAGCCGTCATCTACCCAAGTTCGACGGGAGTCGGTAGGCGTGAGATGTCGTGCGGTGTTCCACAGGGGTCGGTCCTGGGGCCGCTCCTGTGGAACATCGGTTACGACTGGGTGCTTCGCGGTGACTTCGCGTACGGGGCCACCGTCACGTGTTACGCGGATGACACGCTAGTGACGGTGAGCGGGGCTACTCACCGCGAAGCGACCCTGAGGGCCACAACCGCGGTTGCTCAGGTCGTCGACAGGATCCGGCGGCTGGGTCTCGAGGTGGCTCTGCACAAGTCCGAGGCCATGTTCTTTCATGGCCCTCGGCGCAGGCCAGGCCCGGGAGCCAGCCTAACAGTGGGAGGTACTCCCATCGACATCAAGCCCCGGTTGAAATACCTGGGGCTCGTGCTTGATGGTCGATGGGACTTCGGACAGCATTTCCGAAGTCTGCGCCCCAAGTTGGTGCTCACGGCGAATGCCTTGGGCCGGTTGTTACCCAACTTGAAGGGCCCAGAGTCCTCCTGCAGGAGACTCTACGCGGGTGTCGTGCGGTCCATGGCCCTATATGGGTGCCCCGTGTGGGCGGACACCCTGGAGGCCAGATTCCTGCCTCTGCTCCGTACGGCGCAGAGCACGATGGCCTCCAGGGCCATCAGGGGATACCGCACGATATCCTTCGAAGCGGCGAGTCTCCTGGCCGGATCGCCACCGTGGATCCTGGAAGCGAGGGCCCTTTCGGCACTATATCAGTTCCGAAAGGAGGCGCGGGAGCGGGGATTCGATCCCGAGCCCGAGGATATTCGGGCCAAGAAATCCCGGCTCCACCAGGTCATGGTGGCCGAGTGGGAGCGACGACTTGGGCAACCACGCGCAGGGCACGCCGTCATTGCGGCGGTAAGGCCCATCATGGGGGAGTGGCTAGAGAGGCAACACGGTAGCCTCTCGTACCGTCAGACGCAGATTATCACCGGGCACGGTAGCTTCGGGCGGTATCTGCATCTGATGGGTATTGAGCCAACGCCCGAGTGCCATCACTGCGACGCGAGCGTGGACTCGGGGCTGCACACGCTCACCGAGTGCCCGGCGTTTGAGACGCCGAGGCGGGAGCTTGTGGCGGCCCTGGGGGTGAGAGTGCTCACGCTCTCCACCCTGCTCGCGGCGATGGTCCGCTGCGCGGATGCGTGGGCGGCCAGCGCCTCTTTCTGCGAGCAGCTCATGCTCGCGAAGGAGACAGAAGAGCGGGCGCGGCGCGATGAGCGAGAGAGGCTCGCTGACATCGCTGCACGCGCCCGAAGGCGGCTCGGGCGTCGGAGGGCGCAAACTGACCTCCGCCCCCCATGAGCGCGGGCCTGAGGGTGACGGGTGGAGCCGCCCGTCATCCTAGCAGAAGCAGGCCACGGCGGCGGCGCGCATCGTAGGACGATGCGCGCCTCCCCACACCGGGGTTGAGTCGGGGACCGCGTGGTCCCCCCCTTCCCGAGGAGGGCCAGACCGAGAGGGATGGCCCTGGGTCAGCCGGGGTGCGAGGGATATGTCGCATGACAACCTCACCTTCGGCCTAGCACTACGACCCAGAGACGGCGTGCGGTTTAGTCGGTTCGAGTCCGACATAACCTCCCCCTCCGGCTCCGGAGGGGTGGGTATCCGTGGGGATTTCCCGCACGTAAAAAAAAAAAAAAAAAACTCGTGGCGCGCATGTTAGCCCTTCATGCTACCAACAGTCGACATATCAACATAAAACGGCAAAATGCCTCGAGATAGCTATCTCGTGGCGCGCATGTTAGCCCTGCAGATTATTAATGTAGATTAAAAAGACGGGTTGCACTCTGGGAGTGCCGGCAGAAGTGAAAGCATTTTCTTTTTTTCTTTCTTCGTTATATACATAGAAAAAGATAAAAAAGAACATACCATACCATACCTATAATATAGCGCTAATCATAGAACCTATCACTTATTTTCTGCTAATTTTCTGTCAGAAGAAATTAATAAATTATGAAAAGAAAAAATAACCACAAAAAATAATAAATTACAGAAAGAAAACATAATCATAAAAAGTAATATTACAAAAAGAAAAAATAATCACCAAAAGTAATAAATTAAAATAAGAAAAAACAATCACAAAAATCCCTGAAGGCCAGGTGGTTTTAACTCGATGCTATCTGAAACTATAAGGACTTACAGTCGAAGTGCTTACCGTTTAAGCTACGACGCTATCTATCGTAACTTGCAAAATAGATAGTCTGTACATAATCTTGTATGACGTCAGTCGTCGGTTACGGTTCAAAGGTCAACTAATCCTGACGCTTCCTTAACATTTTACACCCATCCAACGCCGCTAAAGAAGTTTTCACTTCAAAAATTTAATGCTCAAGCCGGGTTAAACCCGCGACCAGTCCCTTACAGGGGGAATCCTCAGACCAACTGAGGTACTTGAGCCACTTCTTGAGCATTCGAAATTCTCCTATACAACGAAAATAAACAAAACAAAAAGTAACCACATGATGCTTAACTTTATAGCACACCAATGGCAAACATTAAAATAATTTAAAAGGGAAGCCGGTAGAACAAACACTTTGTTATGCACCAACGCCGAAAAGCCTGCAGGAATCGGTTTATAGGGCCTGTCGCCACGATAACACACCGTTTTATCTATTAATAACATCTCACAATTTTTTTGCGATTTATTGCAAAATTTACGTCAGCGGGAATCGAAAGGAAAACGCGTCGTCATGGCGAATATAACCGTTCCCGCAAGTCATGCTCTGGAACGCCTCACCTCTGGACATAATAACGAGATGTGATTAAACATATATTTTTATGTACGACGACACGTTAACGACACGATACTGTTATTAAATAGTCTAAAACATTATTAATGAAATCGAGCATTTTTAAAATTTACATTTATCAGGATATATGTTTATAACTAATTCGAAGTTAATTTAACTCAAAAACTATGAATTATTGATTTTCTTCATCTTTTTTAATTACATTTTTCGTGCTAAATATTTAAATTCCGCCTGGACCGATAATTTTTTTTTTTCTCCTTCATTCGATTTATTTAATCTTTTTGCGTAATCATAAAATAAGTGTACAGTCAGCGTCATTAAAATGTTGCTAACAAAAGTACTCAAAATAATCCAAATACCAAAATATCCAGAGTGGTCCAACTTTCTTAACAATTGGTCTTCCAGAATTATGTCAGTAGGTAGAGTGTTCATATTCATATACACAATCACGCCGGTCGATGGTATCCAGTCAAGCATAATTTTAAAAAATCTAGACATTGTCATTTAATCGCATTTTGTATCCCTTTCTTACTTGAAAAGCCATCCCTTTCACATAATTGCGGGATGATAAGGGATGGGTATATGAGTAAGATACAAAATGTGTCAATTGACAATGTCTTTTGTATTTTTTTAAAGTTGACAGTTGCATAAGACATGAACTATCAACTTGCGTTGGTGAGAAAAGTATGAATGTTTAGATTTTTAAAAATAATATACATACTGTACTAACTTAGATAATACTGAAAGACCGATTGTCAAAAAAGTTGGACCACTCTGGATACTTACAACTATTTGAGTACTCTAATAACCAATATAAAATTGGGGTTTTGGTATTCGGATTATTTTGAGTACTTTTGCTAGTGATATTTTAATGATGCTGACTGTACAAAGCCAAACTAATGCCATGGGCACATTTTGCCAGACAAACTTATTGTGATGCAGAGATTTGTCAAGGGGAGATACTATTATTATACCATTGAGGAATTTCCTCTACTACCATTAAACTTTTCATGCAAACCCACCGGTTTCGAGTGCTTTTGGCGGGCCAATCCTACTGTCCTACTAATATTATAAACGCGAAAGTTTGTAAGTATGAATGGATGGATATTTGTGACTCTTCACGTAAAAGCTACTGAATGGATTTTAATGAAACTTTACAATTATAAAGCTTATGCATTAGAATAACATAGGCTACAAGTTATAACGATAACCGATATTATAGCAAGTGGGTGGAGCCGCGGCCAAAAGCTATTCTTTCATTTCAATGTCACCAATTATAATTGATCAGTATAATGTTCAGCGAGGTTGAACCCGGCCTGCGTACAGTCGGTTGAACAACAGTTGCTCCCGTTGAGACAAGAGAAAGATTATGCAAACAGACCCCAGACTCTCTAGATACGTAGATGATGTAATGATTATGATGATATTACAATCAGAACTGGCCTAATACTTTGGCTACAGACATCAAAATGAAAATTCAAATTAAACTTTAAAAAAAAAATCGATAATTTTCGTTCACTGAGTTTCTTGCTGGTATCTTCTCAGTAGAACTAACTTACCGAACCAGCGATAGAATAATTTTCTAATGATTTATTTATTTTATTTATAATGTTTTTATTTTGATAAAAAGATAACTTGTAATAGGTATAAAATAAAATTCTACATCTATTAAGATTAATTTTTAAAATGTGTACAATAATAATAAATGATACTAAATTAAATTTAAAACTAGAAACTAAAACAAGCTAAAGTAACAAAAAATTAATGAAAATTGAATGATTTATTTACTTAATTCAATGTAATTGTAAAATTTTGACGTTCATATGTGCTCTTTATGTGCCTAAACTGAATAAACGAAATTGATTCTTTGATCCTTAGAAAATTCGTATCGCCTAATCTAAAGAAGTTCGCGTCACACCAAGAAATGCAAAGTCATACGTGCGAAGTTGTTAGCACTGGTAATTCAAAATGTTTGTAACTTGTAATTGGTGTACGGAATTGGATAGAACTACAGCTATGTGCGGTTCCTTGGTTCGCCCGTTCGTTGCTAGTGGGTTAGGTAGCGAGCATTGATTGATGATGTTATGGGGGAGTTGTAAAGAGGTAGGTACGGATTACTATACGTACTTTTCACGATGGGATATCAATTTATCATTTTAATGTTGGATATGGTCAATCAGATCGTTATGCTGAGATTAGTATTAGATTTCAGTAGTGAAAATAAAACATAAAATAAAAAATATTTGAAATAGGCAAAGTTTGAATCGGCCTAGGCGGGGTCTGAACACGCGATCTTTGCCTTACAGGGGCAATGCTTTGACCACTAAGCTAGCAGACCTTGCACGAACCAATGAAAATTTCTTCTCCTATATCTGTCTTTGAGGCGACAGTGGAGCGCGTCTACCGATATTCTTACGAAATTTCGAAACCAATGAAATGCTCTTTCAATCATTTTTAAACATTGATTTTTGACTACTCCGCTTGAATGCTTTAAAATTTCATTCAAATATGTTCAATAGTTTATTTGAAAACATATTTCGTTCTCGTTTCGGTTCCCGTATTTTCTTCGATTTTAGTTATTTTATTTGTGATATTAGATATATATCTCTCTCTCTTTCATCTCTTTTACTCATCCCATGAATATCAAGTATGTATGTTAGCTTTATGTAATGTTAGGTCGTTTGTGATAGTTACAAATTAAAATCAAGTTTATTTATAAACCGAGTTTTAAAAAGGTTTGTTATAATTTCTAGGCTTACTTTTTAAATAAAGAAAACTAAATTTTTTGTGCAGTCAGTTAAAAACAAAACGTAAAATTACACGTGTCACCAAAAAGCCATTAGTTATTTCATAAAAATCCGTACCATAAACAGTTTTATGGTGCTCAGATAATATATTTGTCTATTAGACTGTGAAGTAATGCTACAACGAACACTGTTTTGTTATAAACACGATTTTATTGTTTACCGTAAATATTGATCGCGTTTAACGGTGACGTGTTGGTCATTAATCTCCTATTTGTGAAAATAATTATATCAATCTTAATCCTGGATGAATACATCAAAACCTTTGGAGTTGAACTGGGATACCAGCTGCTTGATGGATGAGGCTTCGACGCAGGAATTCTTTTCAGGGTTGCGGTCAAACGGCAGTCCCTCAATGCAAGTCGTATAAAATCAAACCACATCGAGAAGAAGAAAGCGCACTTCGGTTTCAAAAGGGAAGGTGGTGGAAAAAAAACTTACCACAAATAGAGTCTTTCATGCACATCTGACCTATAGGGAAGCTGGCAGAAATTAGGTTATATGAACCCCTTGCCACTGCCCGATGGTATAGGGAACCACGATATAGGGCACGTCAATTTTACTTCAAGTGCCCTATGGTAAGCTGAAGGCAAATTCTCAGGAAAGAGGGTTACCATTACATACACGTACCATGTTAACAATAGTGACACTTAGCTTGGCGGCCTCATCAAAAGAGGATTGTCTGCGCACCGCGTGACACCCACCGGTCCCACTAGTGCTGCGACCACAATCTACCCTGCCCGGCTATGCACTTGCTGACCTCTTAACGCAATCCAACCAAGATTGAATTACTATGCAGGGATTTTCGCAAACAGTGCACGAAATTTGTGCCATCCAATTGTCATTAATTGCCATCAAGATTAAGGAATGTGGGATGGGATAACTTAGTGAGGCAAATGTGGTATAAGCTGTTCACTCGACCTAAAATGACACGTTTACCAATCAATCAATTAGCCCACTGCAGTCCACACGCTCACCAATATTGCTTCGTATTTATTTCTATAGATGTATTAGACTTCAAAATTGAATATAAATAAGTTACAGCCCAATAAATTCTTCTGATTGGACGTTAAGTCGGATGTGACTCTGAAGCGGATATTACCCAAGAAGCCTTAGGAATATTAATTACGGTACGAACCGAAGGTATCAGGCAGAATCGAAAACGCAACGCTGAATTGACACTTTTTCTTTCACCCGCTAACGCGATAAGGAGTGCTCTCCGAATCTATCGAATGACGCATCCTCGTTGGATAACAATTTATTATTACAATTCACTTGTATAAAATGATGATGGTCTGACGAATGTAGGTTGCCTTTTTAAAATGATAACCTTAGCTCGTGAGAACATGTCACGGTACAATAAACGAATGGAAAAAAAAATCTTTTTGAAGAAAACTAAAGGCCATAGTCTAGAATGTCATTCAGCTGAATTGCGATTGATCTGAGGACAAAATGTATAAACAATCTGCTAGACAACCTGTTAAATTTGTCAATGTGTATCCAATCTTTACCCAGATAAATCGAGGTTCAGCTGAGTGGCATTCTAGAACACGTGCCTTAATATACTAAATTTGGTATAGTAAAAATAAGTCGGGTTTTCCTTCCTGACGCTATAACTCCGGAACGCACGAACCGATTTCCACGGTTTTGCATTCGTTGGAAAGGAAAGAAATTTCAACAGAAAAGCGGGAAAGCGATAATCGACATCTACGCGGGCGGAGCCGCGGGCAAAAGCTAGTTTGGTATTAAAAGATTGAAGAAGATGATTAACTCCTCCAACTACGCTAATTAGCTTGTTAGGAGTAGGTAGGTGCACGTCGGTAGTAAAATGTTCAGGATTCGAACCTGGGGCTTTTCAATCCCAGGATAGACCACTAAGCTACCGAACCTTCATAAACAAACATAAGAAAAGTATGTAAGTAATTACTTATATATTGTTATTATCAAAGGAAATATTGCGATAAGGGATGAAAAGTTACAAGGTTTACAAAGTTTAAAAAAATGTTTTAGTCGCTAATTGGATTTTTAAGGGTAGAAGAAAATAAGGATGTAGGATGTTTGTGGTTAAGGGTCGGAAAGTTTTTGTTATATCATCATTTTATATCATAACAAACCTTTTCTTAGAGGGATCGACAAGGGATGTTTTTTTTTTAAATAAATGTTCTACACAGCACATGTTTCATTGTTAGATTCAAGGCTTATTGTAACTGTAAATACACTTCTGCTTACCCATTCAGATATATAAATTCGTGAATACAATGACTATTATTATATTAGTGTCAAGTCAATAGTAAAATAAAAGTATCAATTTATCATTGTACCAGTACCGACGTAGGCAGACGTCTACGAATGTCTACGCATTTATATTCGTAGCGGGTCTACGGTAGTATCTCACGTAGCTTTAACCGGGTCATGTCTTTTTCTCTTCCTACCTTAAGTTAAGCGGTTACCGTGACCTATAGAAGCTTGTTATTCA
Source organism: Eilema caniola (assembly GCA_949126895.1). NCBI lineage: Eukaryota > Metazoa > Arthropoda > Insecta > Lepidoptera > Erebidae > Eilema > Eilema caniola. The sequence continues at coordinate 13,959,277 of OX421486.1, read as the reverse complement.
CGCATAGCCACTTGAAGAGGCGAAAAAAGTAAATCAACTTTCTCGGTTAAGCCAGCCTTTTGTGAAGGTCTCAACTAGCCACCTTGAGCAATTACTTATTTGACGATTTTTCGCTCATCAGAGGTCGCAGGTTCGTCTCCTGCTCAGTGCATATAGTTTTATGTATGCATATGTCTGTTTACATTAAGTCTATACATATTACAAAACAACATGCATAATCTCAACATATTATGCAACTTTACAAATGATACGATACGATATTTTCAGCCTTATCTTAATGGAATAAGGTTCATATTTTTCCGCCCACAGCCTACCAAGCGGCAAAATGCTCACAACGCTAGTTTAAATCCATCCTATTAATAGTTAAGATACGATAGTGGAATGTTCGAAACCTTACGTACGGCTCGACTTGCTCTTTTCGCTCCAGTAATAACTAACACACATTAGTTCTAAGGCTTCACAGGACATTTGTAGGAGTAAATACAAGATATTTTACAAGAAAACGAGCATGTAGAATATACTGCTTCCGGGCTGGTTGGCCGTGGTCCATGTGAAACTTGCGTTCCAGACGTTGGTTGGCTGGCGAGTGGCTCTCAGTGCTGGGTACCAATCTCGGTATCACAGTGCAAAGAACCAATCAGGATCGAGAACGTCCGCGCCACAGCGCTTGGCCAATCAGAATCAAGTGAGTCGATTCCCCGCTCCGACCGTGCCTATAAATACAGCCGTGACTCAAGCCATCGCGCCACTCGCACGTCAGCCGCCGGCGAGGCAAGGTCTCCGAAGTTGTCGTCGCCCGGCCCTGCGCCACTGAAGATGTCGACCGCAGTGATCGACGAAACGTCTGGAACGCAAGTTTCACATGGACCACGGCCAACCAGCCCGGAAGCAGTATATTCTACATGCAACGCCGGCCGTGAAAGCCTGAAGACTTATAAGAAAACGAGCCTTTGTATATCAAAGATATGGTGCCGTATTGCTATGTTTACTAAGATGTAGGACGTGACGGTATTTACGTCCAATTGAGCAGTCCGACTGGGGAACCAACAGAATACCGCGGCCATAAATAATAACCTCGTGTTGTGTTCCCGGCAGTTAGTAGAGTAACCAGAGCTCACTGGAGAGTTGTTGTGCTGTCAGTGGGAAGACAAAAAGCTTTTCCTGCTTTGCCTTTATACTTGCGGCACAGAAACTCTCTGTGCTTACAGGGTCGGCAGCACAAGTGTGACTCCCCTGGTGTTGCACACGTCCATAGGCCACGGTAACCACTTTCCATCAGGTGGACCGTGTGCTTGTCTGTCAGTGGTATAAAAAAACAGTGTATATGTTATGTGCAAAGTAATAAATTGGGCGTTATGATTAATATGAGACGTGGACTGCGCGTCTCGACATGGATAGATATAGGTTAGCATTAACCTTCATGGTTATTTTTGAAGTGAAAACTTATTTAGCGGCGTTGGATGGGTAAAAAGTATTAAACTCGCGTCAGGATCACGTGACCTTTGACCCGTAACCAACGATTTTGTAGGACGTCATACAACGTTCCTAGCTACAGAGTGTTTATTTGCTAGGTACGCTAAGAAGCTTCGTAGCTTAGCGGTAAGCGCTTCGACTGTAAGTCTTTATGGTTTCAGATAGTACTGGGTTCGAACCTGGGCTTCTGACACATTTTGTGATTATTTTTTCTTTTTGTAATTTATTAATTTCTTTTGACAGAAAGTTAACAGAAAATTTGTGATAGGTTCTATGATTGGCGCTACATAATAGGTATGGCATGGTATGGTATGGTATGATCTTTTTATCTTTTTCTCTGTATATAACGAAGAAAGCAAGAAAGAAAAAGTTTTCACTTCTGCCGGCACTCCCGGAGTGCAACCCGTTTTTTTTTCATAGCCACTTTTTTTATAGAACCGTAGAGTTGAGTCGTCTTGAACATGAGTCTAATTATTTAAACTCTCATATTTATCATTATGAAGGCACTTCATCCCACGCACGCTCTGGTTGTGGAATGAACTTCCTGCTGTGGTTTCCCCAAGCGACTACAATATGGGGTTTTCAAGGGCATTAGAATGTTCCTTCAGCGTCGGCACGGTAACCGCTTTCCGTCAGGTCGGCCGTGTGCTTATAAAAATGCCCGGGAATTATTCATAATGCCTAATTTATCACTAGGTCCAAAACATATACAATAGATGTCCATGCATACGGAGCCGTGGACATGGCTACATACATGAATTCATACGCTTCTACCTCTTTCCCTCCGAAGGTCCCTCGTGAAGTGTGCTTTATCTCTGCCTATACCGCCATGAATCCTTTCATACAAGCCCGCCGGTTTCAAGTACTTCTGATCAGCCCATTTTTGAATACTTTATCAATTTGGCCAGTGAACGCGATCTCGAGTCTCACCCATTCACCTGTGCCTTAGATCCCTGGTGTGTCGTTCATTCCGTACTCATTCATTCTACGTACCTAAACTACCTTAGCATATCATTATCAATCCTCGTTGCATACGCTGGTCTTATATAATTATATCAATAACAAGTATCGTCAAATGTATAACTGAATAATAAAATTATTATATCAAAACCTCAGGACCCAATACACTTAGCAGGCCAGTGGACGCTGATCAAAAGTTACGTCAGTGTAGGGTGACGATAAAATATGCTAGGAAAGGGCAAGTATACTCAGACGCACACAAAAAAGGAACGACTTTTAATAATTAAGAAGTCAACGTGAAAGAAGGAATGAACTGCGAACTTTTGTCTTATCGTTTGTCTCAATCTGCCGAATGTATGAGATTTGACGTTCATGACATGCGTTAACGACTGTAAGATACGTCAAATCCCATACATTTGTCATTCTATTCTACCAAACGCCGGCCAATGAAATGCCACTTGTCTAGAGGGGCTGATCTTAATCTTTCAAAAGTCAAAAACGATATTCACATAATACAATTTTCAACAACAAATATTAATATCGTGATTATTTTCATTTGGCAAATTACGATTAGAGCGAGAACGGACGAATTTTAGATAATTTCCTATTAGAATTGGCCCTCTGGTAACATTTCAAATTCAAAGCTTTCCTTACATAGTAAATATAGTCACGGGTAACGAAAACATACAAAGATAAAATGCATACTAAAACTCCCAAACGTCCTCTTAGACACACAAGAGATGGTTACCCCATTAATCACGACCACTCACAGTAAGCTCGCCTACTGAACGCCATTTATTTCAATTTGATCCTCACTTTGGTGGTATACACTCCATTTTCTATTTATAGGCACCTATTTTTAACTTTTATTAGCTTTGGGTTTGGGTCTAGCGTGGGTAGCAGTGTCTCCCGTAAGTCACGATAAACCAATAATTAGGTTTTGGTAGAAGACCAGACCTGGCTCCAAGCTTAGAATATGACCGGATTGGAGTTCGGTTCAAATATTATATTAGGATCCGTAGTATTTAGAATGATGGTAAATAATCTACAACATTCTACACAGTGCTATCTACCCAACGTAACCATAGCTTAAGTAACTTGTGTTATGGGATATGTATACATAGATACATTTTATTAATAAATACATGGAAATACGCAGGCCAATGTAAACAGTAATCGAATCCGCACCCTCGGCGTAGTGTAGAACGCTCCACTGCTACGCTACAGAGACCTTCAAAACAGCGTATACGAGATCGCATTTATTTAACCACGATTATTCATTGCAGATAGGCTTCAAAGTCCCCCAAAACTAAGCCACATCCTAACCAGTAGTCCCAAACAGATAAATTAACACAGATTCAAACCACCCGGCTATGACCGCAACCCACCAAAATTACGAAGTGCCATAGCAATAAAGTACGGTGCGGGTGGTCTGTACGTTTCAATTTGGTAGTGCTACCGATTGTCGATACGAATTTTGTCTTGTTTAGTACGACCTATTGTTGCGAATTTGTTAGTCGAGTTTAAAAGGCATTTGGTATTACGTATTTTGGAATGAACTCCGTATAAGTATATAGGTTGACTAGCGGCCGCCTGCGACATCGTACACGTGGAGTGAGTTAGACTTTCATAAAAACAGCCATCCCCTGTTTTAATCCTAAAAGGAAGTTGATTTCGAAAGAGACATTATGAGTACACATCCAAAACCATCTATAGAGCATACATTTTAAAATTCAAGTCTCTTCAAACTTCCAGCCCTCGTTATATCCCCTTAGGAATGGAGTTTCATAACACCCTTTAAGGAAACTACCTGCAAAATGTCAAGTTTGTGAGTGTTATAGTTTCTGAGATTTCTTGATTAATCAGTGAGTCGTTTTCGCTTTTATACATATATACAATTTGAATAAATAATACAGGTTGTAATAAACATGATTGTACCTAGATTCCACGTACATAGTTACTAGTTATATAGATAACATCAGCAGTAACAGCAGATCAGCAGCATTTGAAACCAGTTCGAAATTGCTGTAGAGGATGCTCGTAAAGTATGTCAGATACTAAGATACGGTATTCTTATGTATTTAACTATCTCAGAGGATAAAAGCGTGAGGCTGGTCGATGGCCCCATCAGTAAGCTCACAGATACGCATAATTATATACATAAACATGTTTATTTGTATTGGTCTGGGTAATTTTTTTTATGTCCCGACGAGGGCCTGATCCCGAGAAGAGCCAAGGTGCGAGATATCTCTCGCACCTTGGCTTCTGCTTGGCTTCGGCTTGGCTTCGAAGACAACCTCACCTTCGGCCTAGCACTACGACCCACAGACAGCGTGCATTTTAGTCGGCTCGAGTCTGCCCGAACCTCCGGCTCCGATGGAGGGGGGAGATTGTCCGTGGGGATTTTGTGCACTATAAAAAAGGGTATTTCTATGTACGAGTATGCATTTAAAAATGTGATATGTACTAGTTTGGCACCTTATCAGTATGAAATATGAGTAAATGAGATAAGGCCATTGCACCTCCTTTCCTACTACACTTTAATAAAATACATGGGACACACAAAAAGTTTTGCACTTCCAGCTAATCAGAATTATTTGAATTCCGAATGTTATGCACTTCCAGCTAATCAGAATTATTTGAATTCCGAATGATAACATTCGGAATTCAAATAATTCTGATTAGCTGGAAGTGCAAAACGATTTTTTGAAAAAAAAAAAAATGTTTTTTTGAAACGTTGCAAACTTCTTAGTAAAAATAAAAATGGCGGGCAGTCATTTATGAGTTGTTTTTTATCACACATCACAGTTTAACGTACGCAACAAATTAAGGGAATGGAATTAAGTTGAAAAGATTTTAGATATTTTGTGATGATTTTTTATTATTTTTAAAGTTTTCTTTCTCCCAAAGACTGCGGCACCTTCAAAATGCGATTGGGAGAGAAGCACATTGTTTGAGCACTGTGAGGCGATGGTTTGCTGAATTGAGAGAGGTCGGGCTTCTTTACATGACGAATTTCGTGAAGGGCAGCCTTCAACTACCGTCAACGAAAATAATGTGGTTACTATTAAGCGGCGGTAGAAATTTGATGACACAAATCTGTCACAAATTTCGACCGGGTTGGTACCACCGTGCACTATGCGAAAAACCCTCCATAGTAATCCAATCTCGGTTGGATTGCGTTCAGGGGTCAGCAAGTGCATAGCCGGGCAGGGGGGATTGTGGTCGCAGCACTAGCGGGACCGGTGGGTATTGGCGTAGTCTAGTGGGGGGTGGCGCGGGGCGACGCGCCGAACAGGGAGACCTGTAGAAACGGTGGTGCCGCTGGCCGCCCGCGGCATAGTACAGGGGCCCAACCGGGACTAACCACCCTGGGAGGCTGCCCCACCAGGTCGCGCATAATCCCGATATGGCTCGTCGTGCCGGTTGGTGACCGGAGGGAGCCCGGCGACCATACTCGGGGGGGTACGGGGGCCCTTCCGTTCGGCGTGTCGGCTCTCGCCGTTCCTCGCATTCATAGACAAAACCAATCACCCGCGATTTGTCACGCGGTGCTGCGACGATAGTCCCCTTTTTTCACGCCTTCCCTTACCTCCTCCTTATGGCAGCGCAAAATAGAATACTGGGCTACACAGCGGCAAGACATTCTCCCACGGGCTCGCTATTTGAGGTGGAGTCCACGAACATCTGTGGGCTCGATACAAACCTTAACGCCGTCCACCAACACCTGGAGACGGCAAAACCAGCACTGCTATTTCTTACGGAGACACAAATACGCCGCCCTGACGACACGACCTACTTGCTCTACCCCGGCTATGTCCTCGAGGAGAATTTCCGTGCAAAAGCCGGGGTGTGCGTGTTTGTTAGGGCGGATGTTTGTTGTCGCCGTTTGCGCTGCCTAGAGGACCCATCCTTCTCCACCCTTTGGGTACACATAGACCATGGTTCTACGAGTCAGATCTATGTGTGCCTCTACCGCTCCCATACAGGAGATGCCGAGACAACTCGACTCTTCGAATACCTGAGTCAGGCGGCAGATGATGCGCAGGAGCGGTTTCCGAACGCTGAGCTGGTGTTTTTGGGGGATTTTAACGCCCACCATGAGATCTGGTTGGGTTCCTCTAAAACAACCCATGCGGGAAGAGCCGCCCATGCATTTGCTCTGGCGCATGGCCTGACCCAACTGGTACACGAATTTACTAGAATACCAAAAAGGTCGGACCATGAGCCCTCTCTGCTGGACCTTCTGCTGACGAGTCGCCCGGACCAGTACAGTGTTTCGGTGAGTGCCGCTTTAGGCGGATCCGATCATAGTCTGGTCCGTTCCAAGGTGCCCATTAAAGCGCCACCACGACCCGTACAGGGGAAACGGCGTCTCTGGCACTACTCGTCAGCAGACTGGGATGGATTGCGTGACTATTTTGCATCCATCCCGTGGGTTGAACGCTGCTTTGAAGGTAAGAACCCATCTGAGGGCGCAACTGCTGTCGCCGGTGAGATCAGTCTGGGCATGGAATATTATATCCCCTACACTGATGTCGCCGGTGCCCGCAGAGCCCGCCCCTGGTTCGGGCGCGAGTGCGCGGAGGCTGTTAATCATAAACAGTCCGCGTACCGCGCTTGGGTGAGGGCGCGCGCTACGTGCGATCCTGACGTGGGCCATTTCAAGGCGGCGTACAATAGAGCCACAAAGGTCTGCAAGAGGGCTTATGTCAGAGCGGATGCCCAGCGCATAGCGCGGCTTGGTCAGGAACTAGTAGCGCATCCCACGGGCAGCCGTGGCTACTGGCGACTGGCCAAAGCCGTGCAAGCCAACTTCTGCCAGCCTTCGCTGCCGCCACTGCGCAACCCCGATGGATCCCTGGCCCATGAGTCGCAAGAGAAAGCAAATTTGCTGGCTAATCTCTTTGCGGCCAACTCCCGAATCGATGATTGTGGCATGCAGCCACCGACACTACCGATCAGTGACCATGCAATGCCTGATATTCGTATCAGGCAACGCGATGTCCGTGCAGTGCTGCAGTCACTCGATGTACGGAAAGCCAGTGGTCCGGACGGTATTCCGGCAGTGGTTCTACAAAAATGTGCAGCGGAGTTGTCTCCAATGCTTGCGCGGCTGTACCAGCTGTCCTACAGCTCGGGTACAGTGCCTTCGGCTTGGAAGGAGGCGAATGTACAGCCGATCCCCAAGAAAGGGGATCGCTCAGACCCGACTAACTATCGACCCATAGCCATCACCTCAGTGCTGTGCAAGGTGTTCGAGCACATAATTAACAAACAGCTCATGCGTCACCTTGAAGATCACTCCCTAATTAATGACCGGCAATATGGCTTCAGGCCGAAACGGTCAACGGGTGATCTTCTGGCGTATGTTACCCATCTTTGGGGTGAGGCTATGGACAAGCACGGCAAGTCACTGGCAATTGGTCTTGACATCGCCAAAGCTTTCGATAGAGTCTGGCACAAATCGCTTCTTTCCAAGCTACCAGCCTTCGGTCTGCCCCCTAGACTATGCAACTGGGTTGCTAGCTTCTTGCAGGATCGCCGTATTCGCGTCCTTTGTGATGGACGCGCCTCGGAGTTCTTGCAGGTAAATGCTGGTGTGCCGCAGGGGTCCGTCCTGTCCCCTACTCTCTTTCTTCTGCATATCAATGACATGCTGTCTACCAGCAGCATTCATTGCTATGCAGATGATAGCACTTTGCACGGGAGTTATCATGGACGTCCTGCGGATAAGCAGTCGGATATCGCAGATAAAAGGCAGCTTCTTGTCACTGAGCTTGACCGGATCCTGAACAACATTTCCCAATGGGGCTCTGAGAACCTGGTCGAGTTCAATGCCAAGAAGACACAGGCATGTGCGTTCACAGCAAAGGTATCTTCTTTCCTTCCCCTTCCCACTCTTCAGAGCACTCCACTGCCACTGCAGGACAACCTGACTATCCTCGGTATGGATGTTCGCTGCAAACTTAATAACAAAAACTACATCGAGAGTATCATCAAAACAGCCTCGCGTAAACTCGGAGTCTTGAACAGAGTGAGACGGTTTTTCACGCCGGAGCAGCGGTGTCTTCTATACAAGACCCAAATTCGGTCCTGCGTGGAATACTGCTCGCATCTCTGGGACGGCTCCGGAAAGTACTTATTAGATGCTCTCGACAGGTTGCAGCGACGTGCGGTCCGCATTATTGGGAATCTCGAGGTCACAAGCACCCTTGAGCCTTTGCAAATGCGTAGAGATATTGCATTCTTGGCAGTATTTTACCGTCTCTACCATGGTGAATGTTCTGATGAGCTCTTCCAACTGGTCCCGCCCTCTCCTTTCCTACATAGGACAACACGACCAGGGCTTAGATGTCACCCGTATACGGTGCAGAATATTCCCTCAAGAACCAAGCGGTTTGGTGACTCCTTTCTTTGTCGCACCATTAAAACCTGGAACTCCTTGCCAGCTCACGTGTTTCCTTCTTCCTACAGTCCCGGGTCCTTTAAGCGGGGCGTGAAAAAGCATCTGATGAGGCCGTCAAGCTGAGTGCCACCATTGTTAACATGGTACGTGTTTGTAATGGTGACCCTCTTTTCTGAGACTTTGCCTTCAGCTTACCATCAGGCGAGGTGAAGTCAAATTGACGTGTCCTATATAAAAAAAAAAAAAAAAAAAAAAAAAAATTGGAGAAAATCCGCGGATTACCTATGAGACAATTCTAGGACTATTGGGGATTGGTTAGAGCCAAATTCAAAAAAAAATACACGAGAAATTTATTGAAAGTTCGGGAACTTTGTTGTCGTTGGATCCTTCACAAACTGACAGCGGAGCAGAAGCGGGCTCGCGTGGAATGGTGCTCACAGATGCTACTGAAGTACGGCCACGGACATTCTAATGCTGTTTATGACATTGTCACAGGAAATGAAACGTCGAATTGTGTTTTCAACCCGAAAAAAAAAACCGCAATCTTGTGAATGGGTGTTTGAAAATAAGAACAGGCCAACATAATGATCTCGTTTTTCTTTCTCAGCTACGGGTCCCTTCTTCAGAATTCCACTTTAAGATCAAAAAAGTGTTAGGGCGAGTGGTATTCTATTATTGGTTTACCCAGGGTGTTATAAAAAGTTAGGAAAGACGACCAAAAGGCCGCGTTCTCCTACATCGTGATAAGGCTTCTGCACACACGGCTAACAAAACAAAGTCATTTTTAGCTTTCGAATAAGTAATATAATTGAGTTATACCGAATAGAAAAAAAATACACAATAAATCCAATTTTCATAAAATTAATAACAATGTCAATGCATATGTAATATCATAATGAATAAAATTTCGATTTATATAATGGTTATTATGTCAATATTTCAAGCAGTGAATAATATCATAATGTCACAACGAAATAAATTTAAGATTTTGTCAGACATTACATACACTTGTCATCTAAATATTCTTCCACACTATGGTATGACTTTTGTAACAAAATATTCTTCAGCTTATTTTTAAATTCGTACAAATTATCGGTGCAGCACAGTTCAATCGGCAGTTTACTTCGCCTTGTTTTTTTCGCCAAAATCAATAATCTGATGAGAGGCTTCAATTTTACCAGCTCCGAAGAGGCAGTGATAGCGTTCCATCAGCACGTAGAAAACATGCCTTCAGATCAAAACTGGTTCAATCACATGAAAAAATATTTTAAATGTAAAGAAGAGTATATTGAAAAGCAATACAAATAATATTTTGGTTGACATGTTGTTTTTTTTTAAGTTTCGCAAATCTTTTAGTGTGACCTACGTATACACACTACATACTTTAATACCACATACACAGAGCTTATGACTACTTTACTTCACTAACTACAAATAAATGTCCAACTAATAACCATTCATCCTTCATAGTTATGGCCGCAGGCATGCTATCTGGTGTCCGTCCAGTGAGCTGGCAACACATAATAATATGATTTTACTATTATTGCTGCTATTACTATTAATAATGACATCGTATGCGGTCAGAACTGCGAGTTTTGCAACTATCTGCAGATTGCAGACTGCCCACCTTGGGTTCTAAGGTTCATTTTGCTGTAACTACTGTTCGGTTAATGGCGTATAAGACGTTATGTACCTGTTTTATCTATTTCAAAGTATTGGTATATACTAAAATTTAGAAACCGTTTTGCCATCCGAATATTTGTAACAATACTTGATATATAAATAATCTTATAGTAATCAAAAGTTTATGCGGATAGTTAATAATTTCATATTTTGTGATTATTTTATGAACGGTTTAAGAGCTAAGGTGATCGATAAATTAGAATTCGTTAAGGTATTTTTGTTGCTGACTATAATTCTAAGGGTGAATTTAAAAGAGATGTAAGGATCACAAAACGGCAGTCAACTTCTAATGGGGGGGTTTAAGGTTGCTCGCGTCCGTAGGAATTACCACCTTCTCCTAGGCCCACCCTACACGTGCCCCCCGGGTGGTGCTAAATGAGCAACAACGCCGAGTAACAGGCGGCGGTCAAATAACCTGTCCACTGGTGTACCACAGACCAAGAAGGACTAAATCCCTCCTAAAAGTGTGGCCATGCTGCCCTGGGAAAGCAACATGAGTATGTCCCGCCTTCTTTTGAATTATAAAAATATGAGCGATACGAATGTTGATTTGTCATGCGATCCGGCTAACGCCCGGCGCTCGCAGGCGCCCGGGCCTGCGAGTGTGAAATATGTTACCGAAGACTGCGCGGCGGTGGACGACCAGGCCTCCGCGACGGTGAATGCTACTGGAAGCACTAATAAAAAACTTGTACAGCAGGCATTTCATCCAAGCCTATTCATCACAAGACCAAGGTCGAATTCATTGGGAAATATCAAAACCATGGACTCGAGCACTTCTCATTCCATGTCTCCAACAATAACTATTACAGACGATGAAGACAACAACATCTGCCCTCCCGCCTGGCAAAGAGTACCTACTAATCGTTACCCCAAAAGGAAAAAACTATCAAACAGTCCGCCAAGTACTGAAAGAGTACAAACAGAAATAAAAACCTCTAACAGATACAGCGCATTACCTGTAGATTTACTTGAAGATGAGTCAACTGAAGCTGCCTCTACCCAAGTAAAAAAGGTTAGCAAACCACCGCCCATAATATTATATGGCATAGAAGATCTCTCCCAATTAACAGAACTATTAGATAAGTCTGTACCTACTGCCAGTTACTCATATAAAATTATTAATAGAGACCAGCTACGAGTGATGACACAGTCAGCTGAAACATATAAAAGTCTCATTGATCTAATCCGTGCCAAAGGCCTCATTGGTCATACATTCACTCAAAAGCAAAATAAATGCTACAGAGTAGTAATCAAAAATTTGCATCATACCACCCCCAAATCGGCTATAATGGAAGAAATAGAAAAAACGGGAAACAGGGTACTAGGCGAAATTGTTTGCGCAAGATCTAAGAAAACCAAAATGCCCCTGAACATGTTCTTTGTAAATGTGGAACCTGGCTCCAATAACCCGCAAATAAAAACTATAGAATATATATACCACACGAAAGTTAAAATAGAAGATCCAAAGAAATCAACTGACATTCCTCAGTGTACTAGATGTCAACAATATGGGCACACCAAAAATAACTGCATGCGCCCATACAGGTGTGTCATCACATGCTGGGGCGGCTGTGATAGTTAAGGAAAACATAAAACACCACGTTTTAGCAAACTTTAAACACGCACACATACAAGCCGCCGTAATTTCAATAAATGATTGGCAGGGTTCACTAAATGTGGCAGCAGTGTACTGTCCTCCGAGACACCGCATAGATGAGAGAATGTTTGGAGACTTTTTACAAACACTGGGTAAAAGATATGTTGCAGGTGGAGACTGGAACTCCAAAAATACGTTTTGGGGCTCGCGGCTCACGACGACGAGAGGCCGAGAACTAAAAAAGGCAATTGATAGCAATACCCTCAATGTAATATCAACCGGGGAACCAACTAACTGGCCATCAGATCGTAGCAAAACTCCTGATCTTATAGATTTCTTTATCACAAAAGGAATATCAGGACTCTATACAAAAGTAGAATCGTGTCTAGACGGTTCCTCAGACCACACACCCGTCATCTGCACACTGAGTTCTACAGTCATTCCGAAAGAACCACGTGAGACCTTGTACAACCACAAAACTGACTGGGAGGCTTTTAGAGAATACATCGAAGAAAATGCTAATCTATGTTTACCACTGAAAACTGAAGAAGACATAGAAAACGCTGCGTGGTATACGACCAACCTAATTCAAAAAGCAGCCTGGCTATCAACTCCGTTTATAAAAACTAAACCACAAAGTTATGACGCTACCCAGGAAATCCAACAGATGATAACTGAAAAGAGAAAACTAAGAAGGCAGTGGCACACCAGCAGAAATAGAGAAGACAAAACAGCACTCAATAAAATTCAAAAAGAACTTAAAGATATGCTTGAAGAAAATGAGAATAGCACCCTCCAAGATAAATTAAAAACCCTGTCACCAAACAAAGCTGAGGACTATTCACTCTGGAAAATGACTTATTCATTAAAAAGCCCAAAAGAACACATACCTCCACTAAGACAAGCTGATGGTAATTGGTCACGAAAACCTCAAGATAAAGCTGAGCTATTTGCTAACTATCTCAAAGACGTGTTTAAACCTAACGAACCCGACATCGCCCAGACCGAAGCGGAACTTGACGTATTCCTCAACAGTGACCAACAGATGTCATTACCACTGAAATCAGTTTCACCGGCAGAATTAAAAAAAGCAATAAGAAATCTTAAGCAAAAAAAGGCCCCAGTGTTTGATTTAATAACGGCAGAAGTTCTAAAACAATTGCCAAAAAAAGGCATTGTTCTGCTCACCATCCTCTTCAATGCAATATTGAGGATACAATATTTTCCAAAGTTGTAGAAAGTGTCTATTATATCCATGGTAACCAAACCAGGAAAGCCCGCCACAGAATTAACATCATACAGGCCCATAAGTCTTCTCCCCTTACTATCAAAGCTCTTCGAGAAGCTACTTCTGAGACGCTTACTCCCAATACTCGAGGAACAAAAATTAATACCAGATCACCAGTTCGGTTTTCGTGCACACCATGGAACTACAGAGCAAATACATAGGGTCACTCATACAATACGGCAAGCACTGGAGAGGAAAAAATACTGCTCAGCCGTCTTTCTCGATATAAAACAGGCCTTCGACCGTGTATGGCACAAGGGTCTCTTATATAAGCTAAAGCTACACCTCCCAAATACAGCGTTTATGCCATTGAAGTCCTACCTACAAGACCGAATATTTCAGGTTAAATGCGAAGATTGTCTATCATCGATCAATCAAATAGAAGCTGGTGTACCACAGGGCTCCGTACTGGGTCCAATTTTATATACAATCTACACTGCTGACCTACCTGTCTCAGAAGAAATAGTTACTGCAACCTACGCAGATGACACCGCAGTTCTCTCTTGTAACAAAGATCCACACACAGCTTCTACAGAACTGCAAGAATGCCTGGATAAAATTGGATTATGGCTCAAGAAATGGAGAGTCGAAGCAAGCCCAGCGAAATCAGTACACATTACCTTCGCACTAAAAAGAGGCGACTGCTCACCTGTCACTCTTGACGGAACTATCCTACCACACCAAACGACCGTTAAATATCTGGGCATGCACCTTGATAGACGACTCACATGGCGAGATCACATAAAGGCAAAAAGAGAACAGGCAAATAAAAAGTTTGCAGACATGTACTGGCTACTGGGCAGACACTCGACACTACGTCTAGAAAACAAACTCTTGATATATAAATGTATCATTAAACCGGTCTGGACATATGGTATACAACTGTGGGGATCAGCGAGCTACTCAAACACAGAAATCCTCCAGCGCTTCCAGAATAAAGTTCTGAAAATTCTCTGCAACGCACCATGGTTCACACGAAACACTGAAGTCCATGAGTACCTAGAAATCCCGACAGTTAAGGAGGAAATAGAAAGTTCTACTTCGACCTATAAACAAAGACTCACAGTACATAGAAATCATCTAGCTGCAAAACTAATAAATACCAAGGACAGCATATTCCGGCTGAAGAGAACGCGACTGGCGTCAATCTAAACACTAAGATGAGTTTGAAAATAAGAGATTAAATATCGATGGATGTGCAATCTCAACAGTTCTAGTACTTCAAAAAATCTGATTATAGCTCTGGGGCTGATAGCAGATTTAAGGAGACAAAAAAAAAAAAAAACTTCTAATCCAATCATCATCCCCTTTGCTATTATCCTAGCAGCGTTCAAAGTTTCCACTTCGGAGCCCAGGGTCTGTTTGTAATTTGTTGGCTAATACGGGAGTGAGTGCTGTCCGACCATTCAAACCCGAGAATAAAACCTGCTACATAAGAGCTTTGTCCATTGTATAACAGGTCCACTGACAGAGGTATAGTTGCAGCCAGAAACATGTAGTTTCAATTAGAAGAAACAAACTTCTAGATGGTAGTACATCTGCGCTAGTGACGTCACAAACAAAAGCTAGTATAAAATAAAGTTGCTTCTGCCACTCGTTAGCGAATAAAACAACAAAATTCAACCACATTCAAAATTTTTATCTTCTTCTTCTTATCTTCTTTACATAGAATATTAGCAACCGAAATTATCGAAATTACTAATATTCCCTCTAACCTCTCCAACTAAGCTAAACTGCTTGTGCTAGGAGTGGGTTCACGTCGGTAGTGTAATGGCCAGGATTTGAACCCGCGACCTCTCGATCGTAAGACCGACCCCTTAACCACTAAGCTACCGACGCTTGTCCCAAAAATGTCCCAAAGCGAGTACCTCGATCCCACTTCTGACGCTCATTAAAATTTACCCCTAAATAAACAGTCATAATTAAAACCAAGCTCGTATAATCTACATGATTGCGTGTGTAGGAACGTGTTCCGTGTTAACAGGAACAAATGTCCCACGGTGGCACATCACCACTTGTGAAACAAAGTTAAGTCAGCTGTATTAATCTAGTTAAAGTTGAGGATATCCCCCTGCTTAGCTTTAATGAAGCGTAGTTATATTACGAGCGGAAATATATGGCTAGTGATATAATAAACATATTCGTATCTCTGGATGCGATAACGTACAGTCAGCTTCAGAACGATCTTGAGGAACAAAGTCTCAAAATGATCTATGATATATATACCACGGTATTAAGATCAAGTTAGTCCAAAGTCCAAGTGTGTTCCAAATATCAGAACAATCAATGAAAGGGAGGCCTAGGTATTATGATTATTTCAATTACTTGTTTTTTTTTAATCCTTTTGTTGCTGTTTCTTCTCTATTCCCCATAGGTTTGCTGGGAGACAACTCAATACTGAGTTATGCTCACCTTTGTACATCATAATGTATTTATGTTTGTTACTGTATTATGCTGTGTGTGTGTACAATAAAGAATTGAGAATACCTTGCTAGTCAAGACCGATCTGATGCTGACTATCCATTTGTATATATTATGTATATATAATAAGTGTACAAAGCCCATAACGGTCCTTGGACTCCAAGCTAAAGGCCTTGGATGCGACCGTGACTAACACAAGCATGATCATGGTACTACCAACATGCTCGAAGACTTAGCCAACATCATCATCATGGCGCAGACTTCCCTCTGCGTATTGGGAGGATAGACGGCAATCATTTCTGGAAAACTCGACATACCAATCAAAAACCATATTCGAACCTCGTACTCCAAAGTGAAAAGCTTCGGACGCAGTCGAGTAATCGCTATATGACGAGAAAGATATCTCAAATTTCTCTACACGCAATGTCTAACAACAAAACCGCAGATGAACCATAATTCATAGTTTATTATTAAATACACACAGAGCATGTATCACCACCAAAGTAAATAGAACTCTATAATAAATCAAATAAGATATTAAGCGAGTGCATAAGATATGCAGTACGAGATAACAGGCTGATGTAAAATTAATTAGAAAGTAAAGACTGTGAGCTGAGATAAACGGAGCGAGTCCGGGAGCGTGTGTATAAAATTATATAATTACATTATAGTATCACAAACGCATGTGTCTGATTGTAAATTTATAAAGAGGTATGCTGAAAATTACGTGTAATGGAGGTTAAGCTTATTGCCGTTAATCAGGTCATTTTTCTTAGGCTAATGGTTTATTGTTGCATGATAAACTACCCTTACTGACCTTGTACGACATTCACTATTTGTGACTGGCAAAAAAATATAACGATTAGGACAGGAAAACGTGAAACGTTCGGACGTTGTCTTATGTTTTTTGTAGAGATGTAAATACACTATGTATACCAAAAAAGCCTAGCTTTGCTCACCTGCAGTAGATTTATGTAATATAGGTCTCATGAAAAAAAAAGTCATCAAAAGTATCTTTTTTATATTTATAAAGAATTTAATTTAGAGTCATTACTATTCGACCGGTTACTATGAGGTAAGATAAGCATGTCGCTCACCGCTCCGCTTATGTTACTAAGCACTCAGCCTTACAAACTGCAGATGGAGAAGACTTAACCGTTCAGTTCCTTGTACAAAGCCAGTTCTCTAGATTTAAATTGCTTCCGTGAAATTTTCATAAGCAGATGTTGTTGTTTCAACTTTCTTTGAGATAGGAAAGATGCTCAATTTGTATACGATCTCTCAGCACGAGAACTACGATTTAACTTTAAACGGACCCCCCCCCCCCCTTGATATGTAAAAAAGACAAATTCCTCCTTTGTCAAATGCACGCTAAGCCCAACAAGATATGAGATTTCAATTGACTATCTATAACCTTTATTGTATTATTGCTTTATTGTTGCTTTACATAATGCACTTTCACACGAAGGTGTAAATAAGCAATTTGCCAGACAACCTGTCAAATTTGTCAATGTGTATACAATCTTTTCCCCGATAATTCGAGGTTCAGCCGAGTGGCATTCTAAAATACGGGCCTTAGTGTCTCCAAATCGCAGTGTATGGCAGTGGCATGCTATGACCCGATTAACAAGATCACGTGCTCAAAATCGACAAAACCCTTGTCACACAATAATACGTTTATACCTATAGCGACCCACTCTTACCTTGCCTCAGTTATGAGCTGATATAATATATGTAGTATGTGTCTGTCCGGAATGATGTCTGATTTTTCTGAAATTACCCTACGCATTCACATCATAGAATTTGATCTTTTCTTTTAATACTAAATCCGTAATTTCAGTACTTTAAAGGCTAAGCCACAGCTTCTTACTATTTGACAGGAAAAAGAAAATCACCATTGCTTGCTATCGATTATAAAATGGTGGTTGAAAGGAATTATAATTTTTCATACCTTGTTCAAATAACTCAGGATGAAGAAAACTGGTGTGTTTATTAAGGATTAAAAATTTAATCAAGCGACGCAGAAAGGAAGCACTCTCATAATAATACTTATAT
The DNA here is from genome assembly GCA_949126895.1 of Eilema caniola. Lineage (NCBI taxonomy): Eukaryota > Metazoa > Arthropoda > Insecta > Lepidoptera > Erebidae > Eilema > Eilema caniola. The sequence goes on along the minus strand of OX421486.1, from coordinate 13,941,388 downwards.
ATATGGATACCAAATTGAATATCGGTTGTACATTAGAATACAATTTTAGCAACACAACTGATTGCGACCATATCGCCGGAACAGCGATAGTTAATTGGTTTTGCCTGTAGCCAAAGACACTATTTATACATAAGCACAACGATAAGACCGACTCTAATTAATTCAGACACGGAACAAAGAGACATGTGCTTCTAACATGCAAATGCTGCAGTGAATATTTAGAATTCAAACAAAGTGACAAAATTAAGAATGAGAATAATCACGGGATCCCCGTATTCTTAACTCAAATCTTGTGAGAAGAAGACCCCGAGAGAATACAATTTAAATAATCTAGCTAAACAAGATGAAAAGATAGTTGAAAAGATCTAAATCTTCAGATGACTGAAAACAATATGGTTGATCGTGAAAAGAGGAGCAAAAGATTTAGAATGATTGAATGAATGAATGATTTAGAATTTAGAAGGAATGATTTAGAAATTAAAATTTCTTTAATAACAGTTTCAATTGCATAGAAGACAAATCCTATTCATCCGATTTCTAATCTATACATATAATCACGTATTTATCCTCGGAGGCTTAGATACTGATCGAATTAGGAGTAAAAGATGAAATTCGATATTAAGCATCGCAAAATTTTATGTCCCTAACATAGAATATTGAGGATATAAGTTAGAATCTACGGATAAGTCATATATTATGATACCGATGAGATAAGGATAAAATCCGGATGAACTTTTCACTATTTCTCGTGACAAATCTTGATCTAAACTCTGCACGTGTTTTACGACGCTCGGAAACGCAGCGCGCGTATGAAAGCTCATGAAGGGTTCTTATAGGTATTTTGAAGAAATATTTCATGCTTAGATTCTATGTTTACTTACTAAAATATAGCGTTTTCTGAATAACAAGTTTCACATACCTGAAAAAGAAAAAGAAATGAGATAAAAAGACGTTTAAGTTAATAAAACACTAAAAAAAACAAGTCAAATTTCAAGTCAAATTAAAATCTTTGTTTTTGAGTTTTCTACTACTTTAGAAGGTTTGCACAGAAAGTAGGAAATTGCGCCAAAAGTGGAAACTTTCAGAAAATATAACAATTGTGTCACTATCCCACGTCGACGGAGCAGCGGACAATAGCTAATACTTACATAAAACAAACGCTTATAATTATTAATTATTTCAGTCCAGTGCATGAATGTCTTTCCAACATGATATAATGACTGAGATAATAAAAGCCAAAGAGGTGATTATAGAAAAATAAACAGTCATGATCACATTCAGTCCTAGAGCTTAATTAATCTCATCAATCACCTTTGATTTCCGACGCACGACAAACTACTCTCGTTTGTTCCCTGGGCTTGTCATCAGCAATCAGTTATCGTCGTGGTAATGACGTACTCCCCTGTGCCGTTGCCGGTGTTGGGTGTCGAGATATCTATAAATCTATCCTTCTAACCAAGGATAAAGTAAAGATCAGGTAAGCGACAGTAGCAAAGTCACGCGATGCTCTGATCAACTCAGACAATCCCTAACAACGTCGACGAAGTAAATAAATTCTTAAATCATTCCTAACTTGAAAGAATATATTGAAAATAGATTTCCAAAAGTGCGATTAGAGAACACTAATTCCCGATTTTTGCTCGATTTGAAATAGATTACTCCTTTGTAGATATTTTCGGAACGAAACGGATCGGCGACGATGGCAGAACTGAACATTTGTAGACAGTGAGACCAAAAAGCAAACCATTATAATGTAACTAAAATTATTTATAGCTGAGTACTCTGTGGAGCGTCGCTGTCGCATTCATTTTCGCTGCTGAGTTATAAGCTTAATTTATGGCGAATTCCGTATATTAGATTCGTTGGGTTTATTACTTAATAAAATATATTGTATATCATAAATGGTGCCAATAGCATTGTAGAATTTGAATTGGATATTTTCCTGTAGTTAAAATAAATAAATTAGCTGAACTTATTAAATTAAGAATGGTAAAAGGGGAAAATCAGTTAAGTCGGTTCTTATTTTATGGTTGTTATTTATTTTTAATCATCCACCCAACCTATAAAAGTGAATGATTGACTATTAAATATTATGACGTCACAATAATTTTTTCATACAATTTTCCTTATAACTTTCCGTTTTGACGTTTAATAAAAAGTAACTAATTTGACTAGTCAATCAAATAACCAATTGTAAATTGCGTCAGTGGAACTTAAGAGCTTTCTATTAGGAAATTCTATGTAGTAAATCTAAGTTTACCCGGTTGATGACCATAGGATGCACCCTACTTTTCGGATAACTTGCGACCCTGAAAATATTTGGCGAAAATCTGCCAACTTCTTCAAAGATAGGCATGTGTATGTATATTATAAAGATAAATTACTTGCCACGTAATTATAGAAATTTTTACTTTGTGTAACTACTTTATATAATTTGATTGCAGTATATATAGCAGTAGCTTTACATTATTAAACTTCCTAATAAGATTGAAACGTCGTCGTCGTTTGTTTGTATTTGTTTTGGCTCACGTAATAAACGCAACTTAAATAATAATCGTATTTCATTTTAAGTACGGTCAATAAACACAAATGGATCCAACTTCATTACTAAAAGGTTTTACAACAAAAAGTTGAGTACTATACTCTCACACAGAATCATACATTATTGCTAATCGGATTTTAATTCTCGCGGAACGCCAGATGCGACAAATCCAATGTCTTTGTTCTGCAACAAAGGTAATAATTAATTCAATGTTCTTGTGGAATTTTGTACTTAGTTTTGTAGGGATTTATTCTTATTCGGTGGGAACGGATTACAACGAGTAGTGAGAGTGCAGGGTACAATCTCTTGAGTAAAGTAGTACCGAAATTTTCAAAAGGAATAAAATGAAGTTGTGTAAATGTACAAGCTCCATAAAATAAACAATCAGTATTTCTGTTATAAGAGGAGTATACAAACATATAAACTTATCTGTGCTGCATAGTGCTGTTCGGCTGCTATGGGTGGTAACATAACCATCGTACCCACATCTGCACGATTAGCATAAATTTTGCTGTTTTCACATAAGAAAAACTAGCGTGATGTTGATTGCTCAGTGTTGTATTTTGACTGGAATGTCAAGTGAACAGAAATCTTACCACTTAAACCATACAGTATCTTACATTACCGATACGATATTGACAAACCCTAAATGAATCTCTAATATAGACAACAATTTTATTACAGACCCATATTACAGAAATTAAAAAAAATCCTCATTCAATATGCAAACACATACCCAATTTGATAACAAATATCGGATATAAGCATACATAAACAAAACGCTTCCTCAATATCCGAGCGCGCAATTTCGTCAGTCCCACGTTGGGCGCCAATTCATCTTGGACATACAATAATTAAACGTCAACCGGTTACGCATCGACGTAATAACTAAACAATACATATTGCTTACGTATTTAATATTATTGGATTTTTTGTTTACTGGTATTACTGTATTAAAAACTTTACTTTTTACCAAAATATCAAAACAAAAATATATTATTACTATTTTAAAACTAGGTTACCCCCCGAAAAAAATAGCTGTTTATCTTTTGTAATATGAAAGTTAATGGTTCACCTCAGATTAAATGTAGGCACCAGAGCTGCTTTTTCAGAATGTTTGACAATAAGTAATTTCAATATGCTATTTACCAAACGGTTTGTGAAAGTATTCTTTAAGTACTTATCTACTTTTTCCCACTATAGTGTTTCCCCCCTTTCGCCCCTGTGTGCATAAAAACGTTCAGAGGTTACTTTAGCATATGATTTGATCGCTGCCTTAATTGTGTAAAGCAGAAAACGTACTTAATTTACCTCAAAATAGCTTGTCTCATTACCATTCACAACATGGATATTGAAACCAAAAGCGATAAATTGAACACTATATTCTCATATTCAAAACAAAACAGTTCGCCGGCCCCTTGTTGGGCGCCAATTCATCTTACCCGTTGCAATAATTAAACGTCACAGGGCCACGCATCGACGGGCAAATTGTTTCGCTTTCAAGAGTGCGCGTTGGTTATTGACATCGCTTTTGCTATATTAATTACCTGTCATGGGTCACTTTGGGCGTGAAAACTAGACTGAATTTTAATAGGATCATGAAGTATTTACGTCAAAGTTTAAAGAATATTTATACTATAAATGGCTATAATTTAACCTGACCAAAAAAATAAATGACGTATACCTTCGAACAAAATCTACATATTTCTACCAGTGAACCTGTACAAGTCATTGTTTCATCCAAAAAATAAATATGTTTTATAATCAACGCACGCAATTAAAATTATACTATCGAAACATGAAATTTACATAAAACAAATATCGAAAATTGCCAATTATAAATTATAATAAATCTCATAAATTGATCGCCGAGGCCATAAGGCGGTAATTATAATTATTATTTTAATAAATATTTTAAAACCCAGCATGGTACCTCAATTTCAATTTAGAAATTACAGTACAGATCAAAGCGTAGCTAAATTGATTTATTTATCATAAGTAGGTATTTCTAACCAACAAATCCTTGTCAAGCCGTACTAGTTTCTCTCACAAAGAAGCTTTACCTAGATATGTAAGACAAATGATAGCACTTGGTTATGTAGAGCTTTGGTTTTCTGGAAGGTGCAGTGTGTTCCCAGTAGAAATATGAACGAGATTGATTATAAGAGATGAACGGTTATTACTTACTTCTGACGCTGCTTCTTCACTTTAGCGAGTCTTTCTGCTCTAATTAACTTTCTAGGCTTTATAGGCATTTTTCGAACACAAATAAGAGCACAAGTTCGTATAATATTTATGCTTAGGTAATTCAATTTTGGAATTGTGTTCGATTTACGAAAATGCCAATGAAGGGCATTCTCACCTGAATGAAAAGTAAGGATCCTTTTCTTTTTCCTACTTTTCTGTTTCACCTTCTTCTGCTAATGATAATGGACAAATGTCTGTTTACCGATGGAAACCATTAATAAACTAAACTGTCAGTAGAAATGCTGAAATCGAAAGATTATAGTAGTTTATGATACTGTTGCATAATAAGGGTTCTTATAACACGAGTGTGTTTTAAAAAAACGAGCCGTAGGCGAGTTTTTTTATATTATCACACGAGTGTTATAAGACCAAGTTATGTACAGTGTCATACACTACTTTATCTACTCTCATACTATAATACATAAACTAATTTATTTTACAAACCAAACCAAACTTTGTTTAATTTAAATGTATAGAACAAAAAAAAAATATTCGCGCCAAGGCACAAACTTCGATTGTGCATGCGTGTTTCTTTTTTTTTCTTCCGAAATGGCGGATTCTTTTTTTAAAGTAGAGGTTCAGTCGAGATGAAGGTTGTATAGGTGTATCGTTATGATTAAAAAGTTATTTTATGATATAGGTGTCCATACAAGACCTGTATCGTAATAAAACTTTTTTTTTGGCCCGTGCGTAATGTTTGTCATAAGAGTTCTACTTTCAATTTTATAATCTTTGTATTATAGTATCAGAGTAGATAAATACGTTTCTGAACTGCATTATATGCACAGTGCGGGCGTTGATTAATATCCAACACGTGCAGCCGCCAGGTTGCGATAAATATCGGTTTCATTCTAATCAGCAAATCAGGGGAATTGAAGGCTTTAAGGTTTATTAGCTTACCTAGAATTTAATTAGCAACTACAACTTGGGCTTCTTGAAGAAAGGTTTCTACAGAGTCGGCTGCACGAGAAGAATGCCTTTGGTGTTTGGTGGCCGTAGCACACTTTACATGAGTGGACCTTGTGCTTAGTGATTAAAAAAAGAATTTCAAGATTTTATCTACACAAATCAAAATACCAACAGTGCAAGCTAAATAAATGATTTTAAAAGGAAAATAAAATAAATAATAATGAAGTGGTCGATTGCATCATCTTTTGACGATAAAAAATAGGTCAACAGCCAAAATAGGCTTTTCCTTTTACATTAAAAGCTAGTCGCCATCCCATTATTCACAACACGTCGTAATCGCGTCAGGGATCAAACAGCGTATTTGGGATACAGCTCCTCGTGTTGAGACGCGAACGTGTTACATATTTTGTAAGACACGTAATCAAATAGATATATTTTATATTGTAGTCTTTTGAATTTATTGTATGATTTTAGTTTGACACGGTCATTTATACTACTGGTATAGAAGTCAATAGGATTTTTACTATGTTTATTTGAGTTAATCCGATATTTCCGCGCTGTTGCACTTCCATGAAAATATAGGATCAACGCAAATAAACGTGGTAAATATCCCGTTGACTTTCGAATATATTTTTGATACTTTTTTTAGTCTTGTGCAACAAATTGTGTAATCCGTAAGTGGATAGAATCTTCCGTCATCATCATCAACCTCATATCAATTTCCCAATTGCTTCCAAAGTTTGCATTTTGGAGCCCGACGCTCACTTGTTGTTTCTAATTGTTTTGTTGGTTTTTTCGGAACCTACTGCAGTCTGACCTCTGAACTCTGAGAGCTGGCTGCCTATACCCAGAAGCAGGAAATCAGAAACGGGAAACACATGTGTTGGGAAATATATTTATCGACAAGTCAGAAACTTAGTGAACACCAGATGATATTTTAAACACATTAACGTTAATGCATGCAGTATCGAATGGCCTTACCAGCAGTACAATTATTAGTGCGGAAATTGTGTTGTAATAAATCTTAGTTAAGTCATGGTATTAGTTTATTTTGGTGTTGTATTCAAATTTCAAAGCAAATGCCTTATCATAAACTTGTATTTAAAAATGTAGCTTATACTATCAGAATACTCAATTTTATTGTCCTCTTTAGGGGGCATCGTGCCTAAAGAGGAAAGCCGCCTATATATATTTGTCCGTCTGTCGTGAGCAGGGCGACAGAGACAAAAAGCATCACGACACAACACGTCAGACAATTGTCAATGCGGCTTAAACAACGAAACCCTATTACTGAAAATCAATTCGCACGAATAAACCCTAACATGGTACAAAACCGTTAAAATTCAAACTCGGAACAACGTTAAACCTCTTTGAGTTTGCATCACATACAGAATACGACCATACGATTGGCCGTCCATAATCCAATCAAGTCACCCGATTTGAATTTCGATCGGATCTGTGTTCTAAATTTAAATCCTGCTTGGATCACGTACGTTACGTGAGAGCGCAACGGACCAATGTTCCTGAACTTTTGTAGGTAGCTGTGTTTTTAAGAGGCTTTGCAAGTAAGGGATGAATATCATTGAATATAAGTCTTCAGGCTTTCACGGCCGGCGTTGCATGTAGAATATACTGCTTCCGGGCTGGTTGGCCGTGGTCCATGTGAAACTTGCGTTCCAGACGTTTCGTCGATCACTGCGGTCGACATCTTCAGTGGCGCAGGGCCGGGCGACGACAACTTCGGAGACCTTGCCTCGCCGGCGGCTGACGTGCGAGTGGCGCGATGGCTTGAGTCACGGCTGTATTTATAGGCACGGTCGGAGCGGGTAATCGACTCACTTGATTCTGATTGGCCAAGCGCTGTGGCGACGATCCGTAATGCCACGGCTTTCTTGCCATACATTCGTGGCATTACGGATCGTATCGGAAGACTGCTAGAAGCTTGTAACATCAAGCCGATATTCAAGCCCACGACGCAGCTACGGAATTTTCACCGTTCGGTCAAGGACCCACGTGATCCACTATCGTCAGCTGGAGTTTACAGAATCCCCTGCTCATGTGGCTCGGTATACGTGGGCACCACCCAAAGAAGCATTAAGACCCGCCTGTCGGAACATGAACGTAATTGCCGCCTCTGCCACTTCGACAAGTCAGCGGTTGCAGAACACACCCAAGAGGATGGGAATCATACCATCGAATTTCAGAACACGAAAGTTCTAGCTACCACAACACATTTTTTCCCACGTATGCTTCGAGAAGCCATCGAAATATTCAAGCATCCCAACAACTTTAACCGAAAAAACGAGGGATTTCAGCTCCAAAAAGATTGGTACCCAGCACTGAGAGCCACTCGGTATCACAGTGCAAACAACCAATCAGGATCGAGAACGTCCGCGTCACAGCGCTTGGCCAATCAGAATCAAGTGAGTCGATTACCCGCTCCGACCGTGCCTATAAATACAGCCGTGACTCAAGCCATCGCGCCACTCGCACGTCAGCCGCCGGCGAGGCAAGGTCTCCGAAGTTGTCGTCGCCCGGCCCTGCGCCACTGAAGATGTCGACCGCAGTGATCGACGAAACGTCTGGAACGCAAGTTTCACATGGACCACGGCCAACCAGCCCGGAAGCAGTATATTCTACACGAATATCATTGAATTGAAATGGGATTTAATGGGGGGAGAAAACGTTGCAAGCTCGTAATAGGCGGTTGGAGAAGCATTCTTTGTGATCAGTAGTAAAGTTTATAACATGATTCGTAAAAGCTCACGATATATACGCCCAAGATATTCGTTTTGAAGCGTTTTGAATGCTTCAAAACGAATATCTTGGGTTTAGAAACTTGACAGTCTATCCTCACTTTACAGGATGCCAACGAAAACGGTTTGCAGGGTTGGTATTATATAGTCAACACTATTCCAATGCAAATGGCTTTGATGCTCAATACAGGTGGCCAGTACAGATATGAGCCTGGACTATCCTGATAACTGTCTTAGCTCTAGATAAAATTAGCTATTATGTTGAATAGTTTTATAACTAGAAACTGCTATAGTTATTGACTTTGATACCTGTTGGTATAACACCCAGGCACTTAGCGCTAATTCATACGAAGCAACTTGCAACGCGCTTTCAACACTCATATATCACGTTACTTGTCTGATAAGAAAATTGGTAATTTTTGGTCCTTCGAGCCGGATAAATATTTTCCTTAATAACCTTCTTTTCTTAACTGCTTATAATTGAGAAAATGTTAAATAAAATCACATACATGAAAACAGTTTACTTTAAAAAAACAAAATAAACCATTCACAACACTTCCTAACTAACTTGTTGGTATTACCCGGCTTAAAGCAACTTAACGTGGACTTAAAGGCATTTGTTGACCGCACCGCGCCTCCCAACTTCGTCCGTATAATACCATTTGCGAACTTTCCACGAATTAACTTTTTAAATTGAGTTAATGGAGGTTTATAGTGTTCGAGACAGCTGGGAAAGCTGTTACGTTTGAATTCGAGTGACAAAATAGAGTTTTTGGTAATGGAATATACTGAATTTTGTTGTTTACGTTTTAGTTTCTAGGACAGACTAAGTTAGGCTAAAATAGAACCTACTAAATACATTTAAATAGGTTTATTTTTATGAATCAAACTCGGTTAATGTTCCGTGATGAAGTGAATGAAAGTTTTTTTCTTATACCACTTGGATGGCAGACAAGGACCTGGCGCACCTGATGGAAAGTGGTTACCATGGTCTATAGACGAGTGAAACACCAGGGGCGTCACAGTCACGCTGCTGACCCTGTAGAAACCTAATACCTTTTTCAAGAACACCATGTTGTAGTTGCTTATTAGTTCTAGACAAGCTAAGAAACCTTAAAACCTTCGATTTTCCCGGGGTGTGCTGATTAGAATGAAACCGATATTTAACGCAACCTGGCGGCTGCACGTGTTGGATATTAATATTCTTGAAGAACCCCATATTGTTGTCGCTTGGAATAACCACGGCAGGGAGTTCATTCCTCAGCTTAAGCGTGCGAGAGATAACAGTTTTTATTTTTGAAGAATGAGAACATATTAAATGAAAAGTTGAAAATTGAAGGGTTCAAGAATTCACAATTATCCCATATTAAAGACTAGAAAGACTGACCCAAGCAAAATTAGAAGCCCCTCATATTTATAAATTCCTTTGGCAATGTTATAGACACCCGACAAAATTAGTTTACAAGAATCATCTTTTACAATCAGCAGTTGGTGGTCAGCAGGATGGGTGACCCTTTGGGACCAGTTATCTTTAGCCTAGCAATACATCCCATCATACAACAGATAAATTCAAAATTCAACATCTGGTACCTAGACGACGGGACTCTAGGGGGTGATATAAACTAAAAAAAAAAGGAAAAAAATGATTTGGGTTCAAAATCGTTACTACGAGTATACCTAACATAATCCAAGTTTTTTAATATCTTCAATGTCAACACGGCCAATTTACATTATAAAATAAACTAAATAATTATCAGTTACCTACTCATTTCACTATGTAAACTATCACAAATTTGTCCTATTTTTTTGTAGGATGCGTCTACATCACACACAATCACATCATAATCCTAAACTTAACATCCAATCCGCTCCAACAATCACACATTAAAACTATTCAACTGTGTAATGCAAATTTCCAACTACCCTCCATACGAGCAGAGATCGATGGTGTATAAGTTTTAAGTAGTTTGAATCCGATGCGCTTAGCACCGTCTATACTATCCATTGACTATATTCTGTATAGACACAGCACTTCTAACAAAATACGGCTCAAAATAAGCGTTGTGTGAGTAAGCTAATGTTGTTTTAATAATATCAATATGTCTTGAAATGTATAGTATTATCTGCCAAACTTGTACCACAGTAGTAGCTATATTTACGCCGTGTTTTAAAGGCCATTACTGTGTCTATAAAGTATTTTATAGTCGAAACCCCTTGCTTAGTTCAGGCGGGTATTAACCGTTTTATTCGGGTTTTAGTCAATAAGTAGTCAAGGTTCGTTGATTTTTGGGAGTGTATTTGACCATAGTAAGGATTTCGAGTAAGAGAGGATGGACGAAACGAATTTATGGGCACTCTGGTATAGGTCAACTAAGCTGTAGGTATATCAATCAAATTAAAGATGTGCAACCGAAAAGCCAGGAAAATAAAAGATACTATGAATGTAGAAGAGTCAATGATAGGCTCACGTTTGACCTCTTTTTAATCTGCTGTTAAGTGCAGTGTATATAGTAGTAGTATGAAACCTATTTAATCGAGACTTGGATACTCCCTCCCAGGTCATAACTTCCCGAAATATGTCGAGATGCGTAGAGATGTTGCTTAGTATTTTACCGTCTCTACCATGGTGAATGTTCAGATGAGCTATTCTAATTAGTCCCACCCTCTCCTTTCCTATACAGGACGACACGTGCAGGGACTTAAATGTCACCCGCATACGGTGCAGAACATTCCTTCAAGAACCAAGCGTATCGGTGACTTTCCTTTGTCGCACCATTAAGACCTGGAATTCCTTGCCAGTTCCCATGTTTCTCTCTTCCTACAATCCCGGGTCCTCTAAGTGGGGCGTGAAAAAGCATCTGATGAGGCCGTCAAGCTTAGTGCCACAATTGTTAACATGGCAAGTGTAAATAATGATGGCCTTTTTTCCTGAAACTTTGCCTTCAGCGTACCATCAGGCGAGGTAAAATCAAATTGACGTATCCTATATTTATAAAAAAAGTCTTCTTCGACACAATACGTAAGATGGATCCCTTTCGGATCCCACTATAGTTAGAGTATTCTTTGCCAGTGTTGTAATTACACCAGATAATCCAAAATCTATCTAAATAATCTAAATTCTCTCAAACTCTCTAATAAAACAAATTATAAAGTCTTGGTTTAAATGAGTTTACCAAAGAATTAAATTTTGGTGATACTTTCTACCTAGTTCGTGGCAAGTTTTAGATTAATTTAAGATATTTTATAACACTTTCGAACTTCTGTAGCTCTTGCCGAACAAGTTAGGAATCTTCTTTTACTAAGAAAAAATTGTGGAGACAGATGTTGCCAGCGTCGGCAGCTTAGTGGTTAAAGAGTTGGTCTTACGATCGAGAGGTCCCGCGTTCGAATCCTGACCATTATATTACCACCGTGAACCCGTGAGTATTAGTAATTGTAATATTCTTTAGAGTAATTTTTAGAAGGCAATTTTATATACATACTAACTGTCGCCCGCGGCTCCTCCCGCGTGGATGTCGGTTATTGCGAATCGGGGTATGAAAAATGGATGTTGGCCGATTCTCAGACCTACCCGATATGCCCACAAAATTTCATGAGAATCGGTCGAGCCGTTTCGGAGGAGTTTGGCAACGAAAACTGTGACACGAGAATTTTATATATTAAGAAGTAGCTATCGGGTGCTTTTGGGGATCACAGTTACCAAGGCTTAAGCTTCAAATGCGATACGGCGAACCCTGTGGCGTAGAGGTGGACGTGGAACGTTCGCCTGCTACGCAGAAGACGTAGATTCGATTCCCGTTCAGTGCAAATATTTGCATGCATGAATCAATATATCTGGGCGTTTCTTAATATAATATGTATGTATTAACAAAAATAAAATATCTAAGTATGCTTATATATTATTAAGGAGTAAAGCTAAGATGAAGATGATGTATCAGTTATGGAAGGGATAGGATTAGATGAATTGAATAGGATTAATCCTATTTTTTTGCGGTTACCTAGCGTAAGTAATTGAGTGTAATTTGCTATTTCCCCTGAAGTAAAAAAAAAAATATATATTGGGTTCAGTAACTTTGCCTTCTTAGTATAATTTTGCATTTAATAACTTCATTCATTCATTTGAACAATATAAGGTTAGTGAATGAAAAATTGTTACAATGAAAATATTTGAATAGGGCATCTGCCCACTCGTTATGTATTACCATTTCAAGTACTTAAAAGCTTTTATTCCGGATACCAAAAATGCACAATGATATTCAAAAGAAACGAATTTTTAGGATATTGCGGACGGAACATGGATCTCAAAGTAAGTTCAATCCTGCTAATATTCTAACTAGAATATTCTCGAATGTAAAAATGTTTCCTTAATAAATTGAAAGTTATATATGAGTTTGTTAAAGTCAGAAAACGCAAACGGGGTCGCTTTTTAGGGTTCCGTTCGGTAGGTAGTCAGTTATCGTAATTTTTAGGGCTCCAATTACCCTAAATCCCAGAATTTCCACTAAGAAGTCTATCTTTTTTTGTATGCTACTAAAACATGAAACAAATTGTTACCATAAATGTTTGCGAATTACACAATTCAGATCAACAGGCGCCCGTTGTCGCCAAGACCGTTGGCATTTGACGACACCACGGGCTTTTGGCAAATGCTCCACAAAGTGCCAAATAGAATCATATTGTTAGTTGCTTGTACAAGCTGGAAAGATTCACTTAGCATAGATTTCTTCATTCGAATCAACGGTGCTTCAACTCTCAAATTCTGTTTCCCAGTGTGCTGTTTCCTCGACAGCGATCTAGGAAAAGGACCTAAGTTCCTCTAATGTATAAAAAAGCTCCGGAACATAAACAAATAGTATAACTGTCATATAGAAGAAATAATAAAAATCTGAACAAAAGAACCAAAACCACAAGAAAATATACAT